>KN846954.1:2238817-2607442 GCA_000835395.1 Exophiala sideris | reverse complement strand
AATGCAGAATGCAGAATGCAGAATGCAGAATGCAGAATGCAGAATGCAGAATGTGCAGAATGTGCAGAATGTGCAGAATCATCATCCAGACTACCGGCAGTGCAGAATGCAGAATTCCCTAGAGAGGATACCACCATGAGAAATCTGCACTCTGCCACTGATGGTAGTCTGGGGGCGACTCTGTCGACAAGGAATTCCATCACCAAGCTGCATACATCACATATCCGACCAAAGAACGGAGACGAAAGGATACATCAGCATGAGCATGCCCATCTATGTCTTCGATCAGGAAAGGATTAAGCTCCTCAACTGAACCCTCTTCCAACGACCTCAAGCCACAAGCCATTCACGGCACGAAGAGTATATTTGTGTCAACGAAGAAATATATGTCCTACACCCAGCACTGTACGGCCTTTCATGCTGCCACGCGCTAAGAAGCAACCACGACGACCTCGGGCAGCAAAATGCAATTGTCAATTGTCATTTATGGTCACGACCCCTTTGCCAGCCGTTCCTGCATCATCCCCAACAAAATACCCGGCACAGTATCTTGAGTCGCTCTTATCGTCAAGCGGAACATCTGTCAACGACGTTAGAATAGTACAGAAGGAAAAGTAGGGAGACATACCTTTTGCTGATGATTCGGCTCCAACCTCAACAAACACCCCGTCTTCCCCTTCTCGAGCTGCAACACCGCACAACCCACAATATTCTGAGGATTCGGGTCAACATTGTCCAAGATCCTCCATTTAAACCCCGACACAACGTCCCTTGTATGCTTGTCGCTCAACTCGGACCCTTGATTTTTCAAACCAAACGTACTCTGCGCCTCGAGCGGTCCACCCCCAATTTGCCGCCATCTCTTGAAAAAGTCCTCGGCCGACAACTCGGACGGGTCCATGAATCTGTGAGGTAAAATGGGGAGTTTCAACGTGTACCCCTGCAGTGCGCCAGCAAGATAAGAAATGCGAATTGTTGGAGGCTCAGCAAACGGCGCCACAGAAGTACATATGATAGTCTGCTGGACTTGCGAATCCGGCCCAACACTCGAATCCGGTAGACTTTTGGTGTCCATTTTGAGCTTCGGCGCGGATTTGTTTTCCAGAGTTGTTGTAAAGCTCCCAATGGGAAAGGAGGCTTTGTTGGCGAAGTACAACTTGACCACTCCCAAATGGCCACGGTACTCTGCCCGCAACCCAACTTGGATCTGTGGGTCTTCATACAGCACGCCCTCGTCGGTGAAGTACATTTGTTCGTAGCCAAGTTCCCAGTCTGGTGACAGATGAGCTGCACTGGCGAGATTTGACTTTGCGTCATCCGTATGACCATTCATATCGAGGCCTTCCAGATCTTTGCTCGCGCCACCTGCGGCGTTCTGCGCGCCGGTTGCATTCTTTGACACTGTACCGTTTCCGTTGGTTTGCGCACCCCCATTGACAATGGTTGTGAATGTCCGCTTCAGCCCAGTCTGCTGCGCTAGTAGGACTTCTTGCTTATCGGCATTGGCATCTTTGCCACCAACAAGCCATGTCCTCCGCTCGCTTGTACCGACGCTCTTCTTGTGTAGTCTCTGCAGCAAGATTGACGCTCTTTCGGAGAACGGCGGCATTTCGTCGCAGATAGTTCTCAGCAGGTCGTCGGTAGGCAGGGTTGCAATAGCAAGATATTCGCAAGCTCTTTGTTGCAGTTCCGAGTCCGGCGAATGGCTGTAGAATTGGAACATTTGTAATAGTTGAGGTTTGATTTCTGGGAAGAGGTTGACAAATTTGACAAAAGTTGACAGGAGCAGCGCTCTTGAGGTGTCAGGGGCTGAGATCATCTTCGTCTGAAGCACCATCAATTGCTCAATTGGACTGCATCCTTTGTGGTCTGCAATCAAGTGTCCAAACTCTCCAAGGATATAGCCTCCAATTTTGACTAGCGTATCATGACAACCCTCCGCTTTGAGATACTCAAAGATATGTTGGGCGGCATATGGCTGGATCTCCTCGTTGTTTGTGACGATTTGGACCACTCTTTGCCAGACTTCGTCACTGACATGATCTCCAGCCATTGCCAACAACCTTAGGGAGATGTCGATGTACCACTGAGCGTCAGTGGCGTACTTCTCTGTCAAGATCGCAATCTTAAGTGTCATCTCTTCACGTATTGAGTAGTCCGCGGATTGTAGGTATTTCAGAAGTTCGTTCACAATTGACTGCGCATTCGTGGTGTCACACATGCTGTATAGTAGATCGAGGCCTTTCCTTCGTACACTGATGTCTCGGTCTCGCAACGATCCGATAATGATGCTTTGATGCCGCTTGATAGGATCGAGTGTGTCGGATCTTGCGGCAAAATGAGCCATGGCATCCAGCCCCAGGTAGCGTACATTGGTTTCTCGGGACTGAATGAATCTCCCCAGCTTGGACGAGATCTGTATCATAAGTTGGTGTTCGCTGTCGAGATGGATGAGTAGATTGATGGCGTCGAAAAGGACTGCGTTTTGAGCATTGTTCTGTTGTACATTTTTTGGTGTTTCGCTTGCGGCTTGCACGATGGCTTGAAGTGACTCGCGGATAATATCGCGAACGTGGGAATCTTCGGAAGGTGGGTAGTATTGTAACAGTTTCAAGAACTTGACCTGGATCCATGGGCAGGGCACTTTGTAGTAGAAATAGTCGGGCGAGACGTCGTTTTCGATGACGATTTTCCGTAACCGCTGAGCGGCTTTGACATAACTTCCCTTGTATGCTTCGGGGTGGTCCTGAGTCAGTGCCATGATCAGAGAAGTCACCGACAGAACCACTCCCATATCCGGATCGTCCATCAGGGATATTATTCTTTCTGCCCATTCTGCTTGGTGGATACCGGGATACTTTCGGTAGAGTCGGAGGAGGGTCAGGGCTGCTTTCTTCTTAACGAAGGATTTTGAGGTGGGAGATATGAGAAGTCGATGCACATCGCCGCTCAGGGCTTCGCCCATTTCTCGTCCACCCACATTGGCGACAGCATGTAGCGCCAGACAATTATTGAGTTCGTTGTGGTCCGTTAAATCCTTCCGGATGCTGTTGACCACCAAATGCAGCAGTTCATGTTGTTCGTGTAGGAAGAGCGTCACTGCGAGGTAACCGATCTGTTTCTCCGAGTACTTGGTCGCGGAAATGAGATTGACAGCCTCGAGGTGCCCAAAGTCGACATTGTAGCCTTGAATGTAGATATAGAGCAGCTTGCAAACGTACTTCTTCTTCTGGTATCCATCCAACTTCTCGCTCTTGAATTTCTGGCGGATGTTGGCCAACTCCTTATTGATGCGCTTTTCCTCGAGTTCGCGGGCTCTGGCATTTCGGAGGTCGGCTATGAACTGGACAAGACCACGCATGGACGACATGATGAGGACCGGGGTAGGATGATCATCTGGAAGCAGACCACGGTGTTCTCGAAATGGTCGGTGGTGGTTTTAGGAAGCCGTAAGGACGTTTGTCAGTGAATCGTTCTCCTCTGAAGTGCGCATCTCATCGTCGTCGAGAGTTCATGTGCAGAGACTCCCATAGTCTGGTAGTCGGCGATGAGAAACGAGTAGAGACCCTCTGAATTGTGAGAGGAGCCGTAGGACTCGGTAATCAGAGTGTCGATGGTAGTGGCAGTTCAGGGTGCGGTGCACTGCAGTATCCACAAAACGCCTGCACCCCTGTACGCTGGGGCCGTAACGAGGCTTGGGGGAAGCCTCGAACTCAGTCCAAGTTTTGCCAACTCCGCGTGTACTCTTATAATTTAGGGGGCTTTGTACCTGGAGTGAGCAATGAGGAAGGAAGCTCGTTCTATGTTGCATTTCTGCTGGTATCATTGCTATATGCTGAGTAACATTTACGACTTCGCCTCACCCAAAGCTATCATCTCATCTAACAATGATACCGTTTCGGCCGGGCTAGCAATCCAAGCACAACAGCAAGCACTCCGCGCCTTGAAATCATTACCACCTCCGCTCAAAAATTGATCGCCCACGTGCAGAGTTCGAGATGGCAAGATACCACCAAACCATTTCTGACACGCTTGTACTCCTAATGACTTGTCCCCAATGTCAAGGAAGACGTCCGCGCCACCATTGAACACAGTGAACGGAATATAAGCATGCACTGGTGGCCCATCAGGACCCGCTGTCGTTATGGTAGAGTCCACCACTTGCTGTACCACCAGGACCGTCTCTTCCAGCTGCTCGCGATTAAGTTTCTTCGACTGGTCTGCCGCGTAAATGCCCACCGCGCGTTCCTTACGCAGTACTTTTGCCTGTAAATGGAGGGTGTGGATGCACGAGTGGAAAGCAGCTTCAGCCACGTCAAGGAGGGACTGTATGGCGGGTTCCGACCAGTTCTTCATGGCCTCCAAAATCCATTCCTGACGATGGACATAACGCAAACAATACTCGGCTTCAGCGTCGAATACGAGGAGAAAGTTGGATTCTCCGCCCATGATGATCAGGTTGACCTTTTGTTGTGCAGTGAGTGTTGTAGAAGATTGAACGGCCAGCAGCAGCCCTGACAATCGGTTGAAGTAGTGTTGCGGCTGTGTGTACCCTGCAGCTGTGACAATGCCTATTCGTACGTCTTGGGACAGAAAGTGTAGCAGTCGAAGAATGACGGGATTAGCCTCTGGAGAGTGCAGAGACGCTCCATCCTCATAGAGCGTCACATCACCATCGAATGTGAGCAGTTCCAATCCTGGCGATAATTTGGCCTTGAGTGAGCGGTAAGGCTTAGGTTGGATCATTGCCATGACTTGTGCCGTGTTGAGTATCAATCGGATGTCATTGAACGATGGCGCGACGAACCGGCGTGATGAGATGGCTCGTTTGGAGTCCTGATATCTGAAAGCATCTTCCAGTGCCAGGGGTGTAAAGAACGCGGATATGCTCGGGACAAGCATACTGAGCTTGGATTTGGAATAGGGCGATTCCTGATGGTTGACTGCACCGCGTCAGTAATCATGCTCATGCCATTGTGTTCGACTAACTTTGGTCAACAATCAACTCCTGCACGTCCCGGAAAACCTCCGCATATCTTTGATGTGCTGACCTTGCCATGGTGTCGAGGTTCTGGTAGTCGGTGTCATCGTATTCGAATGCCGGCTGGGAGCTCAGCACAAATGGGACTGCAAGGAGACCCTAGATGACGGCGTTGGCATTGTTTTGCCCCAAGGGTGCATGGACTAGTGCTTTCACCTACCTTGATCCATTCAATCTGTCGACGATTTTCATGATCAGCGTCTGGTTTCCCGGTAACATTGTCCGCCAACCTACCAATTGATCTCTACGATGAGTCTAGCAGACGAAATAGTCAGCATTTAGAACTGCTTCATTCGACGGACGGAGTGAACGTGCCTTCAGCGCATCTGCATGCTGTTAGCATTGTGATAAATAGCCGCGGCCGAAACGTACACTCAACGCGATATCTAGTAGTCATCTCGATTCGTGTCGTCCGTGGTAAGCGGACACGGTTTCCGCTTGTAAGCTATCTTTGAGGCGAATCCAATTCTTGACAGGCGGGATACCAATTGATGTCGGCACAAACTCTAATGAGGTGTTACAAGCGCTGAGTCAAGTAAGTTAGACAATGGAATCGCCCGTTAGACTGCATCTGTCACGGAAGCAGCTCTTGTACCACACCCGTTTGCAACTAATCACGTGGACAGCCACGGAGTCAACTTCAGTCTGCTCAGCCTCGCAACGGGTTTCACTATCCTGCGAGATGAAGTCCTTATATATCTGAACACAGGTCGTCATACTGACATTCTCTCGACAGTGTCTCGTTAATGCTTCTTCCACTGCTAACAGTCCTAAGGATAACGCGCAAACGCTCAGGCTCTTGCCAGAAGAGAAAGATGCTCAGAAGACGAAGTCCTGCCTCCTTACGATATGCTCACAGTATGGGAAGCCTCTGCATTGCCATCTCGCTTCACTAGACGAACTTTGTAGGCTTCAAGGCCACCATTGACTTTTGTCCTCGTTCAGCTGGTTCGAAATGTCCACTGCCCTCGCCACCTCAATATCACTTGTGCCCTTGTTGAAATAAACATACTGATCATCCACGAGCCGGTATTGCAGCCCCATTTTCTGCAAAGCTTCTTTACTGACATCTATTTTAGTACAGATTGGTCCATCATGGCGCACAATGTCTTGGTGATATAGGCGAGCAGACTTGAGCAGTTGAGCCGGCCTAGTCGGTTTCTCTAAGTGGCGGCTACCGGTCCATAAGTTGATATATATCCTGAGGCGGTGGATTAGTGGTGCACAACCGCTCCGAGTCGGGTAACAAGAAAGACTCACCACGATTTGTTCATCTCGCCCCAAATGACTGTCCACCCAGAAGGAACTTGAGGCCGCCACCGGGGCTGCGCCAGAGATGGGTAACGGCGCTTGCCCTGGTGGCTGGCCACACCCAATGATGGACTATCAACGGTTCTAGTCGATTTCCCAAGGGGAGGATCTCTTTCGGCGTCCGGCTTCGCACGAGGTCTGTATGGTAATTTGAGCACTGGGATCGGTATGTAATTCCGATACGAGCCAGGAACGGGCACCGGATGCTTTATTTTGCCAACCTCAAAGCTAGCGAGGAGTTTGCGAGCCTCTACCGAATGTTCCACATCCTCGAATGCCTCGCTCGCGTCTTGGCCGGCAACGTCTAAGAGAACTTCTTTACCACCCCTGACGGAAGATGCGTTAGCAAGTCTGAGGCTGGGGTGATCGAGAAAGTGGAACTTACGGATGCTCCTCGACGAAAGCAGAGATGTCGAATACCCGGTTGTGAATGATGACGTACGTGTCCCCTCTGGTCGAATGTTGAGCAACCTGGGATCGTGTAAATTTCACGTACTGCGGACTTGCTATATCGCTTTCTGCGCTGTTTATGGTTTCCTTCATGCGCATGGTGACTGAAGGAATAGAATCTTCATTTTCATCACGCGGGTGTGGCTGCCATGAACCGTGCTCTTGGGCGGCTTTCTGGGGCTGGAGAGCCGAGATCTGTTCTGTCGTTGTTTCCTGCCTTGCGTCGAAGAATACCTCCGCACTGTCGTTGTCACTTTCACGTTCACTACTCAGTCCAGTCTCCCGATAATGCTGAGTCTCTTCTTCTATGACCGTCTCTGTTTCGGAGATCCATTGCTTGACTTGTTTGAAAGCACCTTGTCCGTCGTTGGTAATGGAATCGGAACCTCCGACCGAGGATGTTGCGATGCCCCAATGCCTCTGAATCCGGTTTACAGCCCTCTCAATCTTTTGTGTCTGCTTCGATTGTGTTGATTGTATCAATCTGAGCCATGTAAGCACGTGTGATGTGGTCAGGCCTTGAACCTAGGGTGTCTTACAAGCCAGCACAGTGTGCGGCCACGTTTAACGAAGTCTTGCATGCTGCCAACTGTGTTTGTAGTTTTTCGACTTTGTGCTCATGAAAGCTGAAAGCGAGCCTCTTCCACGTATTCCGATTCGCCTGCCCATCAGATCTGACATATTTGCCAATAAGAGCGTTTATATCGTCGCAAGTCTGTTGACAATTCACCAGAGCAGGGCGGAGACAGTGTGCAACAGCAGTCCGAGTAGAGGGGTCGAAATTCTGAGCGCTCTCAGACAGACGACTTAGCTCGCGCAGCGGTTTGTCAATGGCATTCAGGTCAGTGGAAAGCTGCTGCACGACACTAGGAGCGCCTCTGATCGAATCAATAAAGGTCATTGTCTTGTGCAGTGAGTGAGCCGCCACTGCGGCAAGCCCGATGATGGAGAAAGGGTCGGCCATGAGGAGGGAATGTTAGAAGGTATTGACACCTTGATTAGTGGGAAGGATGTAATGATCCCTGAGAACGAGGTCTGTCATCACCTAAAGGCCCGAAGACGAATGCCAAGAAGCTTTCATAAATATTGAATGAACATTGCATCAGGCTGTGGTCGCGGTTGGGGTTGGGCGTATGGCAGGGAGGGAGAAGATATCGAGAGTTGCGTTTGCAAACCATGACTTGTTGTATCTGATCTTCCCAGGTATCGAGTGCCGTCTTTCAGCTCCCCGCGGGGTCTTCGCCCAAGTACAGCGTGGCTGAGCCGCTAACTGAGACAGGATCGAGGCGGCAGCGCAAGGAATACGAGGCGCTTCCTCATGAACTTGACGCGTGGTTAGGCTGAGAACCATGGTCGATGTGCTCCACGGTTTGCAGGTCCGCCCGTCCGCGAAGCAGGAGAAGGTACAATCTCTCCCGAGTTGCGCGTTTCGAAAATATAAATAGGTCCTGGCTTCACGAGCACAAGAATCAGTGATCGCTGGGTAGTCATGTTGAGTTGTTACACCTCGACGTGTCAAGCGAACCTCGTTTGGGAAGCAGGGTGATTCGCCCTAACTCGCCCACCAATGATCACCGCGGCCTATCACGTTGTTGATGTAGAAAGATTGGTAGAGACTCATTCTGCGTGAGTGTAGTCTTTGTCAATATATTCTGTCTGTCTGGGTCCCTTGCGAGCGGTGTGTCTAACTTAGAGAGTCGAATCCGCCAACACCACCAGGCTCACCTCTTTTAAGCCGCCTCCCGAGCGGATGCAAAATCCACGAAATCGAATATGGTGCGCTTATAGTATCGCTGCAAGGTTGTTGCATTCCATCCGACGACACCATACTTGTCTGCGTATTCGCCAAACTCCCAGTTGTCCAGGAAAGACCATCCAAGGGCACCGACAAACGGAACACCGTCCTCGTAAGTCGACTTCAACATCTCGTTCAGCATCGATTGATACCAGATAGAGGCCATTAGATCAGCTTGCTGTTGAGACGTTGTCATCGCCGAGGCCTCGAAAGGAGCCCAACCGAACTCGGGCACGATGATTCCGCCGGGCGAAGGCCAACGAGACCACACGTACGAGAAAAAGGGGCGGAATTCAGCGACTCCGAGCTGGTTTCGTGACAAAGCAGTTAGCAACTTGACATTATCTCACATACAGGTTTGAGGGAGCACAGAAACTAACCATTCGTCCAGCGTTGCTTGGTACTCCGACATCCCATCCATTACGGACCGTTAGACCGAGCACACATTTGGGGTAAAGTGCCGAAGAAGAGTTGCTGAGACATGCGTCAAACCCTCCTGGAGGCGCAGTGACGTATTCAGCCGAGTAGAAGTTGAGCGAGAATAGGTCGCATGTGCCGTTGAGGTACTCGAGTTCGGCATCGGTGTAGGTAGGTGTCTTGTTTCCTAGCGCGGAGGACAAGGATTCTGGGACTGGCTGCCCCAGGAATAGCGGATTTGCGAATTGAGCAATGGTGAAATCGAGCTCTCGTTCTGCGGCTTGGACATCTGACGCGTTTGTCGCATTTAGAGGCAGTGTAAACCCCTTCTGCAGGCTTAGCTTGATGGTCCATTTCCCTGTTCCCTTCAATACTTCACGATACCAGTGGACCACGCGCGCATGAGCTATGTTGACGTTGTAGCTCGACTGCCAGTTATTAAATCCAATGGCGTCAACTGTGGGCTCATTGAACGAAATCCAGTGGCTCACTCGGTCGGCGTAGTGCGACAGGACGATTTGTGCGTAGTTGACAAATCCTTCAACGAACTCTGGATGATCCCAGCCACTGAGAAAGGGGAAGAAATCAGCCCATAGGTCATGAGGCAAGCAAGAAGGAACTCAAGGGTAGGACACTGACCTGAATGAAGTCTTGGTGTAGTAGTATAAAGGTGTGTCAAAGTGGTTCAGTGTAACTATCGGTGTTATTCCATACTTGATAAGGGTGTCGATCAGGTCGTTGTAATGGTCTATTCCTTGTTGATTGACAGGTGAACCAGGAACGGCGAATGGAAGGATTCTGCTCCATGAGATTGTGAAAGCGTAGGTCTGCACACCAGCTGCAGCCATTCTTGCAATGTCCTGCTTGTACAAATAGTAGCTCAGGGAAGAAATGCTGGAACCGTTGAACAGTTTCTCAGCGAGTGAAGGACCACGCCCTTCGTTCATGCTAGCACCTTCCCCTTGCACCGCGGATGAGGCGAACCCAGAGATGAAATGTTCCGGATAGTGATAGTCATTGTCATAGCCTATTGCGAAAGGCAGCGGTGGTGGCTTGATCAACTCGCTGCTGGCGATGGGAGTCGCCGCTGCAGTCGTTGTGAATGGTGGCGTTGTAACGTTGCTGCTCAGGGTGGCCCACTGAGCCGACCATGCATAATTGCCATATTTGACGGCGGAGTCTGTAGGAGAGGCAACGCTCGCCCAAGTCGTTGTGGTTTGATTAGGTACAAGACTGGACAGAGCCGCAAATGGAGGCGCATATGTGCTTGATGATGGAGACCTTGATAATGGAGTTGCGTACGACACAGGGGAATTCGACGGCCATGTGAACGCTGCAGACACTGTTGCTGCAGTATGGCAACATGCGACAATAAAAGCTACTGAGATCAGTGGCGACATCTTACCACGTATCTTGCCGTATGACTCGAGTTTGGAATTCCACGTCGCATTGAGCCAATGTCCCGGGATTGCAAATGCATGATATATACCACTTTACTCACCTGCTCACTCGGTGCAGGCCGACTCGTCGAACATGTCGATACGTAAAGGTGCAGCATTTCGTGCCTATCTGAGCTGCATTCGAGCAAAGACTTGCACGTGGGTGCCTCGTCAAGCCAATCGCTTCTTTCAAGTTGAGGAATTTCCTGTTGAAGCTGTTGAGACTGTCCAGCCAAGAAAGCTCGCGCTCTCAGTGATGCTTTAAAAGGCGAGCTGGAAAGTCTCTGCACAGAACATCGTGCACGTGGAAGACATCGCTGGACATTACTTGCTCCAAGACGGTAGTTGGGAAATATAAATGTGGATGGCGTGGAGTCTAAGTTCGGATGATTCGGAGGTTTGTTTTTGGTTGTAACAATCCCTCGTGTTGGCTGGGTGTGCCTGGAGGGTGTCTGATGCTCAATCACTTCACTGAAATACTCGTGTAAGTTGTTTGTCTTGTCTTCCAGGTATTGTCGATGCTGTGACCAATAGTACCTAAGCTCGACCGGTGGCCATCCGACTGATCACAATCTTTGGAGAAAATATGAGGATGGCTAAGCCCTTCCAGCGAATAGCAATACCGACAGTAGTTTGAGGACAACCTGATCAAAAGACCTCCTTTCGCTCTCAACTTCCACCTCACTGGCCTTTGTGGCACCTTGAGAGGTCCATGTCCATACGTCCCACTCCATCGCTGTGGCGCCTACTAGGTTGTTTATTTTGAGAACAATTGATCCGGTCTGCACAGCTACCTGAAGAGTTCTGAGGACCTGGCCTGTGTCATAGAGACTCAATTCGCCATTATGAGGTTGTGTCACTGTCCATCCCTTGTATCTGACCTCTGAATCGGGCATGCCGGGAATGCCCTGCGTCATCAGGGCTTCTTGCATATGCGCAACAAGGGCCAGCGTCAACATATGTCGCAATGATGAGGTTGCAGCATCCCTAGTCTCTTGCCGTAAAGTCGGTATCTTGCAGTATCCCAGATCGATCGGATTAGACTCATAGCGGGATCCGAAAAGAGGAGGTCCAAGGAAGGTTGCTAGCCCGACTTCGAAGATTCTACCTTCTGTCAGATGGACCTTGAAGCCCGTCTTCGCAGGGAGCATGACGTGGGAGAGGACCGTTTTCGAGGCTTCTAAACTCAGTGAGTCGAACACTGTCGCGCTTGACTTGTCGATTTCAATTGTGATTGGGATACCAGCTTGCTTGAAAGGACGAAGTAAGGCTTGGCAGTTGTTCCAGAACGCTGTAGCTTCTGCTTTGTGTCTCAAATGTGCCAGCACCGGCCGTATCAAGGCATATTCAGGGCCAGGTCGAGGCTTGAGGGTCATGGGTGGAGGCTTTTGCGACCTCCGGCTTAGATTTGCTTCGTGAGCGGCACTGAGTAATAGCCGCAAAGACACTGCGACAAACTCGGCGATCAGTTTGTCTTCAGCATTTGTGGGTATGTCATCTTCCTGCTCGGGCCCATATGCCAGGGAGAGCTGATAGTCGCCGCCAACCTCGATCTCAACCGCATCTGCACGAATGTGGATTCCTTGGTTTGCTGCCACCCTTGCCTCTCGACAGACCTCGTAGAAAAGCTCTTCCTCGAATAGAGAGTCTCGCATGTCTCTCAGTTGCTGGTTGATATCTCCCGACTGCCCTCCTTTCGCTGTTCGGAAATGGAAGTACCCAGTTTTGGCGTTGTTCCGAATGACAGAAACGCCTAGCGCCGTCCGCCTCCTGGGACTAGATGGTCTGTCCAGGAAAACACTGCCATCGTCTGATTGACGAAGTAGCGCGAAGCCTCTGTCTCGAAACTGCGGCGCAGACTCAGCAAAGCCGAAGTGTACTCCGATGGCTTTACGGTCACGAGGGAGTCGGGAAACTGCCCATCCGTTTGTTGTTAGGTTGGCGATCTGAGCCCAGTACTCTGATTCACGTTCCGCATCATTGCGCAGTCGGCTGGATGTGGCAGCAAGCTTATCTGAAGCAGACCGAAAGCCTTCTGATCTCCAGCCTCGGGACAGAGAGGTCAGCAGCCGCCTCGAGGACGTAGAAAGCGTTTTGTTCTTTAGAGTGCGTCCAGAGAGTGTGCCCACCGGGACTGCTTCTTTGAGTGCAGGGGACATGGAACCCTGAGCTGGGACCCATTGTTTTGAGATGAGTAACGACACAAAATCCAAAGCACATAGGATCTCATTTTGGGCATAACTGCCCAGGGTTAGTCTAACAGAAAGCATGACTGGAGACCTACTTACCTCAGTCGCTCAATCATCTCTTCTCTTCGCTTCCACAGACGTTCTTGACGCTTCTGAGGAGTATCATCCTCACCACCTTGAGCCTCATTCTCCGGGATCGCTCCCTTTACAACAGTCGGAGCCTTGCCGTGGATCTCAGCCCGCAGACCCTCTTCAGTTACATTGCGAAAATGACCTTTCTGGGCAATGACGCGTAGGATTTGAGACTGAAGATCTTCTGATCTCGAAGATGGTTCCGGAGGGACCACGACAGTGATGGCGTTCGATTCAGCCATGCCTCGAGTTGTTAAAGATCACTTCTTTGGTAGATTTAGAAACTCGATTTCGAACCAGCCTGTGCCGTGTGACACGATCTCATCTTGAATGAATCATGTCGTTATCGCATAGGGAAGAACATTCAGGCGGCGCATCGGGTGATATGATAGATGACTTGTCCCGTCCTGACGGGATTGTGATGAAAGGGATCCGGAGGAGGTATCAGTTGTTCGCCCTGAAAATCTTCACGTGTCCTGGGCAAGGTAAATTCCGTTGGAGACATAGCCGAGCCTAAGTTAAGCTAGGCCCGTGCTCATCACCAGTAATAAGGCCAGAAACCCAGGGGCCAGGGCGCCTTTTCTATCTTTTGTTTAGGTAAATTGGAGCTTAGAATTACGGAGACCGATCGCCCAAGCTAAGTGACGTGGGGTACTCGTCCTCTGTACCTTCAACAAACCCGAAAGAAAGGTATGACAAAATTCTTTGCTTTACCTATCGCGAAAAACATACAGCTTTATCTTCCTCACTTCTGCCTTGAGCCCTTACCTAAAGATGTCCTCATGTGAGCTTCCTTCGGCCTGACCGTTGTCCTGCCAAAGTTCCTTTCCTTTTCTTCGACTTTCTATTCCACCTCCATCCCTCCCGGTCCTCCTCGAAACCACCCCTCACCTCGTATTCCTGTCCCACTTTGAGCCTTTCCCAAGACCCTTAACACACGTCCGAGATCATGGCGGAAGCCGTGGCTCCCGCGAAGAGACGGCGGATTGGTGTCATGACCAGTGGAGGTGACTCTCCTGGCATGAATGGAGCTGTCCGCGCTGTGGTTCGCATGTCTATTCATATGGGTTGTGAAGCCTATGCTATCTTTGAGGGTTACGAGGGACTCGTAAATGGCGGAGATCTGATCAAAGAGATGAAATGGGAGGATGTCAGAGGATGGCAGTCACGAGGTGGGACACTGATTGGTACAGCAAGATGTATGCCATTCATGGAAAGATGGGGACGACTGAAAGCAGCAAAGAACATGGTTCTACGAGGCATTGATGCACTGGTCATCTGTGGTGGTGACGGCAGTCTGACCGGTGCCGACAAGTTCAGAGCAGAGTGGCCTGGCCTGATCAATGAGCTGGTTGAGACTGGAGAGCTGACACAAGAACAAATTGAACCCTACAAACACCTCAACATCGTCGGACTGGTCGGCTCCATAGACAACGACATGTCAGGCACCGATGCCACCATCGGCTGTTATTCCTCCCTCGACCGAATCTGTTCGGCCGTCGACGACGTCTTCGACACAGCCGCTTCTCATCAAAGAGGATTCGTGGTGGAGGTCATGGGTCGACATTGTGGCTGGTTGGCCTTGATGGCGTCCATAGCTACTGGTGCGGACTTTGTCTTCATTCCTGAAAAGCCTCCTAGAGCAGAGTGGGAAGACCAGATGTGCGACATCATCAAAAAGCATAGATCACGAGGCAAGAGGAGATCGATTGTCATCATTGCAGAAGGAGCACACGACGAGAATTTGAAGAAGATCACAGCCAACCATGTCAAAGACCTCTTGACGAATAAACTCAACTTGGACACCAGAGTGACAGTCCTTGGTCATACTCAACGAGGAGGACAGGCCTGCTTCTACGACCGCTGGCTGTCCACTATACAAGGTGTTGAAGCTGTCAATGCAATTCTCGAAGCCACACCCGAAACACCCACCCCAGTCATCACCATCCGTGAGAATAAGATCGAAAGGTCCGACCTGATGGAGGCTGTGGCAATGACAAAGGCAGTAAATGCCGCTATAGCGGCTAAAGACTTTGATAAAGCCATGCAGCTGCGGGATGTGGAATTCAAGGAATACTACAACAGCTACATAATCACCACGTCTACCGACCACCCGAAACTACGTCTCCCGGAGAACAAGACGATGCGCATCGCCATCGTTCATGTCGGTGCGCCCTGTGGTGGCATGAACCCTGCGACCCGGGCAGCAGTGGCTTATTGTCTGACGAGAGGCCACACTCCTATTGCCATTCACAATGGCTTTCCAGGCTTACAGCGTCATCATGATGACAAACCGCTGGGAGCTGTACGTGAGGCCAAGTGGATTGATGTCGACCCTTGGGTGAATGAGGGTGGATCAGAAATTGGCACGAATCGAGGACTTCCCAGTGCAGACTTCAAGAAAACAGCTGAGTGCTTCGAGTTGTACAAATTTGATGCTATGTTGTTGATTGGAGGCTTCGAGGCATTTACTGCGGCCAGCGAGCTGAGAAAAGCCCGAGCAGAATACCCAGCGTTCAAAATCCCACTGATTGTGCTGCCGGCGACAGTTTCGAACAATGTCCCCGGAACGGAATACTCACTTGGAAGCGATACCTGCCTTAACACCTTGATCAGCTTCTGCGATGCAATCAGACAGTCAGCTTCATCTTCCAGAAGGCGAGTGTTTGTCATCGAAACCCAGGGCGGTCGATCAGGATATCTGGCTACCATGGCTGGTTTGTCTGTCGGTGCACTGGCAGTCTACATCCCCGAAGAGGGCATCAACATCCACATGATTGCTCGAGACATCGAGTTTCTACGAGAGAACTTTGCCAATGATGCGGGAGCCTCTCGAGCAGGAAAGATAATCCTCCGAAATGAAAAAGCCAGCACGACATATACGACGGAGATCATTGCCGACATGATCAAAGAAGAAGCCCGAGGACGGTTTGAGTCGCGATCAGCGAATCCGGGACACTATCAGCAAGGAGGCAAACCCTCGCCTATGGATCGGATAAGAGCCCTCCGGATGGCCATCAAGTGTATTCAACATATTGAGGACAGGTATGCCGGCAAGACTAAAGCTGCTATTGCAGACGATCCATTATCTGCGGCGGTGATAGGAATTCAAGGTTCCGAGGTAGTGTTTACACCTCTAGGTGGCGAGACTGGACTTGAGGCCCAGGCAACGGATTGGACCGACCGTCGACCCAAAAATGAATTCTGGATGCCCATGAAGGATATGGTGGATATCTTGAGTGGCCGACCAAGGCTGGGCGACTGCTGCGAGGATTGTGGTAAACCACTTTCGGGAGACATCATTAGATCCAAGTTGCCAACTTCAGAACAATGAAAAATAAGACGAAAGGATTAGATGAGGAGTTCGGGTTGCCATGAGCTGGGATACTGGGACAGCGAGACGGAAGCGAGCGCTTGTGTGAGTGAGACCTGTCTTTATTAATACCCATGAATGACGCTTTTCATCAAATGCGAAGATTTCACACCGGGCGCAGTTTACTAGGTAAAGATGTCGAAGATGGTCGTGATCTTGCAAAGTCACTCATCGAATGAAAATGATTCTAATATTGACCTCAGTCCACTGCGAACTCCAAAAACAAGCCAAGCAACGAGCTACCGCCACTGATACGTCGCCTTCCAACATCGAACCAATTACTGTCCTAAGCTTTCATCTCATCCCCTACATCCTCTCCTCCACAAGTAATATGCGTTCTCGTGTCGCTCATGAAAAAGCACAACCCGTGACTGTGCGAGGTTGACCAGCCTCGGTCTGGTCCAATGATATTCTGCCGGTAGGGCTTGTCTCGATCGTACTGTCGCAGATCTGCGCAATCTTTGAAAGTGAACTTTCAAACCCCTGGCCAATAAGATAGGCTTCCCTTTCTGCAGTTGTTTGGAAGTATGTGCAAACGTTGTTGATGTCTGGGTGCTTCATCTGGCCCATCTTATCGCGTACGGAGAAGGTCGTTGCGTTGATGTTCGTGTGGCAACTCGAAGTGAATTGTATGGACGTCGGTGCACATTTCTGACCAAGCTTGAGAGGAAAGGTATAGGTCGTCGTTTCGGTGGTTGTGTCTGTGAACGTCCAATCTGATGATTCCTCCGCTGTTCCGGTGATCTCGGACTCCCCTACAAAAGGAACACCGGCTTTGAACTTAAGGGCAAGAGAGACTTTGTAGCCGTATCTTTGGGTTTCAGTATATGCAACAGCGAGCGCCTCCGCGACCGTGCAAGCTAGATCGTGAAGAGTGTTAGTCATGGGAACATCGCCGTGGATCAATGCTTTGGGAAGCTGTAGGATGACTTACTTGTAGAGGCATCCCCTGAGTTGCAGTACTGCATAGGCTTCTTCGTGATAGTCCTTGGCTCGCTATGAGTACAGTGATTCACATGGGAAGTATATTCCAATCTCATGTAAGCGCTTGTAGCACCAGTGAGCTCGATTGCAGCTTGGGGAGTGTTGAGTTCATCTGGAATTTGCCAGCCTTGGCAGTACTGAGTTGCAAAATCGCGGATGTCCACGATGTCGGAGGACTGTATACCAATATAAGGTTGACCATTGATGAAAGCACTCTGGGCAAGAGTGGGATAGGCAGACTCTATCGTGCTGTTCTCATATCGTCGGACGAGGGGGCCGGCTAGAGCTGTGCTGGCTGCGAGAAGAAGAAGAATTACCGTCATTGTGATTGGAAGGCTGTTGAATTCGAGCAGAGTTGATTAATGACTTGATCTTCCTTTCCCTTACTTGTTTGTCTGATCTACATCCTTGATGCCATTGTCGAGGCTTGATATATACATGAACTTGGACTTGGCTCATTGCAGAACGCTCGTGGTTGCAGTTGCGAGGACAGTATTTTGGCATCGCGACAAGGTGGTTAGTGAGCATGATGCAAAGCTTTTCGCTGCAGGGTTGCACGGGTACGAAGTTTAGTAAAAATACGCCTGTTGTACCTTTGGACAGTCTAGGTACTTGCGGCTGAGGTGTCTAACGGCCAGACAACCTCTCACTCCGAGGTACCATCGAGGTAGATGGTTGTGTCATTGTGACTAGGTGACCAATTTGTCGTCAAGATAACATTGCTGGTAGTCAAGTGATATCATACTATCCAAAATCTCAAGCAGGAAGGTTTGCTCAGAGACGCGCAGTCGCATCAACACACTTGATCAGTACTAGTGTAGAATTAGGCACCCCCTCTAAACTGATCCACGTGCCAGGCGTCTACTTGCTGTATGGCCTATCAGTGCCTATCAAGTTTAACACCAATCAACCCAACGGTATTGTGGCCGTATGCAAACACTGCAAATTCTGCTTCTAGAAAAGGTGATTGACACGACCTCTGTGTTCTGTCAAGTTGCCGCTACTACCTCAGAGCGCCATCATTGGGCTCCTAAAGAAGCTCTACTTTCAGGGGGATAGCCCCATTCGAGGCTGTGTTCATTGTTTGCTTGAGACTTTCATCGAGATTCAACAGTACTATTCATGCAAAACCTACTTCGCAGATACGACGATAGTACTCAGGCGAAACCTACTTCGTAAGTACCACTACCGGCTCCGAATCAGGGATTGTATATGCGAATGCCATTTTCACCCCATCAATCCAGCCGCTGTCGTTGTATAGGTGAGTTGCATTCAACAAATGACACCATTAGATACACTCTCCAGTACCAATCGTACGGAGAACATATAATCTTCGTGAATCTCGCCCCCTTTTGGCATCTACACATTCATCAAGACTCAGCACAACATCACTATATTGATTATTACTGAGAGTCCCTGACACTTTCCCCTTGCTCATTACCCTTCTCCACTGTCACGAATCTACATCCAACATGTATACATTACTACCAACCCTCGCAGCCGTCCTTCTTTCCTCGGACCTAGTTTCCGCAGCACCATTCAGTAACGACACTACTTCTGACGTCGCCATCCAAACCTTCGGCGAGAACGGTATAAGCTGCCTTCACTACCCTCAGGTCAATAGCGACGGTACTGGCCGAATCTACGTGCAGTGCTCCAACATACCGACATTCTGGGAAGTCCGCGCTGTCTGGAAAAATGCCGAGTTAGCTGCAATGGACTCAACGAGCCAAAGCCAAGACTCAACTGAGTGGTTTCGGGATATTAACCAGGTCCACTATTCTGGATATAAGGCCAATGTCAAGAACAATCTGGATACCACGATCGAGTGGCGGCAATCACAAGATGGTTCCGGATTTGGTGACTGCTCGTCTCAGGCTTACGCAGTGGCGGGTGAGGGCGAATGGTTATACTGGACCGTCAAGATCGACTGCAACTGGATGCTTCCCGATGTCAAAGCCATGGCGACTGCGGATGATCTATCGACCGAGTGGGCAACTGCGGACGCCCTTCATCAGATCGCGTATAAGACAGAATGTCCAACGGGCAGGTGCTGGACCGTGCCGGTGTCCGGCTTCGAGGCCTTGCCAGTACCGGAAGTCTCTGCCCAGGACCACGAAAGCAGGATAACCTGGGATTATCGGTATGCCTGAATGGCAGGGTTTGCAGCGACTATCCGAGCCTTTTGAATTGACAATTGGGTCTGGAGGTTAGGATAGTACGGTGTGAACATATTTAGGTGGATATAGGTGCAGCAGATATGATATTTCTAGGGGAGTGACGCGGCGTTTATAGGATGCCATACTGATAGCAAGTACTAAAATAAAAATGTAGTGCACCAATCTTAGCCAGGTCTTCGAGGAAATAGCAACGCCTCTAGAGCCTTACTCCAGAAAGCCCCAAGCCGCGGTACGGGGACCTCAGTCTGCCACTCAGGTACTCACCTGATGTCTTGCATTCTTGTATCAAGTGGATTAAATGAGGATTGACTTTACTGAGTGAATATCCTCAAGCGTGGCTTTACCAATATCCTCCTTCTAATTGGCCACATCACCGAATATCTAACTTCAGGGCCGCCAATAGCCACGTCCGGATTGGCAGTGAGCGCCGCCCAAAGTAAATCAGTGAGACGTCATATCAAGTACTTAAAGCCCTTGTAGCCCAAAATACACTGTAAACAGTTGAACATACAACAGAACATCAGACAATAACTGGTCACCCATACTTATAGTACCTCAAGTCCTCTTACCACCGAACTCTTACATCACAGATCTCTGTTTGCGAGCGTAGCGAGCAAACATGGTCAAACCAACAACCTGCTGCGGCCGCTCCGACGAATGTGTCTGCGCCCAGAAAGCCACTTGCTCTTGCGGCAAGCAATCCGCCCTGAACTGTTCCTGCGAGAAGAAAGCAGCTGAGAACACGCTTCAAGGAGCGAGATGTTCATGCAGTATGTATAAGTCTGCGCACGTCGCTTCCACCTCCCCACCCTTCTCAATTGCACCTCACTATTTGACGAAGGTCATTGACATTGGCCCGTGGCTATGCTGTTTGATTGGTGACTAACATACTTCGTCTATAGGAGCCCGTCCCGCCGGCCAATGTACCTGCGACCGCGCTGCGACCGAGAACACGTCAGTAACCGGTGCTACATGTTCATGCGGGCAACGCAGTGCGGGAAGCTGTACATGCGAGAAAGCGGCTGATGGTGGACTCTTGCCGGATGAGGTTGATTTCACGGGCAAGGCTTAAGCCATTCAACCGCGAGAAAATGCTGCAAGGCGAGTCAATCATACAACGATGGGCGTAGCATGGCATGGTGATTTGCATATGAATGGCGTTTGGGTGGAAGGACGAAACCGATACCATTGTGGCGTACCACAGTCACGGTTCTGCTTTGAGGGAGTGAGGGCACGGCTCAAAGGACGAATGGAGTCACGATACCACCACACAGAATGAGAATTCAGATATGAGTCAATGAGATTCGATTGAAATGAAACACAGAACCCGAAAGAAAGAAAACCATATTAGCAGTGCTAATGATCTAAAGCGGCCCTAAGCGCCATACTGTTCGATTTCCAGTCCTGCCCAGTTCCTGACACCAAACCGTCCATGTCCACCAACGCCTCGCTTACTCTCAATCATGTCCATCGTTTGAAAGTCATTCCTCATCATAGACATCCTGGCCTCGAACCTAATCAGCACTCTGACGCTGCGGCAGTTGATGATCAGGCCTCCTCTTGAGCCTTGTCTTCAGTCTTTCCTGCAGCCTTCTCTTGAGCCAGGTATTCAGCCCACTCTCGATCGATCTTCTCCTGCTGCCTCTGCTTCCGGTCCTTCTTTTCCTTGTCCATCCTCGCTGCAAACTCCGGATCCTTCATCTTTTCGCTGAACTGATCCTTCGCAAACCCTTTCTGCCTCTCAATCACCAACTTGAAGTTCTCACTCGCCCAGCCCAACACCGTCATAAACATTCCCGCAGCGAAAGCCTCCCTCACACCACGCACCAAACCCTGATCCTTCTCTGGCACATTCTCAAGCAGCCCCTCGATCTCCCTCTTCATCCCATTCACCAGGTAGGTTTTGTCCTTCGGATCATCGATCGGCAAGTTCCTAATCTTCGTCCATAAAAGCTGCGTCTCGATCTCGCGCACGCATTTGCTTTTGTGGTCATCGAAATCCGTTGCAAACGGCGCGCCGAAGAAGTCCTTGGCGTCCTGCTCGACTTGTGCTCTTGTCAGACTTGCCGATCCGCCTGGTTGATTATCTTGATGCGCTGGCAAGTACCAATTAACCCAGTAGCTGTACACTGGCCTCCTGCCTCTGCGTTGGCGGTCTTTGCTCTTCATGTCAATGGCCCGGGCCGGGTTGTGAAAGCGGCAAGTAGTGATGTAGTCCATCATCTCGTCCCATGTATTGAAGGTCTTATAATATCGCCCCACATCTAGACCGAGGTATTTGAGGGTGGTAAACGGATCGGTAGTCATCATGACGCGGGATTCAGTTTTGTTGTGCGCTTCAATCTCTGCGATGCGTAGATACAGACCGGTCGTTGTGCAGGTCAACCCAAAAGGACGGATGATGCCGCCTATCATGTTCCATAGATCGCCATGCGCTTGGAAGAAGAGATGCCAGTGGAAAAGCGCATGGTCGGGGACAACGTGGATGTCGACTTGTGCGTACTTTGGTTTGCTGTTGGCATTGGCAGTAACCGCGGTTGTGGTGTTGGTCGTTACAGTGCTGGTGGTCGTCCTGGCATGAGCATTGTTGACAGTTCCAGGTGGGACGAGGCTGGTCTTCTTAGTTTTCGCGTGATCGAGAGTTGTAGTTGGTTTATCTTCCACCTCTTCCTTATCCTCCAGGACACCTGGCTCAGGCCACTTCAATGTAAAATGAAAAGTCGTGCCACCGTTGGTGTGTTTCCAGTTCTCCGCGTTGATGATCTCTTGCAGTCTCTTGCCAATCTCTTCGTCCTTTTTAGGGTCCGGCTTGCCGTTCGCTCCGAAGACCACTTCTAGTTTTCTCTCAATAGGTTCTGCGACCAGAATATCTACGTCCCCGTGGGATGTCTTGGCCGGTGCTTCGATAGCGTGGCCGACATAGACAAAGTATGGTTCAAGAAGAGTTTCGACAGAGGTGAGAGTGTGTTTGTAAACATTGGTCGGCATGCGCGGCGTAAAGAGCTCGTCAGCGAAGACGGTGCCGCCCATGTTGATAGAGTGATTGAATGAGCGAACAGTTGGAGTAGGGTCAGTGGAAGAGGATGAAGTGATAGGGAGATTGAAGAATCAGGAGTGGCGTTTGGGTTTCTTATCAGTCTTCTTCATTCTGCCTGCTGATGCTTTGTGGGATGTTGGCGGTTTGTGTGTGTGTTTGCATTTACTTCACTGCCTTTACTTCACTGTGACTCATGTTGAGTTTGCCTTCTTGGTCTCATGCTGTAGACTCATTTTGCTTGCTGATGATCAAGCAATTGTACGCTCGTGTACGAAGGCAGACACCCATGTCCGCCGTTGTTCCCTGAGATGGCTGTGGCAATGCTTTAGATTCCCGCTATTGCTTGTGAATCAAACCGTCAAACATGTTCTTCTCTGAGAAACCGAGCAAAGTTTACCGCACCAGTGTTGGGTTTTGATATTTTGCCTGAATCGATTGCTCTTTGGAGGCAGTCATGTACAAAGGACGTCATGCCTTCGCAAAAGCGTTGATTCGGAACCTATGGAAAGAGCGAGCTTTGTTGGTTTCTACCACCTGAGCAGGCATTTGACGAGGCTCTGCCATTCTCAGCCTTGTCTTAGTCAGCATCATATCAAGCCAAAAAGACGGCGACGTATCCAAGGCGCTCAAATAGGTTCGAAGAAGAAGAGGTAATGCCCTATGTTATCACCGAGCCTGTAAATCCGTCAATATCATTTCATTCCATGCCTTCGTTCGCGGCTGAGGTCATCGGTCTCCGGTTTCAGACCTGCATATGATGTTGGACGTACTTGGACATGGCGTCTTATCAGGCACGATCTATCAACTACCATACGAAACCGAAACGAAACGAGGCACATACCCACAGCGTATAAAAATAATCAATTTTGTTGGTTGGGTATCTCTTTCTTGCCCTAAGCGACAGTCTCGTGCAGGGGATCCTCCTCATCGACCTCAACGCCATCATCAGCTTCACCACCTCCATACGCGTCCTCATCTTGAGCCGCATTCTCCACAACAACCTGTCCACCCATTGCCTTGACCTTGGCTTGTGTCATCTCGTACACGTATTGACCCAAATGTTCCACTCCCTCCATCTCCGTCGCCGGCACATCATCCTCTACCGCCCGTTGAGCAGGGAACATCTCGCCCGTGGTAATCATCAATTTATCTGGCCTCTGCAACAACAGGTCCATCGCAGGCTTCATTTCAAAACAGGACTCAAACAGCTCGCGTCGTCCAAGGATATACAATCCCAACCTGGCACGCGAAAGGCCGACAGTCAATCGCCGCACATCCCGCAAATATCCCACGGACTTCGTCCGGGTCATCGACACGATTACATAATCGTTCTGCTCTCCCTGGTATTTGTCGACCGTGGTCACAATCCGCGGTAGGCCGAATAATTTGTGATTCTTACAGCGATGCTCGAGGACATCGCGGATCAGAGCGCGTTGACCAGCATACGTGGCCAATATCGAAATGCTACGCGCTGGGTATCCCAGCAACCGCATGTACTGATACAATGCGACCGCATATTCAGCCTCGCCCAAGTTCTGGATGAAGTGAGGCGTCGGCTCGCGTTCTCCTTGACCCTGATATTCAGGGACACCGATGAATTGGTACTCATAACGGAAACCGGCATTGGCTCTGGCAAACTCCGGCTGACTGAGGAGATGCGGTAAATTGCCCAGATCGTTATACCGCCACTTGAAGAGTTCGGCGATTGACGGGCGACATCGACCCTGTTGGTCAAGATGGATGGTAGGCACGCCGAGGCGGACAAATCTCAGGAAGAGCGATTGCTCGAAATTGGCGTATTGCCGCAACGCCAAGTTCTGGATGATAGGCGAGTTCTGCAGATGGTCACCTACAAGCATGATGCGCTTGAGCGGGAGCTCGCCACTTCTTGGATCAGGATTCTGCATTGCACACGGAATGAACGACTCAATCTCCATGATCTGAGCAGCCTCTTCCATGATCAATGTGTCGTAGTGAAATCCCAATTCCGCAATTTCTGACCGTCTCATGGCTGCATGCGTCGAGGTCATGGCGATGATTCGAGCTTCTTTGACGAGTAGGTGATTGGCTTGGTCGCGATTGCTTCGCAGAAGCTCGAAAGGACGGATGGATTCCAGCTCCGAAAAGATCTTGTCGACGTGGTACTGACACCCAGACGCGACATCCCGGACCTCTTCGAGACTAGCATCAGCTGGGAACAATGTCGGGACAGGAGCATTTCCAAAGAATTTGTAGAATGGAAATGCGGCCAGGACAGTTTCCACGGTGGCACCCTCAGCATCAGCAGCATCCCAGAAGCGAGCCCATGCAGGCCGGACGAAAACTTGATTGAAGTAGTCTGCTGTCTCGCACGAGCTGCCATGGGCTCCCTCTGCTCCAATGGACGCAGCTAGTCGGTTAACTTCAGCTAGATATGTCTGGCGATTCTCTAGAAACGACTCGACACGACCTAATTTTCCGAACGAGGCTTCTGTCTCCAATTCTTCCTCTCCATGCCCCAATCGCAGGAGGTGTCGAGGGTCAATATCCAGGGCAATGATCTTTTGGAACAATTGATTCAGCGCTTGATTACTGTGTGCGATCAGCAGGATGCGTTCCGCAGGAAAGTTATGGTATAAGAGATTGATCGTTTGAGTAGCCACGTCGGTCTTTCCGGTGCCAGGCGGCCCTACAACGACTGTGAGACCAGGTTGCGTCCCAGAAACAATTGCTTGTACTTGTTTTGGGGTGAAGCGAACAGTGTTCTTCTTGGGCAGGTCCACTGGGTACGGTCCGGTATTTCGAGGTTTGTAGGTGGAAACAACGATGGTCGAGGAGTCTTGCTCCATTTGCTCCCGTCGTCTCTTCTTTGGGTTCGTGGGTGGTGCATCTGCGGTCTGAGTGGCAGTCTGAAGAACATAAGGAGGCCCAAGAGGAGCAGTTTGTCCCGAAGCAGGCTCAACGACCTGAGTGGAGAAACTCTGATTGAGGTGATCCCAGTCGAGGAATGTGTCCAGATAGTCAATCGATTCGATACGAGTCTGTACAGAGCTGGCACTTCTTGGGTCACCATAGCCCATGTAGACCTCTTGGAGCCACGCAGGTAGCGAGGTCTGAGAAGATACAAGCTTCTGAATTGTCTCCAACACCGGTCTGAAATTGTTCTCCCGACCTTGCCTTCGTGCAATGACGTTGAGAGACGAAGTGATATCTTTGCCGCCACGCCCAGCTTTCGTCTTGTCGGCAAAGTAGGCAGCAGTGTCCAGGTCAAGTAGTAAACGCCGCCTCCGAGGTCTCGGACCTTGACCATTTGTCTGGGCATCTCGCAGAGTTCTGCCATTGTCATCCAAGACTTGGAAGACCTCAGCGGCTCTGAGTTCTGTGAACGATTTCTGCTCTTCCTCCTCTGCGGAGTGGCCGTTTGTCAACAGTCGCGAGTCATTCGGTGCCTTTACCATAAGCAGGAATACCACGTCGTGTGGCCTCAGGCTGTCCCACTCTCTTCTGATACCGTCCGTCAGGCGACTGACGTCCAGGATAACTTCGGCTCGGACAAAACTGGGCTTGATATCACCGACTTTGGGAGCACCGACCTCGATTATGGCTGGCGCCTCGATTGGTAAAGCCATCTTGGAGAAGCCTTCGAAAGTTGTACTACTTCGGTCTCGTCCTGTCTTTGGTTTCATCCGCTTGACAATGCTCTCCATGTCCTTTCTGATGCCGTAGAAGGCTTCTGCTTGGTACAGCTGGAACGATCGCCACATAAAGTCGCTCAAAGTCAAGTACTGAAGATTCAGTTTTGGGATTCCAAGAGGTCTCGAGCCGTCATACTGTTCATTTCTGAGCAGTGTGGGATTGTACAAGGAGTCTGCTGTTGGAAAGACAGACAACTTGGCCACGACTTCCTGGAAATCTCGAGGTCGTGCAAAAGCCGATAAGAGAGTCTCAAGCATAACAGACTGACTAGTAGCGATGCCGGCAGATGCAGGATATGATGTTCGAAATCCAAGGTGCCGGCATAGCTCCGTCAGCTCGGCGTCCGTTAGGGTCGAGAAATGAGACTTCAACTCGCTGCGTTTGTCTATTGAGCCATAGTTGGATAGAGCAAGAACTTTCAGTTTCGGTTCGAAATGTTGGAGGGCTACTCGTTGTAACCTAGCCAATGCCTCATAGTGGGATTTGCGAACACCTTCGTGCCCGGCCTCTGAACTTCCCGTGTCATCAATTGCAAAGCTCTGGAAATGGTCCAAGAGACTCGCAAGATCACGGAAAAGGGCCGCATCCTCCCTTTCATACAGCTTCGACGTTCGAATGACGGCCAAGGTGTTGAGGTCCTGCAGGAGAGGGTTTGTGTATCGTCTCGTGGGTAGTTGACTAACTAGATCAACGAGCAGCTCCAGAAAACGCTCGCAATATACCACTTCCTGAGTGCTTTCCACTTTCGGCTTGTTCAATCGCGCAAAGAAAGCTATCAGCATGGAGTAGAGCCAAGCCCGGTCAAACCGCAAGCGACTCTGTGTGTCTTGATCGGCCGCATCGAATCGCCGCTGTGCGCCTTTCCAGGCTTTTTTTCTACCAGCACTCGCATCGAGAAGTTTCTCTCGAGCGGTTTCATCGTGCAGATTGTGCCAGGTCGAGATCGAGACAAGTGGTGCACATTCCTTCCGAACCTGTTCATTCTCTAAGGACTGAAATGCTCCAATGACAAAGTGGAGGACTGAGACTTGGGAGAAAGTGGATAGCGAGGAGTCGAGGTTCAGCGAGAGGATGCGGCGAAAGAGGTGTGAAAAGTCTTCGGGGCGGTTTGTCAACAGCGACCAGTCTTGCACATTCGCACGTTGTTTGACGTTGAAGAAGACTGCAATGAGCAGGACATGATGGTTCGACGACTCGGAGGAGAAGGTAGGCCACAAAAATCTCTCGAGTACTTGTAGGTTCTCTAGAGTCGCGAGCGACCGCAGTCCGAACGACTCTTGTTCCAAAGGATCCCAAAGCGCAGTCTTGATCAAGTCTGGCTTGACCTTGGTAGGCAGACTGTCAAGCCAGTATTTTCTTGCCAACTCTTCCCATGAACCATCCTCCACAGTATTGGTGTTGGCAGTCACATCACCTGCCGGCGCAAGAGCAGGCCGAAATTGTAGACCCATTGTCCCGGAGCCAGGTTGTGGTTTGGTGGTGAGGTCGCGTGGATTGTAGAAATTCCAAAAATTTAATGAAGCGCTGCGCATCGAACTGAAACTCCGCAACAATCACCAAAAATTCTCCGCAAAGAGACGGAGCCTCGTTCGCAACAACAACCACCTCACATGTCACACTCCCGTACCTCAACAGCGCAGCTACATCAACATCTGTCGACTTATTCCACTACACGACGGTTGCATAACACCGATCAAGCAGTCTGCGACACTTGTCATGCGCTATATCAGCCGCCAGCAATGACGAACACTCCGTCCTGAACCCTCGCTTCCGCTTCCCAACACACCTTAACAATGTCCGCAACGGACGTGCCTGCCGTCGGGCTCTACAAACCTCTCATTGAGGAACACATCCGAAAGCTGAGCGAAGAGCGAGGGGATCCTGATTACGACACTCCAATACTGGACTCAGATTGCACCGAACTTCTTGACAGCATTCGCTCCATCCGCAATCAAAGTGCTCCAGACAACCTGCAGCTACACAATGCCGCAATCGAGACCGTATTTCGGGAGACCTTCATCGACATAGTCGCGACGGTAGATATTTCCGAACCGGCCTTCTCGCAGATATGGGTCCTTCTCGACATCACCACCGTCTTGTCAGACAACGAACTATGCGATCCAGGCCTTGGTTTCTGGCTCGTGGAAGAACTACTCGACAGTCAGACCATTGACGGATGTCGCAGAGTATTCGACTACCTCGAATCACGGCGAGAAAGAATAAATTCAAAACACTTCAAAGGCTCTAAAGGCTTGGTCATCCTCCGGTGCTGCAATGAGCTACTACGACGCCTGTCGCGGGCCGAGGACACGGTTTTCTGTGGACGGGTCTTCATCTTCCTATTCCAGAGCTTCCCTCTGGGCGACAAAAGTTCGGTCAACCTGCGCGGTGAATTCCACGTCGAGAATGTCACCACCTTCGATCCCGCCCCGAAGAAGTCTGAGGATGCCATCAAGCCGATGGAACTAGACACCGATACACCACAAGCGACATCAGGCGCCCAGACTCCAGCATCAAGCAGCCAGATCGAATCTCGCAGTACACCTATTGCCAAAGCCACCAGAGAGTCCAAACAGCAACCGCCCGACCTCGACGCCCTCTATCCAAAATTCTGGTACCTACAGACTCTATTCTCCTCGCCGACCCGCCTTTTCGAGCCATCCAACATGTCCGCTTTTAAAGACGGCATCGCCACGACGCTCTCCTGCTTTAAATCCGTTGCCACCAGTTCCACTTCCAGCACGAACCCAACCGACGTCAAGCGCGGCCTCAAGCGCAAGCGGACTGGCGCCGAGACTGACAACACCACCACCTCAACATTCAACCCCAAATACCTCACAAACAGGGACTTGTTCGACCTCGAGATCCACGACCTAGCGTTCCGGCGACACATTCTCGTCCAAGCCCTCATCATGATCGATTTCCTTTTAAGTCTTGCACCGTCGGCGAAGGCCAAATTCGAAGGTCTAACCAATAAGTCCGTGCTGTACGCCTACACTTTGTCTGAAGAGGACACGAAATGGGCGCAGGCCACACGCGCCGCAACAGCGAGCTACTTACAGCAAGGCAACGGGAATGAAGGTAAATTCTACTACCGGATGGTCGATACCGTGCTGTCGCGCGACAAGAACTGGGTGCGGTGGAAGGCGGAGAATTGTCCGCCCATATCGCGCGACAGTGTCTCTCCTCAAGCATATATCGAGGCGCGGGACACCTTGGCGAAAATCGCAGACCAGGCGAAAGCGCCGCTGCCGAATCCGCCGGGCGCGGGCGATCTAGCGTTCTTGTCGAAAGCAGAGGGTCTAGAGGCGCTGAAGCGGCCGTCGAAACGACATCGAGTGCCTACTGTGGAGGAGTACTACAAAGAGATTGAAGGGGCAGATTTAGATCTCGATTTCGCGGTGACAGAAGAGGAGAAGAAGGAGATTGAAGAGCGGAAGGCGGGAAAGTTGTGGAGGGCGCTGAGGGCGAGTGGACGGCGGTTTGCGCTGTGTGAGAAAGTGCAGTATGGTGGCAACCTGAAGGCCTTGATTGAAGAGGAGGAGGTGGAGAAGCCTGCAGGTGACAAGGAGACTGGTGAGAACGAGTATGTCAAGCAGAATGGGGATGCCCAGGATGAAAGTCAGGACCAAGAGGAAAAGGAAAAGCCAAACAATGGGAGTGAGGTTCAAGCGGAAGAGACGGCCAAGGCTGAGACTGCCGATGAGACTAAGGACGAGGCTACGGTCGATGCTCAGGATGAAGTGGGAGAGTCCGAGGAGCAGGTTGTGGAAGAGTCTGGTCAACCGGACGACGTCGAAGCCGCGTCTGAAGATCAGACTGGAGGTGATGTTGAAGCTACTGACGCGAAAATCGGTCCAACAGCCGCAGAAGATACAGAAATGGTCGATGCAGGTGTCGTCGAAAGCTCGGGAGAGAAGAACGAAAAGCACGACACGCAGAAAGATGCAGAACAGGTAGAGTAATATGAATATATTAGAATGTTATTCTTCACTGTCAAAAAGTCTTCCGTACATAACGGGAATGTGTTCTGGGATGGCGAATATAAACCTCCAGATGCTGATTTGCAATGCAAACGCCGCCCAATTTGCGAGGGAGGGGATAACCCAGCTCAACTGCTCGCTTGATATCCCAATGCTAAAGTGACAGACGCCGTGCCGATTTCAGGTTTCTGAATCATGATCGTAATATGTGTGATAATGTAATGTACAGTGTCGAATGTGCTGGTCATCCTTGTAGTCATAGTGAAGTAGTCGGTTGATTGTTTACTTCATCTTGCCATAGATATCTTGTGTCCAGTTCTCGCCAACATCGGGTTGGTTCTCTTTGCCGGTGCCTGTGGCGAAGTTGGCCATGCTGCCGAAGCCCGAGTATGGTGTGGTCGTAGGACGCAGGCAGTCGTACCACTTGCCTTTGGGATAACAGACGGAGGAGACGTGGCGAGGTTTTGATTGATGGTCCACGGAGGCCTTCCTGCCTGCGTCAGAAGCGGCGGACGAGGTGGATGAGTTTCGTGATGTGGACATGATGTTGGTAATGTAGATGTGTGTGGAGAGTCGATGTGAGGTTGGCTTGCAGTGTACCTTGTCGTTGATGGTAGAGTGCTTGGTAATAGATCGGAAATGCTTGTTTGTCTTGTCAGTGAAGAAGATTACCCCGGATTCACGAGGGACAAGAGAAGGGGTCCCATTTATAGAGTCTTGGTCCTGGGGTTAACAGCTAGAATTTTTCATGGTCATTTGGGCAGAAGGCGAAAGGCAAAGGGCATCTGATGCAACGTGCAATGCTGCGCGACTTGGGATTTGCGCCCTGACACAGACCCAATTTCTCAGCCATTCTGGAACGGTCCTTCCAGGAACACGCACTGCCAGTGTGCCAGTGTTGACGCAAAGATGGAAGCTTCTTTCATGATCTGATCACGCGTGCCTGAAAATTCTGAAATCTGGAGTGCAGTGCAAAGGAGATTGGATATTGGAAGGAGGCTATGTGTCATGAAATGGACGAAGATGGAATGAGTTACGTAGGAGAAAATATAGAACTCGAAAGAATTCATAAAAGGCTCAAGCCGCTCAGTGCACGTGATGCACGTGACTGGGGAAATGGAAAAACTTGATCTTCTGTCAAGAAGGGATCGGAGGTCGGCAGTCGCCATAGATCCTCAACCTGGCATCAACATCAATCGACTCGGTTAGTGATGGGTGGAAGGGGAAAGGCCGGGAATGGAAAAATTCTGCGCAAAAGGCTCGTTCACAGTGCGGGGTAAGGCTAAGCCGGTAGAGGAAGGACGATATGCCAGTCAAGATACCTAAATCCTCGGCCAAAAAGCAATGGAAAAGAGACATACCTCCGTGAATGTTGAGGGTGGTAAGTCAGGACTTACGTACGACTTGTCCTTTTGCGATAAGGTCAAATAGCCCTATCAAGGATCAGAGTGTGGTGTTCGCCATGCTGTGGCTGGGAGAAAAACGGACAAGCGGGTTATAAGCGCGATAAGGACAAATTCCGCCCAGTTATCAATTGGATTCCCAAACGTTACACCCCGGATTTCGAGTGTGGAACAGTAAAAGAAACCCAGAGTTGCGGTGAGGGTGATCGCCGTCGTCAACAGTAGACATTTCGTATGAGGGCAAGAGAGAGCCTTTGTAAGACGAGCGATTGTCGGTGCAAGACATTCTTTCTCGAACATCTCTTCTGCAGATAAACTGTGCTGTGCAAAACCGTCCTTTCGATTCAGCCTTGGGTGATCATGGCCTTGTTGGGGCCAACAAGGCTTGTGGGAAGCCTTGTACTCCTCAAAATGAGGGGCAGTAATGATCAATGTGACGATTATCCAGGCTAAGGACTTCGAAAGAGTTTCTCGAAAGAGACATGATGCGCCCCAGGTCACCATTAGTGAATTGAGTCAGCTTGTGCCGTCTGTACGAGAGCAACAAACTGGCAGTCGGTCGAATTGATTGCGACATGGTCACATCTCTTCTCCCTCGCCTTCTCATACTGTATGTTATCTCTGGAGGGGCCAACCTTGACGTGGCCTCAGACTCCAATTGGTGTGCCCGAGCGGAGGCAATGACTGCTTCTGTAGTGGCCTGCGAGGTGGAGGATTCGTTGAATCGCTAGCCCTGAGTGGCCCTGTCCCGTCTGATCAATTAGCGCCTCTTCTCAAAGCCTCGTTGCTTTTTAGGCTCGCTGGCCTTCCCCTCCTCTTCCCTGCCAGCCTGCGCAGCCTCGGCAGATCGTTGCCCACTTGAGTAACATCGTGGCCTTGCCACTTTTTTCATCGTAGCCGAAGAAGGGTGATGAAGAGTGTATGCATGCCGGGAGATAAGGATCAATCGCCTAGCTAGCCGTCGTGACTCGTGGAATGTGGTCATCGGGGGGAAGGCATTCTGGAAGAAACTGTGAAGGAGGTATCACTCTCTTTTCGACTAGACAAGGTTCTGGCTGCCGTTGCCGACACGTGCTGTTCAAGGTGTCACTGAACGAGAGCGACAGACCTGACAGACTCCAGAGATAACGAATTGACGATGGATCCGAGCTGCCTTTTCCGCTTGTTGGAGTCTTGGAGATGGGCTGGCAAGAGGCCCAAAAATTGAACTGACCAGTGAAAGCTTCAAGCCTGAAAAATGTAGAGCCTGACTTATTATTTAGCTATAACTCTTCGGTTTCCACGCAGCCTTACAGGCTAAAAGCCTTGTCGACTCGAGTCCATAGCATCCCCTCACTCTACTCTCCTTCTCATTCAATCTTCCCTTTCCTCTCTCCCTTCTCACCTGCATCTCCTCCCACTTTTCTACTTCTGTTCTCCTTCCTTAATCTGTACTCGGTGTCGCATCATTGTCAACCTTTCCTGAGACAATTGGAACGAGTCACTGAATTCCAATCTTCACCATCACCTTTTTTCACTCTCTTCAAGTCAACCACCGCCTTGTCTTGGCAGGATTCGGAAGGCTGGTAGAACCCAACAACTGCCTCAACTTTTCAACTGAGCTGGTTTTGTTGTCATCCGATTCAGCAACTTCACTTCATCGAACACCGACAATAATCATCACCAAGAGTTGCGAGAAGAAATGATCAAGTTCATCTGACGATATCCGGTAAATCGAGCTTCTGACCAAAAGCCTTGTCCTGCATCGCCTCGCCTTGCTTCGTCGCCACAGCTGGCCTTGTCCTCGCCCAACTCCGCACCACCATCCACATCACCCACCACAACCGCCCACCATAGATTTCTCACGCCCACTTTCGCCCGCCAAAATGGCCGCGGATCCAAACATCAGCATCACCCCGGCTTCACTTCGAGGTAGTCCTTCTGATCGCATCATCAAACCACGTCCTCGCAAGGATTCTCTACAATCCATTTCGGGTTCAGATGGACACCCCGGTCGGGTCGTCAAGCCTCGGGCGCGGAAATCCCCCGGCTCTGGGGCTAAACGATCCGAACCTGCTAAACGCAAATTTATCTGCTCTTTCTCTCACTACGGATGCGATGTTGCTCTGAGTTCCAAGAACGAATGGAAACGTCATGTATCTATTCAACATTTGCAGCTGGGGTTTTATCGATGCGATGTTGGTTCCTGTAATCCCGACCTGAACCCGAACGTGCCCGGTCACAAGAGAGTTTACAATGACTTCAATCGGAAAGATCTTTTTACTCAACACCATCGACGTATGCACAAACCCGAATCTGGACCAGGTTCAGCCCCAGCCCCACCATCAGCCGGCGGCGACCCCAAGGATTGGCGAGCCTTCGAGGACAGTCTTGAAGAGGTCCGGAGTCGCTGCTGGGTAGAGAGGCGAAAACCTCCACAACGAAGCACCTGCGGGTTTTGTGGCAGAGTTTTTGAAGGCGAAGGCAGCTGGAACGAGCGCATGGAGCATGTTGGAGGTCATTTCTCTCGTGACATCGTCGAAGCCAAGGAGGAACGAGAGGATGAAGACCTTACCAATTGGGCTGTTGCCCAAGGCATCATCAAAGATGCTGGCAATGGTCATCATGTTCTCATCGATCAACCTCCCGCAGCAAGCGAACGCCCTTACTTGTCTAGGGATCGGGATGTCACCATGACTGATGCTCCGAGCTCTGATGGCTTCTCACGGGACCCAGAACAATCTCCTTCCCTGAGCGCTTCGTCCAGAAAGCTGGAGTCGGACAGAGGGACTTATACTTATCCCGAACTCGAAAGCCCTCGGGAGGATCGTCGTATGAGCAATGCCATGCCTCCTAGTAGCAATGGTACTCCACGAGCACCCTCGGTGCCATTGCTTGCTCCTGCTGGTTCTGATCAAATCATCGCCGCCGCAGATGGCTCTCCGACCGCCCAAATGCTGGCTCCTCTCTCACCAACCTCTGCTCAAGCGCAACTCCAACCACTTGGATCCCCTGAACAACGTAGAGGGTACAACCTAGCACCGCCCCCTCTAAAAGCAGGAAAATCGGGCTCGGTTCCTCCGGAGCAGGCAGAGGTAGGCAGTGGAGATAGACTCGAGGATCTCATCAACCAGCTGATCAAACCCAAGCCGCCAAAGACTCATCGACGCTTGACTTGGAAATGCGTAAGTGAAATCAACCGCCCAAATAGTATCAGTGTACTGACATTTGCCCAACAGGACTGTGCATTGGAGATGTCTGTCGACCTGGATGACGCAGACAAACAAGCCGTTGAGAATCTCGAGGGTATCAGCATCATCTGTAGCAAGACATCCAATCCCTACCTGAAGGTGGCCAAGACCGGAAAATACCACGTGGTTGCCTGTGACGAACTCGCGGACTACATCTGGAAAAACACAAAACAACCTGTCGAGAAAACTGAGAAGCCAGCCGAAGTGGCTGTCGCCTGAGCGTGACGGTGGACATGTCATGCCAGACAGAAGCGCGATCCACGCACGACAGTGCAAGTCATCTGGACAAGCTGTCTTGAGCTGTTCAATCTTGCCTGAGAACCTGGTACCAATGGGGACCACAACCTTTTACCTTTTCCACATCACCTCTTCTTGCTATATTCGATTGACGCAAGTCCAAAAGCTATGCAGGTGCTCGATTACATGATGGGCACGAGTTGAAACTGCAGCACCACGAAAGTGTCCATATTGGGACGGACAGAACGTTGAAAGAGATTTGCCTCAGGGCTGTTGGTAACGTCTTCAAAACACATCTTTCAGTGTGTATGGGTATGGTGGCATGGAATCAAGCAGGAACGTCCTTCTCGTTGCCTGCTTCTGAGGTATTCTGCTGGACACAGCTTCTAGTGAGCTTCACATGTTGAGTAGAAAGGGGTGATTTTGCCGAGAGCAATGCCCGAGCCAAGAAATCCATGGGCCAAATCCAGGTGCTTTTATGCTTTCCAACGTTCTCGACTCGACCCTTTAAGGCGATGATGTGCTCGTGCGGCATCTAGGCGAAAATTTTATAGACGATCGCTACGAGTATACTTTATACCATACGTATCATTCCACCTTCCGGGACACGTGCGGTGCACTGACTTCCCCAGAAGGTTCGCTTATCACCAAATTTCCAGCCGCGTGTAGTTTCCTGGGTGGAGAAGTTTATACCCGATTCACCAAACTCACAGTCGTATTTGGTGCCTGAGATTTGGGAAAAAGGCAGCTTCGGGGCTTGCGGTTCATGGTACGTGCGAAGTGTTAGGCTACGAACTATGTACCCTGACCCTGACCATCGGCACCGACCACGGCGACGTGCAGCAGGCGACCGGTGGAAAGAAATCTGCATGGAGCCGCCAGATCCCCTGTTGAAATCATGACAGCCAAACAATCGCCCACGTTTTCACCTACACCTGCCCCTCATTCATTAACGAAATCAACCCAGGGCAGTCACTCCTGCCATGAGGTGTGCAAAGCACTGCGAATGGCGCTTCATCAGACCATAGCCATCGTTCTCACCAAGACGAAGACTTATCGACGCCTATTTGTCCTTTGGAAAGTCTGCTCCTGGGACATCACTCTGAGTAATGGCTTCAGGTGAGATTTTCTTTTGCGGCTCACTGCCTACCATTCATCTATCTTCCCCTTAGCCAAACCGATCTATCCACCTCTGACTGGAGGCTTTCCTGGATGGAAAGAGGCCTCCCTTGAAGTAGCAATACTCCCGACTATAAGTGGATCGCTGCAGTGGCGATGTCTACCCAGGCTAGATTCTTTGAGACTACTGACTGGCCTTTACAACCCTCACCACGACCAGACAGTATTGCTTCATCATTTGGTCCTCCTTCAGACACTGCCAGTGTACATTTCTCAAACTTTCCCCTACCACCGACCCCTGTGACCTCTCGTCCTCCGAGCGACAGGCTGTCGAGTGTCACAACAGAACACACCATTCACGTCCCACTCTTAAAACCCGTTACCATGTAAGTCAACCATGATATCGTTGCTTCTTCCGATCCGGAGCTTCCGGGGATATTATGCTAACATCCCCTTGCGATGAACTTCAGCTCCTTTACGAAGGGCAGCAAATCATTCAAATTGAAATATTCGGACATCGAATTCGACAAAGATGTAACCGGATCATTGAAACGGATCTCATTGAGTGAGCCTACGGGCATGCAAAGCACTCTTATTCACGCTTGTCAGTTGGACCCTTGTTCTCGCAATAAACACGTCGAATTAACAACCGTATAGTTCCTGGCACGAGGATACCGATTCCACACCTCGAGCAGCCCGTCACATCGACCCAGGTTCATATCCCCAGAGTTTCATTCCTCGAGGAGCAGACGGTACAGACAGCATCAACTCTGTTCCAGGCACAGCCGCAGTATTCATTCGAATCGTGGGAAGGTACGACTTTCACTCGTTGCTCCTAGCACGATGCAGAGAGCTGGCAGTTTTGGTCGTGTCCCATGATGCTAATTTTATTCCATCAGATTGTGTCAAGTTCCAAGAGGGTTTACTCGGGCAGACAGTGGTGTTCACGGCCGGGATTGCAGAAGCCAAATCCAAAGGTCGAGGTGAAGAATGCATCAGTCAAAATCTGCGCATTCTACGGGCAAAGAACGGACGACAGGTCATTTTATTCTTTACGAACTCACAACGAAAGGAGAAGAAGAAATACATCACAATTCCTCGTAAGTATTCGAACCCTCAATCAGCACGACGGTCCTTGAAATATTGTGGATTTGGACATGGCTGGCTTGTTTCAAGGCCAGCTCTTGCCTCGACGTCTCACACTTCCTCCAGGACCAATCTGCTGGGGTTTCCCCATTTACATGAAATTGACCATGGAATAGTTGACTGCATTGATCATATCGAACAAAGCAAGAAATCTGGAAGACCGCTTGCACTTACGTTACGGCCGAATTTTGAATTGCTTTCACAGCTTAGAACGCTGCATATTCTTTTCCTCGACGAAAATGGTAAGCAGATCTATCGACTGAATTCGTCGTGTCGCTGACAGTACTTGCAGACCAAAAACGATTTTTCGGCCTCCTGTGTCATGGGGTGGGCTATCAAGGTTAAATGTGGCATATATATCTAGACATGACCTTTGTGTCATGATAATGTTGTATGAGCGTACGAGCCAAATGTTAGGATACCCAACAAAGGAGAGAAACTCCATCTGGAACCAGGCTGTGGGAATTGACGACTCGTGGACATCGGAACTATCGGAATAATGCTGGACAACGTCAATAATATGACTTGTGGAGAGAGTCGACGATTTTATTTGGTCATGCCTCAGGAGTTCGTCCACTTTGTCTCCGTGAGTGACCCAGGGTCGATTCCATACCCTATTAAATGCTTGATCACGCATCGATGATCTCGCTTGTTAGCGGTAGTGTCGACATGCACAACTTTGCATTTGGGACAAACGCGGAAAGACGGTTGGGACTTTATTGCTTTTGGAAAAAAAGTCTAGCTTTGATGGACCCGTCCCGTCACTGAGGGATGCCAATCGAGTCCAACAGATCGTCGCGATCGGGGCACCTGTCCGTCTGGCAGGATTCCCTTTGAAACTCGGTGACGACGCTTGTCACCACCAACTCGAAACTCTTTCTCAGCCAAAGAGATGATATATACATATCTCCGTTTCATACTTCTATGCAGGAGGCAGGTCCATGATGTGCCATAGTAAGCCCTGCGGTTTCAAGGAGGTTCTTGTGGCGCGGACGAGACCTCTTTGAAGAAGTACAGTAAAAGGTTGACGGAGCACCTTAACCGTGCAGAAGGAGCCGTTTGGTGACAGGGTACGCCCAAAGCTTAAGCACGTGGGAAGTATTTCGGTTGCTTACTGGGCAAAAGGCCTTACTCGGGACCTCTCTCGAAGGCAAGCTCGCCCCGTTGGCTCCATGGCTCCCACTATTCGTTGAGCCTCTTGATATGCCTTCACACCACTATTCTTTTCACTTTCCACCTCCCTATCTCGGGCACTGTCCGCTCACAGGCTGACTAGACAATTGTTAGGTTTAGCGTCCCATTTTCGACACACAATTGTGCCTGGCCTCGGTTTGCCCCCATCAAGTGATACTTAGGTCTCCTCGGGTGCCCTGGAAGGCTGGAATTGATGGCATGGATGGGGGAGGGGCTCTTGGTGCGCGCTGCGGATACTGCCTCGTCCGCCCGATCTCATACGGGATGATCATGACTTTACTTATTTCTCTCACCGAACAAGTGACTTCACTCCAGTCTCCTGCACAAGCGGCGCACTAAAAAGTACTTGACCTCCGGAGCCCGCCTCTTTGGACCACTCCAGGCACTTAGCAGAAGAAATTTAAGGTACTGCTGGGACAATTCGATTGCCTACCTATAGTCATCCATCAGCCTTGACTTCTCTTTCCCTCCAATTGCTTTCCTTCACAATCAACTGAGGAACGGCTCTGCGCTGTACAGTTCACAGTTGACAGCTCATCGAATTCCTTTGACAGCACGCCATACGGGTGATTCCCGCTCACGATGGACTGTTGACCCGAAATCTGGGCCCCTCTCTTTCCGCCCCATCTGCGAGCACTTTACGAAGTTTACGTACAACCTCAGCCTGACTTGAAACTGCATCATCATGGGCCGATGGCGCGGCCGTCTTTACGCGACTGATCGAGCCAGGGACTTTGATCATGAGCGAGTAAGTCAGGACTATCTACATGGTCTCATACAACAATCAGAGAGGTGACACTAACTCACGTCGTCGTTGTAGGACCGCCATGTCCGAGTCCGTCAGATCTACGAGACCATCGATCGACAAAACTTTCAATGGGTTGTAGTGTTGGTTGCAGGAGTGGGATTCCTCGTAGATGGGTTCTCTGTATGTCCTGACCTGTTGATATCCCCTGTTGGGTATGGCAGTAACTGACCTGACATACAGCTCTTCGCCGGCAACATTGCGCTGCCGATGATCGCCTACGTCTACTGGCACGATGATCCGTCGTCCTTTCGTCTGACATGTATCAACATCGCTACCTTGGCTGGGACCTTGATGGGTCAGGTTTCGTTTGGGTTCATGGCCGACAAGAATGGCCGGAAGAAGATGTATGGTGCTGAATTGGTCCTACTGATCGGGTCGACACTCGGTGTGGTCATGAGCTCGACAGGCACCAATGGCAGCATGAGCATCTATGCTTGGTTGATCTGGTGGAGGATTATGGTTGGAATTGGTGTCGGAGCAGACTATCCTCTGAGTGCGGTCATTACTGCCGAGTTAGTGTCTGTCCTGGAGACATCGTCGTCGGTTTGCTAACACTGGTGCGCACAGATTCGCTCCCACGAAACACCGAGCTCGCATGATGGCTGCGGTGTTCTTTATGCAGCCGCTCGGACAGATCGCTGGAAACGTCATCTCGCTGATCGTTGTCAGCATCTCGAGGAGATCTGGCAATGAGGACCTCACTCGGACCGTGGACCAAATGTGGAGATGGATTATTGGGATCGGTGTCGTGCCCGCCGTGATAGCCTTGTTGTTTCGATTCGCCATTCCTGAAACACCACGATTCTTGCTCGATATCGATGACGACCCAGTCAAGGCCGAGTTCGATGCGACGCAGTTGTTCGGTGAAACTTCGGCAGGCAGCGAGCTCGAGTCCAACATGTGGTGCGATTCTCTTGAGGAGTCGAACTTGTCGAGTCGATCGGTGGACGAGCGATCCGAGGGTCGGCCCTCCTGGACCATCGCACCCGCACCGTTGACCACGCTCAACTCGTCGTGGCGGCTTTCGAAAGAAGATCTCAAGCAGTACTTTTGGACCGAGGGGAACTGGAGGACACTGGCCGCCACATCCATGTGTTGGATGCTGCTGGATTTCGGGTACTACGGGATCGGCCTGTCGAGCCCGCAATTCCTGGCGAAGACGTGGGGGACGCTGCATCTTTCGGGCTCCAGTCCGCCTTGGATGACGAACGACAACCCCAACGCCAATGTCTACGACATGTTCCTCACAACGTCGGTGCAGGCGCTTGTGATTCTAAACACGGGCAGTTTCGCCGGCGGATTGCTTTTCATCACGTTCGCGAGCCACATCAATCGCGTCAGTCTGCAGAAATACGGATTTTTGGCGCTAGCCGCGCTGTTCATTACGCTGGGTGTCGTGTTTATCACGATCCACCAGGAAGGACCGCTGGCTATAACATTGTATGTCATTGGGCAGATGATGTTCAACTTCGGCCCCAACTCAACGACATATATCATTCCCGCCGAACTGTTTCCCACCAGATACAGAGCTACATGCCACGGCATTAGCGCTGCGTCGGGCAAATTGGGGAGTATCCTCGTGCAGGTCTTCTCTGCCTATTACAAATTCGGATCGACGTCGCCGGGCGATAACCAGACGAGGCGGTACGGGACGATTTTGGTGATTTTCAGCGCGGCTATGATTCTGGGCGCGCTCATCACGCATTTCTTCATTCCTGAGGTCCAGGAGAAGGCGAAGCGTGGGAGTCTTTGGGCTGGTAAGTCCAAGAGTCTCGAGGAATTGGCCCTGGGAAAATGGGGGCCTAGAAGTCAGAGTGTGATACGGAGTCAGCCGACGAGGAGTATGGGTATATCATAGTCTGTCCCGGATGTGTGTGATACTGTTATGGTCTGGCATGGCGACCGGGAGTTTATGAATCAAATGTGTGATATGATGTGGCTTATGGCTTGTTCAGGATCTGCTGGCCATTGTATAATACTATGACTATTGATGGAATGGTACGGACCTCGATCTACACTGTGTACTTCCTTCATATGCTTGGGTGTACTCCGTACGTACAACATGCCGGTTTCATCAACCTGGTAAGGGCGGAAAAATGTTCCTTCGGGGTGAAATATTCCGGTGCCGATGCCTGGGGCGCCTGCTTGGCATGCATTTTGACTTTATTTTCAACGTCTGGACTGTTTGTGGTTTCCTCTTTTCTTATTGTTCTGGACATTGTATTCTGTGAACCTGTGTCTGATGGCAAGAACATGTAAAATCCCCAAAAGAGACATGTCTCTATGTCAAGGCCATGTCCCTGCACCAGAGAAGGTGTGGTCTCACGCCAATGATGTATCAACCGAGCCTGGCTGGCCTGGCTGAGAAGGCAGGCAGAGACACTTCATTACTGCTTCTATGTGCCCGAATGTGCTGTACCTACAGAAGCAGTGCCGGCGGCATGTTGCTCGTCCAAAAGACCATCTGTGAAGGCGACGGGACTGGCCAGGGTGTTCCTGCCTTCGATGTCTAAGGTGGGCATCATCCATCGTCCTCATGCATTTGGTCTCTCTGAGACATAGTCTGCACAATCAGTTGGAGACGAAGTGCAGGGAGCGCCCACGTCCACGGCCTCACTTCAGACCTCAGTTGCATGTCGACATGGCTTTGTTTGTGTCTCTGCCTCAGCACACTGTCTCACTGCTTCGAGCCTTGCAATGAAGCATGTGCTTCGTCTACTGCTCCCCTTCCCTGGTATAAGTACCTCCTACCTGTCATCTTCTCTACTTTCTCCTCTCCCATCATCATCGACTACAACTTCTTCATACTTTTCTATCTTCCTCATACTTTGATCTTCCTTTCCATCATTCCTTGCGCAAATCCTCTACAGTGTCTGCGCGGCTCTCACCACTTCTGCTACTGCTGCTCTTATTTTCTGCATCGTTAGTACTGGAAATTTCTCGACGCTCAACCATATCTGCCTCGCACTTTCAGGAGTCATATTCTCGAATCATCACCTATACCTCGACATCCAGCTTCCACATACTACTGCAAAACTCATCATTGTCGTTTCGCGCCACCACCAGTCAGACATACATCTTTCTCCTCATCTCACCACGCACAAATGGAGGAGGTTCAGGTCAAAAAAGAAGCGGAACATCCTGTCATGTCTACAATACATCCCTTTGCCATCACAGGCATTCCCTACCAATGTCTGAAATTCAAAAATGCTATGCAATTGGCCATCGACGGTTCTGGAAAGATTGCCCAAATCTACAGAGATGCGCCCCGAGAACCATCCGGAGATCGGAAAACAGAAGCCGAAGCGATGGAAAAGTACCCCATCGCCGAAGAGCGCCACATCGGTCTGGCGGGCATCTCTGGAGCGGGAAAGAGCAGTGTGATCTGTTCTCTCCTTGAAGATCCTGGCATTGCAATTCGTGATGGTGGTGGTCGAGCCATGACCTGTTTTCCCGTGCACTATCGATATCAACTGCCTGAGCATCAAGCCAAATACAATCTTCGCTGTATCTTCCCAAACGGCCAGAACTTAGCAGAACGGATCGCAAAGCTCCAGGAAGATCTCAATTCGCCATTCTTCATCGAGAAGAACGAGCTGCCCCCAGCTGAATATGAGATCCTCGAAAAGGATGCTAGTGCAGCAGAAGCAACATTGACAGCTCTATTTGGGAAGATGGACGGCTTCTCCCTTGACCGTCTTATCTGGGGTGATGGAAGGGCCACGAAGATGTCCACCAAGCCTTGTCTTCTGGACTGGGCGACCTCACTCGAGATGCCAGATGGCACGGAAGATGGAGTCTGGACCTCCGAAGCACATACAAATGAAGAGCTACAACAAGCCCTACAAGCATTCCAACACAATGGCCTTTGGCCACTCATCGAAAGTCTTACCATCTACTTGGATGCGCCTCTCCTCAAGAATGGTGTTGTCCTTATCGATCTTCCCGGTTCGCACGACACCAATATGGCCCGGGTGAAGATTGCCGAAGAAACACAGGCAAAGTGCGATGATATTTTTATCGTCGCGCCGATTGCACGTGCGGTTGACAGCCCCATCCTTCAAAAATTCGTCGAAGACAACATGTCGCGACCAGATCTTGGCTCGATCCCAACTCAGACCATCACAGCTGTATTTACCTATGCAGCCACACTGGATCAGACAATCCACAAGTATGCCGACCAGGATGCATTACAGGCAGCAAAGGAAGCGCTCGCCGCACTCGACCCAGACGAGACACCTGTTAAGATGATTCGACAAGCCACCCACCAGATCAACAGTCTCATTATGCAAGGTCGGAATCAGCATGTTATTGCGCAAGCGATAGACGATTATGGATCAAAGCTCGAGAAAGGATGTTTTCATGTGTTTTGCGTGGACAATACTTTGTTCATGGAAAGCAAATCTAAAGAGGTTACAGAATTGAGTGGAATACCAAAGCTGCAAGAACATGTTGCTAGTCTGCCTGCAAAGACACTCTTCAAGCAACACAACAGCTTCATTAGCACTCGCCTCGATGCCATGGTTGCGTCTTTTGAGACATGGATGCTTTCCTCAAAGCCCAGACCTGGCGTTATGAAATGTGTCTTGCCTACTCCCGATGATCTGCGACACTACGGTGAAAAGCTGAAGATATGGGATAGCAGTATCTCTGGAATCTTCGCAAACTGTCTTGAAACCCCACTAGGTGAAGCAGCTACAAAGAAGGAAATCAGGGCCGCAGCATCAGAAGTGGCCCAAACGTGGCGTAAGATTCATTACGGTTCTTTTGCAGCTCTATGCAGAAGAGAAGGTATCGGCAGTGAAGCTGCCATGCCGAAATCCAAGAAAGGTGGCAAGGGCGGTACACAGCATAAGGATCCGACGAAGCAGTCTAACACAATCAACAACTCTCCAGCTTCGCGGAACTTGAACAAAGAGCTATGTCAATGCTTCGGGCAGGTCACCAGAGAATATTGGCTCCAATTCGAGACCGAAGTCAAGTCGAGTCTGGATGATCTTGAGCAAGTAATATCACGTCCCTTTGAGGACTACATCCAGACATGCGCGAGTCTGGAAGCGCCTGCGCCGGTTCTGAACTCGCTGACCACCAGACATCATAACCTGACTGAAGAGTTGAGCGACATCCGTGTCAAATTCATCAGGAACCTTGCTATTATGAAACAAAAGGCAATCACCGGACGTGCTGCCTCCTACGTTCGGCAATACATGGTTCCTGCATACGATGAAGCTGTCGGAATACGAGGTGAGTAGTGGGATCCATGTTATCTTGAATGAACATTTACTGACTCGAAATAGGAACAGGTTCAACCGCCAAGAGACACAAAATGATCGAAGAATATGTCGACTCCCCGGATTTCGTGGAAGGCGTTGTTAAGGGGATGATGGAAGAATTCGACAAGATCAGGACCGCAATCATTACCCAGAAGCTGAAAGTCATCACCGCAACCACCAAGGCTATTGAAGCAGAAATCGACACATTCCAAGGCAGACGTGACGCAATTCCATTGTTCAAACTATATCCGGATTTTGGAGAGAAGGCGGAGGCTGTTCTGGAGCAGGTCAAGACGATGAGGAAGGAAATTGATGACCTAGCAGAGCCAGCACGTCAGCGAGCTAGGGAGCTGTATGGCGAGGATTTCCTTACCCCTCCTCGTTCTGTTGGTAGCGCAAACAAGAAGAGGAAGGCTCGTGCTGCTCCCGAACACGAACCAGCCAAGCACAAGAAACTCTGTGTGACACTCAAGCGTGTGACAGAGAAGAACAAGAAGCCCGCTCGTCTACTCCCAATCCCACCGTCCAAGCTCAAGAAACGTCAGAAAGTCAAGCTGGAGGAAGACGAGATCAAGGAAGAAGAATTTCACACGGACATGTTGATGGGAGACGATACGGAGGAGCAGGCAGAGGATGATGAGCTGGAGAAGGAGGTAGATGAAAATAGCGACAAGGAAGAAGATGCAGACGAAAGGGACGAGGAGGAAGAAGGCGAAAGTGACCAGGATGAAGACAAGGAGACCACATCAGAGGAGGAAGATTGAGTACAACACATCGAACGACTCACCAGCTGCGAATGGTTCTGGGGATGTTGCCGCAAAGGACATCAGCAGCACCGGGCTGAAAGCGGAAAGGGGGCTGTCAAGAGCTGCAGAAGGAGCTGACAACAAGAGAGCTTAACAGACCAAAATGTTGCCAAATCAAGATAGCATAAATAGAACGGAGCAATCACTATTACATTCCTATCGTCTCACCGCCTGGCTAACATGCGCAGCAGCATCATGAACTAACACCACACTGATCAGATGAAAGGCCAACGAAGAGCTTATCATCTCGACCGATGCCACCAGTGCACACTTCCACACCATACCCATCTGCGCCGATTGACTTGCGATATACCAGCTGCGTGGCAAGCAACAGCACCCCAATTCGAGAGGAAGCATAACACCACACCTCCGTAAAATCGTGTTTCGCACCAAGCCTTCCTTCTATCAATGCTCTTTCTTCGATACTCGCAGGTTTACTTCCGATCATGTCAATGGGAAGACGAATACTACACGGCTGGCACGGGATTTGGGAGCGACGAATGACGGGGATGGCTTGACCAGAAAGACTAACTTACGGGCATGAACGTGCGCTGAGTATGGTGAGGGTCATAGTAATTCTCGGTGCCGATAGCATCTCTGTGATCTAGGACTAACGGCGAGTATGCTTGCGTGAAGAACGGCTGGACACGAGATAGACTACTGTGGTTCACCGTCTCATCTGTCCCGGGGAAGGGACAAGACCTTTGAAAAAGACCCTCCGCCCAGCTGCAGGACAGGAACGGTGAGTACAAGGCAATACATGCTTTCGTGGTCAACCTTCGAATGGGTTCCAAGATACAGCGCTCCGGTCGTTCTCGGTCGTTCATCTTGCTCGACCTTGGAGCACATCTCATCAATGTGCTTAGGTGATGAGGAACTGTTGATTCCGAAAGGGCGAAGGAAGGTGCGCTGATCAGCAAAGCACTGGGGTGAGGTGGATCACATATAGTGAATGGTCCATCTGAGGGATATCGCTGGCGCTTGACTCCAGATGCAGCTCTGAGTTATCGGAGACGGTGCTGTCATAAGGATTCTGCTGGCTGCGGTGGGTGATGAACAGACTGGTGATGCACCTGTCGATTCTGGGGCGATACCCGACCATCCAGGCAGTCATAGAAACGTTCAGAATACTGCATTGATGACATACAAGGAAGCAAGAACCGCTATGTGCAGTTCCACTTCTATGTTCTGTTGATTCGCATAATCGCCAGGAATATGCAATGTCCTCAACAGTCGACATAATGAAATACCAACTCCACCATATCCCTCAGCAGACCGTAGAATGCATGTGAATTGCGAGACCAGTTCAATCATCACTCCATTTGCCGCCCCATCCCAAGAACCCCAACGCCGAGACCAGTGTTCCAACCATCAGGTCGGATAGCCGTTACTCAGCTTCTTCTTGTACCTGGATGCTTCCCAACTGACCATCGTTAGCGTACATTCTGCACTAGTAGCAGCCAAGTATCACTTACTGTTTCCAGAAACTCGTCCTGTCCCCATTGTAGCCATTCCCTCCATTCATTCGGATGCTTGTCACGAGCTGATCCCTCTAGGAAGTGGGTCAAGTTCTCCTTAAGAGGATGTTTTTTCATGACTTCTTGTTCCACAGAGTTTGGTGCCCAAAGTCTGTAGACCAGCACGGGCTTTGTCTGTCCGGCCTGTAATGCTCGAGCGATCGCTTGCTTTTCGACAGCAGGACTCCATTGTGGAGTCAGGAAAATAACTTTCGTAGCAGAATGCAGATTGAGTCCTAAGCTGCTAGAGGCATAAGTCATGAGCAGAACCGAGCATGTCTCAGTCGAATTGAACTTTCGTCGCACAAGGTCCTTGGCTTCGGCGCTCATAGTGCCATCAAGCTGAAAAACAGAGTACTTGTTCCCCTCGTTGAGCTTTTTTAACCCCACTGACAATGCGTCAAGCGTTCGGAGACAGTGACTAAACACAAGAACGTTCCCTCTTGATATCGGATCATCGTCGCTGAAGCCTGCCCACACGCAGTAAAGTCCGGCCACGGTTCTCGAGGATTTCCATCGGTCTCCGATGGCTAATTGTTCTCTGAATTGCTGTCGTGCGGTCTTTTCTGCCGGAGTTTGATGTCTTATTGTCTCAGCGCGTGCTATCGATTTGTCCAAATTATCCTCACTCAAGTCCTTGCTGCCATGCTCGATTTCAGCTTCGCGAGTGTCTGAATATGTGACAAAAGCGGCAGCGGGATGCCCAGCGGCGGATCTTGCTTTCGTGATGGCAGGTAATTTGAGCTCTACCTCAGTCCAACGCGTCGTATCTTCGGGAGAGCAGCGCTGTTTGTCCCACCACCCTGTCGTCTCTTCTTGCAGGGTGCATTCACTTTCAACGTCGATTGGGATATCGCTGAATGGCAGAAACCACTTATCTTGTATCGCCTCACCTGACAGCGGCACTTTGATGTCTCGGTAACGAAGTTCTGGCAGGATTTTGTCCCCGCCAAAATAGTCGTAATTGCGTCTCTGGATCGATATACCTTCGAAAATGACTGAGAGAATCTTCCTCCGAGAGCCGGTAGGGTCGAACAAGTCCAAATTCAAGCGGCTAGGCTGCGCCTTCTTGATGGAGCGCTGCTGTGCGGGTGTATGGTTCAGGAAGTGCTATGAACAGTCAGTAGAGTTCATTGCATTTCATGGACGCATTTCAGGGTGAATGTGCCGCCGAACAAAAAGGACCATATGCTTTGCAATAGGGAATCTCTGATCCCCAAACCAGCAGCTGGGTCCATTACGCCGTGTACGTCTTGGCTGCTTTGTGATTGAGTCAAAAGAAACGTGCCCGGTGATAAATGGATCCAACTGCTTTGATATCCCAGGGATCTTTCTAAGTCCCCAAAGCAGATGAATCCTTGTAGTGAGGGGGCACGTTTCGGCTGCACTAGTCGTATGGCGTCCTCACGCTCAGCAATTCGTCTAAGGCAGCCGAAACGTGCCCCCTCACTATAAGGATTCATCTGCTTTGGGGACTCAGAGATCTTGCCAGTTCTAACATTAGGTATGCTGTAGAATCTGGTTGGTATCTCAGGACCTTCCAAGTCCCCGAGGTAGTTGAATGCTTATAGTTAGGGGGCACGTTTCGGCTGCCTCAGCCATATTGCTGAGCTGAGCGCGACAATTGCAACTGGAAACATTTGGGTGGGAGATAGGAGAAGCAAGGGTTTGAAACTTACCAATTTGAACAAGTCAAAAGAGTCGAAGGGAGGAATTCGCAGAATGGCAAAGTAGGCAAAGAGATCTGCAATGCTGTTCTGCCCCATTGTGGCTGTCAAAGCGAGCCGTGTCTTCGCATGCAAGGCCTTGCAAGATTTGAAGTATTGAGTATCCGGGTTGCGAAATATGTGTGCTTCGTCAAAAATGACTCGTTCGTACTCGAGATCCATTAGTGTCCATATTTTTGGCATGAAATAGGACTTGTCGAAGTTCGATAGATCCCGCGTAGGATTCGCTCTCTGGATAGCCAGTCTATCGTAGAATTCATCCTTGTCTTTGGCTTGGGCGCGTAGTATATCGTATGACACTATGATGACGTTGAATTCCAGTAGTTGTTTCTTTGTTAACACCTTTCCGACCGGGCCACTGAAGTGGAGATATTTCAGATGGCCGCGAGCGACAGACGAATCGAGCTCTTCTTTCCACGTGGAAACAAGATTTGAGGGTGCCACGATTAAGTTAGGAAGAGAGCCTGGATCTTCAACGATGAGTGCAATACTCTCGATTGTCTTCCCAAGGCCTGTATCATCCGCAATGATGAATCCTCGATCACCTGATTCGCGAGAATGGGCAGCTCGACCACAAGCCTCCAGTTGATGTGGCTTTAGTGCCTTTGTCATTGCCGCAGGACTTTCAGACCACTGGTGCCGTGAGCTGTACTTGGTGTTTGGAGCTTCAAGACCCTTGCGAAATAGTCCAAATGCTGCAGTCCTCCATATGTCTTCTACATCGTCCGGCTCTTGATCGATGTCTTCGTGCTGCTGATTCGGCTGCCATCCTGGTCTGCACAGCGTAGGTGGTTTGATAGTCATGAGCGCAGATTCGAGCTCCGTCAGTGCTTTGTCAGGATCAGGAAATTTAGATGGTGGTTCTGGATCTAGTGTATGAGGCTGCGCAAACATCCTCACATCTTCCATGAATCGTCTCTTGCTTTCCTCCAAGGATATCTCAAACCTTGAAAGGTCCATGGCTAGATCGGGTGGGGTGGGAGCAGTGACTTCGAGAGTTGGCCCAGATGAGTGTCTTCTTCCAGTTGGGGGATTTGATCCTCTTGCCAGTGATGGCCTCCCAACGACATTGCAGGCTGTAAGAGCGGACAGTGATAGTGGTGCAGGAGAAATAGGATCTCGTTTGGCACATTCAAATCCCAGTGTCAAACGCCGCAGGCCCCGGGCTTAAGCGCAGCAAGCCTCAGAGCTTCACCGCCTGCATTCACTGCTCGTTACTTTTCGTTTGTATCCTCTCTCTGGAATATTCTTTCACTTTACCATTTCTCCCTCTCGATGCGATCACGAAATTAGAATGAAACCTGAAGCTACCAGCCCAATTTCCTTATCATCCCTAACTGTGTCAACTGGACGTCAGTGAGCCACTCCCTCAACCCATCATAATGGACCCACGACTCCCCGATGATACACCGGCCGATGTTAGGCGACACTTCGAGGAATATGTGAAAGCGGAGCACAAGCGACATGATGCAGAGATGAGCAAAATCGATAAGGCTTACCAAGAGAAGAAGGCAGCAAAGCAACAGCAGATAGCCGCCATCAAACAGGATGATCGGTACAAGGCGCATATTCGACAACTTCTCGTCTACAACGCCGAGGAGGAAATCCAAGGCATAGTCAACAATGTAGAGGTAACAACCATTGTTCTCCATTTGCTAAGAGCCAGCTAACCCATACCAAGCATTCCGGCAAACGTCTCGCTGAATCTACCGGACGCCTTGCTGAGAAAGTCCAAGAGCTTCGTGAATCAGAAGCCACAGTTCTCGCCCAGTCACGCAAAGAAACCTCGGAGAACATGGCTCGCTACAACAAACTCCGCGAGCAGGGCCAGAACGGAGCCTCGAAGGAGGGAGACGAGGTCAGGGCGTGTTACGATCATATCCTAGCGGAGGAGAAGACAAGACTCGCAGCTGAGGTAGAGAGAGTGGCCGCAGGCATGTACAGAGAGGACCATGGCGAGGACTATGGCGAGGACCAATGACTGTGAAGTGAAGACGTCGTCATGAAGCTATTCTCAGCGGTACCTGCGAGGTGGATATGTGCAAGGGTCGCTCGACGTACGGTTTTACTTTGGAGATGCCAGTACTGGACCACCTGGTAGTTTTCAGGATACTTATGCCTTGGGTGCCTGGCACGCTTGGCTGACGTCAATAACAAACCCCCTTCTTTGAACTTTGCCCGAAACTCGTTTGTCATATTTTCTGCTCCTGCGATGTGCTATTTCTGAGTTATCGCATGTACAGTTGGTTGCAGCTTCGACCATGTGACATCGACTCTCTTATGCGGTGAAATCCTTTTGCAGAATCTGTCGCATCTCCTTCACAGCCTCCTCTGCCTCGCGACCGGCGTTCTCAGCCTTGCGACGGCCCCGCTCAGCCTTCCGAGCCAGATCCTCAGCCAACTCAATCGCTGTCTCGACCTTTGCACCAGCTACCACGATGTCGCGCTCCCAATCAAGGGACTTTGTTGGCCAGACCATATCTCTTCCCTTCTCGTCCACGAGCTTGTCATCCCGAATGATTTGGTTTGCGACAATCTCACAGTCCCACAGGTCGAGGTTCTTCGTATATTTGTGCACCTTCTTGATTTCTGCACGGCGATGTTCGAAGAACTCCTCCCTAAGGAGGTTGAGGATGTTTTCGGGGAAGATCTTGGCCGCTTTTAGGTAAGTGGACAAACATCACCGCTTAGCTGCTTGTCATTCGATGTGCTAGTATGGCCTTAGCAACGTGCTTTTCTACTTGATAGGCACACGGCAAAGCATCCGGAGCCAGCTCGACATGGAGGCGCAATCTTCCTTGGTTCAAAATGAGGTGCATGACTATGCAAACCCTATCCGGAGGCTGGGGAGACAGGCATAAAACAGCCAATCTTAGGACCTGGAGACGTAATTTTGGAGCCACAGTAGTCGGGACATGTCTGATGGTGAGTAACTTTATGACTCAAACTTCTGGGTAGACATCGGTTCTGCGCAGCAGAGGAATGCCTTTCCTCACGGTCTTGACAGACTCCAAGTCAATGTCGACGGTGAGAAGGTCTGGTTCGCGGTCATTTTCTTTCTCGTCTTCGATGTTATCGACATGGTCCAATCGGCTGGCAACCTGGCCATTGGGTGTGATGACGATGGCATCACCATAACTGACGCGCTTCTCGTTGTGCCTGCCACATTGTGCTGCTGCGATGACCCAACTTTGCGTCTCAATGGCTCTTGCTCGCAACAGAGTCTCCCAGTGTAGCTTCCCGGTTGGTACAGTGAAGGCAGATGGATACAGCAAGACCTCAGCGCCTAAGCGACGCAATCGCAGTGCAGGTTCCGGAAAGCGTAAGTCGAAGCATATCAGACTTCCGATCTTGCCCAGTGCGATGGAGTAAGGTGGAACAATCTCATGGCCAGGTTCTGTAGAATCACTCTCTTTCAGTCTGGGACCATCAGGCCGTAAGTCGATATCAAAGACATGTAATTTCTGGTATCGATGGACAATGTCTCCTTCTTTGTCGATCCATATCAATGTGTTCCTGATTCTTTTGGATGGTGGTTCTGTGGGTTCATGGATTCCCACATTGATCGGCAGACTATTTTCCCGTGCAGCCTGCTGCAGACCACGGACGAAGGGACTCTTGGAAGCATCTTGGCAAAGTGATACCGACTCGGTTGCTGACGAGGCTATGTAGTCGGAAGCTTCAGGGAGGAACAGTGCCTAAGAGGGAGCGGTGCTGGTAAGGACATGGTCAATGCCGACTTTCGATGGACCGACATATAGTTACATACTTTTGCACCGGCTGCGACAGCCTTGGAGACGAGCTTCTGGCATTGCGCCAGGTTATGAGCCATGGATGCGGTTGAGCATATCTGCCCGACGGCCTAGACACCATATTGTCAGTTTCCGGGGAGGAATCAATGGGGCAATCTGTGCATACGGCGAGAACCATGGCTGTGATGTGAGCCGGGCTTTTAAGGTCTAAGGGTGATGGGAGGCAGTCAATGCACACTCATTCATCCAATTCCGTACCAAGTCGTGAGTGATGTTGACGATGCCAGATACGAGGACTCGGCAGACCTTCCTCATCAATATACCTCGGTCACCCCTTTCGAACTTCTTTTCCTTTTAAGTTCTCATGTGAAGTCAGCACAGCGATCACCTTGTAGATTGCCAGGCCTCCAAACACGACGGTGCAATGACACTGCGCCATGTCCTCAGCTAAACGACGTATGAGTGTTAAGACACTTAATTATCGCTAGAGGTACAGTAGGTCAAGCTTGAAGTTGGTGGGTCGTTCGGCCTGATCGGAGCCGCGGTTTTTACTCCAGAAGTACAGTACCCCGCCTTTTATGCCCTCGTTCATCTGTCGAGTCAGTCGCTTGCAAAAGAACCCCGAGGTCTTGGGGGGCTGTGGAGCTGTGGGACAGATGGGATGTTTCCTGGCTTGTGCGGCTATGCTGATCGACTGTTGTAATTGCATCGGTAAACTCGAGGCAGTAGGTTCCTCTTGACCGTGAGGAGTAGGCCAGCTATATATATGCTGAACCCCTGCCCAGTTGTGCACCCAGTGTCCTTTTGCTTGACCAATACCCGTGTACTTGATTTATCTTGCAGATTACTACTTCATCATGGCGACAGTGGACATTCCCAGACAGCAAAAAGCTGCAGTCAAAGTGGGCACCGGCAAGGATGCCAAAGCCCCTATCCATCAGGTCGACGTGCCCTCACCTGCCCCAGGAGAGATCCTCGTCAAGATCAACTGGCTAGTGCAACAACCCTCAGCCTCTATCTCGTCTAACAGCTAACCTAGGACTGGTCTTTGCGCCTCGGACAAATCCCTGCTCCACGATGAGTGGGCCTCATTCGGTGTGGACATGAAGGAATCTGCCAAAGGCATTGCTGGTCACGAAGGTGCCGGTGTCGTCGTGTCAGTCGGTGATGATATGCACCACAAATGGAAGGTGGGAGACCGAGCCGGAATCAAATGGGTCTGGAGCACGTGTGGTGAATGCGAGTTTTGCACCAACGGCGTCGATGAGCTTCATTGTCCCAACCAGAAGAACTCGGGCTTCACGGCAGCCGGCACATTCCAACAATACGCCCTTAGTGACGGAAGATATACCACTCGTATTCCCGAGGGCGTCACAGACGAAGAGGCAGGACCCATCATGTGCGGTGGTGTGACTGCTTACACTGCTTGCAAGAGGAGTAATGTCAAACCTGGCCAGTGGATTGTAAGTCTACTTATACACGTTGTTGAGGATGCTAACGTGTGACTTCAGGTGCTGCCTGGTGCGGGCGGTGGTCTTGGTCATTTCGCTGTGCAATATGCAAAGGCGATGGTATGTTGAGCTCCCAAACAACTCAGCACGACTCGGCTTAACCCAACTTTAGGGGATGCGTATAATTGCTGTCGATGGTGGCGACGAGAAACGCGAGCTCTGCAAGAAATTAGGCGCCGAAGAGTTCATTGACTTCACAAAAGTCCAGGACATTGCAGCAGAGGTCATGAAACTCACGACATATGGTGCTCACGGTGTCATTGTCACAGCCGCTACGAAAGAAGCCTACTCCTCCGCACCAACATTCCTCCGTCCCGGTGGAACAGTTGTGGCCGTCGGTTTGCCCACAGATCCAAGCGTCATCGCGGGCGCACCTCCCATCATGCTGGCCCTGAAGAAACTCAATGTGGTTGGCAGCGTGACTGGTACCTTGAAGGATGTCGAAGAGGCTCTTGATTTTACTGCACGAGGCCTGGTACACGTAAGTGTCTGAATTCAGGGTATGGAGCTTTCTGACTGACGACTACTAGCCAATCTTGACCAAGGGCGATCTGGAGGATCTGGACAAGTACATCGACCTGATGATCGCCGGTAAACTTGCTGGCAGAGCCGTGCTCAAAGTCTCGTAGGGCATGTAAGTATCAAAATCACCAAGCAAGCACCTGAAGGCTGGCTTTGCATCCATTTCCATCTCGTGGACACTGTGAGGGGAAAGTACTCAGATATTAGCATTACATATTCTAGCTACCACAATCCAGCGATTGTATGACCGAATCCGTTACCTCTCAATTCATCGAACAAGCACCCTGATCATCTTCTGTCCAACAAGTCCGCGACACTTCTCCATCACCACGAGAATGTCATCAACGCAGGATTCAACACAATCGGCAACAACAAATGACTCGCCGTTACAGTGCTCATCGGCAGAATCGCAATGAAATCCGCAATCACCCAATCATAAGGAATAAACCCGCCGGGGTTCGTCGCGAGGACAATCATACCGATGATTCCAACCAAGGCAAATGCAATGCTGAACTTGAACATGCGAATCACCTTTGGCACCTCGATGAAGAAATTGCTGAACTCAGCCTCCTTACTCGTCGAACCCCAGCTCATATCAATCTCAAACATATGCGCCAACAAAGCCTGCGAAACATGAAGCGACAACCCACCAAGGAAGATCGACAGCATCACAATCCACTTGAAATTCTCCAGCAACGCACCGATGAATGACTTCTGCCCGATGCGGTAGCGCATGATAGCCAGCGCGATATTGCCCAGACCATTGAACACAATTACAATACTGAACCACACCTTCCAACTGTCAATGTAGTACTTGTCAAGATACCCATTATACCAGCCGATAGCAAAGTAATTCGCTAGCGTCATGATCCACGCAGCCCCAATGGCGTAGTACGTCCCGATGTAGCTGATAATAGTGATCTTGCTGGTAAACCGGATATTCGAGAACAAGAACCGTCGAAACAATTCTGTGAACGGACCCCGATATATCCATTGTCGTAGCGGGTGGAAGAGCAACTCATTACATCCGTAAGCGTATTTTTCCCAGCGCGCCAACTCGTCGTACACCGTCAGACTGACACCTTCTTTGAACCCGCCGTGTGCCCAGGACGCAAGACGAATGATGTACCCGTCGCACTGGAGACGGAGAGACATGTCGAAGTCTTCGCTGACATGTGACTCGGACCAGAATTTCTCGTAATTGTCGTCGTCAATGTAGGAAACTTGCTGAATGGCGCTCCACCTCAGAATAGCATTATGTCCGACGAACGGCGCCACATCCCCATTCGCCACGGTGTACTCGATCGCCGTGTAGATGAGCTCGGTGAAGAATGTGATGCCGTTTTCGAAGAACGTATGGACAACTTGCATTACGCCTGAGGCGAATTGCATGATCCCGACGCTGGGTGAGTGTTCCATCTCGCTTACCGCGTCGAGGAGACAGTCTGTAGGAACGCGTGTGTCGCTGTCGATCAGGAGGATGTAGTCGCCTACCCTGATGTTGCCGGCGGCCCAGGCTCGGGGTGTTTCGTCCAGGACTTGTCGCAGGCAGTCATCGTACGCGTCAGTTTCCTCGGTTTGACTCCATGTTGATGGACGGTCGAGCTGGCGGAGTTTGTCCTCGACTTCACACGAGAGCATGAGCCCGTAGTTCATGTTCGATGCTTTTTTGAATTTACCGCGGCGTACGAATCCTTCGCTGCCGTGTTTGGGGCGGGCTGTCCATCCGATGTTGTGGTCCTGGTAGAAGTCGATGCGTGCTTGACGTTCGTCTGCATCAATGATTTGCAGGCCGTCATCGTTGATGAGCATATTGGCTGTGCCGCCTTGGAGTTCGTATGTGGAGATTGCTTGCTTGATTGAGCGGACGGTTGGTGCGATGACCGAGGATAGGCCTTCTTTGTATACTGGGCATTGGACCGTGACGTGTGGGAGCGTTGTGGTGTGTAGGCGAGGTGAGCATTTGGCAGAGAAGTACTTTGAGTTCACTTGCATTTGGCGGACGGGGCCGATGCACTGTGCAACGCAGCCGACTATGACTTGGGCGAAGAACTTAGGATCGGTTAGCAGTGAGGTCGAAGCGGAAAAGCGGTGAAGAACGAACCAATGTGAAGAAGATCTGTATGGGGACCAGCGACAAGAATGCTAGACGCAGGTACGACTTGTCCACGGAAATCTCGATGGCTAGAGACCGACATGCCAGGCCGAGCAGGACAATGACAATGATCAGCGTGAAGGCCACGAGGATGGTGTTCATCAGATTGGTCGGCCGGTCTTCAGGTCCCTCTCCCAACTCAGAGTCGGTGCTGACATGGATTGTGCCGCCTTTTTCTTTGGAGATGTCCTCATGCTCACCCTCCTCGCCGGTTTGCCAGACTAGCTCCATCAACTGTCCTTCAATGCTTGTTGCCCTCTTCACCACATTCGCAGGCTCGTCGTCCCACACGACCAACAATGACTCCGAGGCGATGAATGCTGCGAATTGATATTTTCGCGCTCGAGGGAGGTCCTGTATGGTAGGCAAAATCTGTACTCGTAGTCCGTTCATCAATGGAACATCGGTGGTCTCAGGCGCCCACGCAAGAAACGTCTTGATGACCCGCGAGTTCACTGTGATGGCAACCTTGGTTCCAAGTCAGCTGGAACGAGTCTCGATGGACTCAGGGGCAGTTACCTGTACGTTGAGTTCAGCACATGCTTCGGCGAGCTGTGAGTCGAGAAGTGCCTGGGGACATGCGAGGTACTGTCCTCTCGATTTGCGTAGGAGTACACCTTCGCGTTCACCACTGCCATCGCCGACCCAGAGATGCGAGCATTGTTGTTGATACAGGTGACTGACCATGATCTCATGCTTGATCTCCTCGAGGAACGCGCTCTTGGTGCTATGTGTCGATCTGCCACTGATAGAAGCAGCGCTGCTTTGCACTGGGGAATTGTCAATATTGAAGTCATTCTGCGTTGGGGATCCAGGGGGAGGTGCAAATGCTGGCGGAGGCATGTTGCGATCCTTCGTGCCGTCTAGCAAGACTTGCTACTCCTGGATGCTGTTATGGTGTCGTTTGGGAAGACTGGGAAGGTCACAAGAAAGAGAACTGCAGGAGTGGCCCTTCGATGCTCAACGAGAACATCCCAAAACTTGAAGCAGCACCCCTGAGCTAAGGACAACTGCTGATTGCCGTCTTCGATCTAGATTTCTTCGGCGAAACCATGGGGAAAGTGTCCGAGACATTGGCAGATCTTCTAGTATGTAAGATCTCCCGAAGTGATTTAAATCACAGACATAAATGGTAGTGACTGTTGTTTTCTTGGCTGAAGCAGACTGATGACACCTGTGACCAAATATGAGGAACGCTTGTGTGCCAGGACTCGTTTGAAAGTGTGCAGATTCATCTTTGACCTCGTTTGTTGGATGTAAGCAAGAATCTCGATCTAAAACGTCAGAACGCAGAATAGGGGCAGGAGTGGTCAAGTTGACGTCGTGTATCAGGATGGTCTTTATCGTATACATCCTATTACAATTAGCTTAGTCCTTTTCGCGACGATACTGGTTCGTCATGTGTATCTGATGTTGCACGGTGATCTCGCCATTTGCTGTCGGAACCCAGCGTTGAACTGGCATATTGGCACATGCAATCGATATCGTGCATTAAGCGATCATCGTGCCACCATGGAGTAATCAAGATGCTGACAGTTCTGGTACTGGGACAGAAGCCGATCATTGAGAAATGAGCCAGATGTAGAGATATCCCAGTGCTGTACTGTGATCAACATTTCCTCCCGATCTTACGTAGGGCAATCCAATATATTTCGTCTTTGCATTTCTGAGACCTGAGAGACTGATCTTTTGCTAAGGCAACAGTCAACCGCGGCGAGAAGTAATAGGTGATGACGGCTTATGCTGATTTGAACGGATGTTGCTTGTAAAAGTGCCTGAGACACGTAGTCACGATCCCGAGATTGCTTGTATTCGTCAGCTGGCGCAATATGATGCCGGCTTTCGTGGTGGAACTTCTTGAGAACATTCCACTTTTGCCCTCGCTGTTTCGCGAATCGAATAAGTACTGCAACTTCGTGAAAGATCCTGTCGATTGTCGAGTAGCGTTGCAGGTATCACTCACCTGTAGATTCCGTCTTCCACCAGCCACAGCCTGCTCCGATCGCGTCTTGCTCCGCCGTCAGCTCTTGCAAACCTTCACGATGGCATCCTCTTCCGAGCCAAGCATTTCGTCGGAGTTTAGGCCACGACTACCATTTCCGCAAATACCCTCACCGACCGAGTATCATCAAGAGAAGTCTGCAAATCCATTCTTGACCCCATATGCATCGCAAGATCCTTCAAGAAATACCTCTTCAGCTGCATTGAACCAAGGTGTAGCCACACAGAGATACTTTCATTCTCGGAGAGTCAAGAAAGGGGAGATTGAGCGACCATGGACCAAGGTGAAGGATCCGAAAGAGAAGTGGGTGACAATCATACCCTTGATCGGCATGCTCGTCGGATTCATGATCGCTGGGTATATGATTTGGGATGGTCTTCAAACAGTTGTGAACCACAAGTACTGCCCAGTCTACATGAGTGATTTTCCAAACAAGGGCTGGGAGGCGGACATCTGGACCAAAGAAGCGGAAGTTGGCGGATTCGGCAATGGCCAATTCGAAGAAACCACAGTCACGACGGAAAATGTGTTCATCCAGGACGGTATGCTGCACATCAAGCCGACACTGCAAGATCCAAGCTTGATCGAGAAGAACAGTGTGATCAACCTTCAAGCCGAGGGAATCTGTACGTCGTCACTTTGGAGCAACTGCATCACCGGCACAAACACCACAAATGGAACCATTGCGAACCCTGCCAAGTCGGGTAGAATCAACACGAAGAAGGGTGCTTCCATCAAGTATGGCCGCATCGAGGTCGAAGCTAAATTGCCTGCCGGCGACTGGCTCTGGCCCGCAATATGGATGCTCCCTGTCAAGAATGTGTATGGTGAATGGCCGCAATCTGGTGAGATTGATATTGTCGAGTCTCGAGGCAACAACTATACCTATCCACAGGGAGGCAACAACATCGTGTCGAGCTCGTTACACTGGGGTCCCGACTCTGTCAATGATGCCTGGTGGAGGACCAATGTGAAGAGGAACGCCCTGCACACAACATTCGCGAAGCAATTCCACACATTTGGGCTTGAGTGGTCAGAAAAATACCTGTTCACATACATTGACACTCGGTTATTGCAGGTGTTGTACACCACTTTTAGCAAGGAAGGTCTTTGGGAACGTGGGCATTTTCCTGAAGCCAACAGCAACGGCACCAAGTATGTTGATCCTTGGTCACAGACAGGCAGAGCTTCAACTCCATTTGACCAGGACTTTTACCTCATCATGAATGTTGCTGTTGGCGGAACTAATGGCTGGTTTCAAGATGACAAGAATGGCAAGCCATGGGTTGACGAGAGTCCAAATCCGCGCAAGGACTTTTGGTATGCTAGAGACAGCTGGTATCCGACGTGGAATCAAAGTGGAGAGATGGTGGTGAAAAGTGTCAAGATCTGGCAGCAAGAGGGTTATAACGGTTGTCATTAGGCAGGTCCATCGAACCATCTGACAGGACAGTGAGAACAGAGAGAAGAGATGGTGGATGAATAATGTATGATAGTGAAGGAGAGATGGAAGAAGAGATGGTGTTGTTGAAGAAGATATTCGAATTCTTGGCGCTTTTGTTGACGTTGTTTTTGGACTTCTTTCCATTATCGATTCTGACCTCGACCTCTTTTTCTATTCAAATTATTGATCACTGAGTACAAGATGATAGATGGTTGATAGCTGCCCTTGGGAGATCCATCTACCTTCTTGAAATAATACAGATGATCTATCCATCTTTGATATTCTCTTCAAGGTCTGACGCCCCGCAAAGCACGCATCACTCTCATAAGGACGCGTTTGTGACGCGTCTGCTGGCATTCATGAACTTCCACAGAGTTCCGACGACAAGCTTTCTGAGCCTTTCCCTGTACACGGCCGTGTGACGGCATCATTGTCAGCGGAGGCCCAGGCATCCTCAGTATCTGCATTGTACTAATCATACTATTGCAAATGTCCTTGTGGGAGCTGAAGAGGACAATTCGAGAAGTCGTGGACATGCAACGATCAGGCTGAGCTATCGATGCGCCACAACCCAGAAACCCTTGATTTGGTCAACAATACGAGCACTAACCCGAGTACTTGAATCTTCGTTGCCCGTTTCTACAGCCTACGAACTCAAAGTTTTCTCAAAGCAGGTTTTAGGGCTTGAGACGCCCTTTTGTCTGCTCTGAGGGGAAACACCTGCCTTTTGAAGAGGCCACTTGAGGTTCCGAAGACAAGGCGGGATGTTTTATCGACGACTCCGAGGCGAAATTCTGAGCAAGGGCCAGACTCCTGGTCATCCCGGTAAGCGAGCACTTTATTTCCCGATCTATTCTCCCTATGCCAGGTCACCGATTCACGAGCCAATTTCGCCAGTGGCAGTGTGCATACACGCATGAAGAAACACGTGTGTAAGCCTTGCATTTATTTTGGTTTCCCCGAGGTGTGTTCACCACGTCAAGTACCAGCCGGAGGCAATGCGGTGACACTGTTGCCGAAGGCGTATGGACGAGAAAGCCACTTTTGGATCTTACGCCACGAAATTGTTCGCTATTTGTGATCGACGATGGTCTGAAAGGCTGTCTGAGTGTTGATGGATGGGAATTCAACACGAGATCTGCTGGGACTGTATGTTTTTGGTCGAGATGGCGTTGTTCAGTGGTGCCTCTTTGGGAAATAGACAGACCCTTTGCTGCATAACCGGTCTAGAAAGCAGGAAACCCCATGATTTTCGGGGTTAAAGTTCACCACATTCCTGTAAAGTCGATCATGGAAATGTCAGAATTTGAGTTCGACCAACATCATTATGGTTCACCGTTTTGTGTCCAGCCGTGTCTGATAGTGATCTCCCAACGGCCGGGCGCTTGATTAAGGGGGTTTGAAGTTCTGGAGGTGAGCACATGTCATGAGTCCCAAAGTGCAGCCGTCTTCGGTGGAAGATACCTTTAGGATAGTAGAGTATCTTTGCTATAATTAGACTTGTACCCAGGTTTCAGTCACTCACCGCACAACGAGGCTGGAGCCTAGCATGATGGGACGGTGTCACCGGACAGTAGGGTCAAGTTCGCCGATGACTAATTTCCCGGAGCAAAGCCGTGAATTGGAAAAGACTTTATGCGGTCATAGGTCTGACTGTTTAGCAATGGTTGTCAACCATCTTCGGGCTTTGTGATCATCAGCGTAATTCGCAGCGGGCCATAGGTGGATTTGGTGTTAGAGGATGACTGTGGGCACGGGATACTTCAAAAACGCGGTTTGGTGTCAAAGTCATAACAGCGGGAGTGCCGCAGCGGCCGTCAGAAACAGAGTACTGGATTCGTGGCACCTCTGGTTGGGTCGAATTGTGAGTATGAGCCACATGCTGTGAGCAAGGATGAGGCAGCGTTGGCGCTGATGTGGATTCTCGGGAACTTCGGGAGGATGGTGTTTCTGGCGCAGGTGGCGCCCAGGTGGCTGATGATAAGCGTGATGGTGAATCCTTGTCCCCGGGCGTTCTCAGGATATCTTACAAAAAGCCGGTTTCCAAGGCCGGAAAGATGATTGTGTCTGGATCGATATGCTGGTCTGGATGGGAATTGTTTGCTTGGTACGAGTTAAAATCTTTTGTCTGTTGCAGCCTGTGACAAGGCGAATAAGTCGATGAGACAGAGGTCATGGTAGCGCTACAATGTTTGAAATCATAAATATCAGATGCAACGAAAATGACGCGCCCACTGTCAACATACGACATAGCATGTCACTTTTCTGGATACCAACAGAGGAGCATACCGTAGTAGAGGAGCCTAGATGGCAAATCCTCCAGGGATGGCGATAAGGAAAAAAGATTGAACCATGCGCGCCCACAGTAAAAACGTGCCTCAACACGTTGAAAAGGGTATAGCGTCAGCCAAGCCTCATGAGTGACCAGTCAGTTGTTTGTTCCAACGTCCAACCAACAATTCCCCTCGCCTGTCCACCATCATGTTATCATGTACCACTCTTATGCAGCCAAGGGAAGTTGCTGATCCCAGGCATTGTCTCCCTCGGACGGAGCCTGTGAGCCTCTTTTCGCTCCGAATGATACAGGCACTCGTACTCATACTGCTTTCGATCACTTCAGCCCCCTGATGCTGCAGGAACGCACACAATCCTACAGGGGCGGCCCGCCAGCATGTAAGAAAGAGATTTTCATCCCGCCTCATCACCAGGTACTCGTAACCTGCTCACCGACTGTGCCACTGTCATCCCTGCGGATTGCCATGTCTCGAATGCCTTGTCGTTAACAGCGGCAAGGTACCGGAATGCTCCGTGTTCGCTAATCGGAAGCATCGTCTGCAGCATAATGTATTGCTGCGATAAGACCGGCGTATAATGTCTTAGCAGGTAAGCAATTCCCGAGCTAGTGTTGCTGAAGGCTGTTTCCAGTGCTACAATGTGAGAAATCTTTTGGCCTTTGAGAGACACAGTATTCGCCGTGTCAGCGGAAACAGTCGCCGACACATGTGACGAATTGCTAATCAGGGACAATTTTCATCTCCACGTTCATGTATTGTAACCGCTCCATTGTCATATGCAGGTTTTTAGCTTTTTATGGTATCATCTCCTCACGACAATTGGATGTCGCAAAACAAAACACTCCTGGCCTGAACCTGGCGATATCCGTTTTCGGTGTTTCGTCGTCCGGGTCTGACCTGGTAAAAAGTCACAATGTCTTGCCCAAGCCAACTCAGTATTCGATGAGGTGTATCATCAGCCTTATCACTCGCCAAAACAACCCTTGGCCATCTAATGCCGCAGCATCTATCCCGCTCAAGGCCGATGGCGGATGGCCACTCTGGGTCATCGGGTTGATGTCACCATACAGCACCTGCTGCAGGACCGTTATGGCTCTTTGTCCACATTCCTGGCACAGCCTTGTGAAACTCACTCCTGATGAAAATTGTGTTTGCTGACTGTGGATGGAGAGGCCTACGTATGGTTCCAGATCAAGACATGTCCACCACTGCACCAGCCAGGAGACTCGGGTTACTGGTTTGTCGTCCCGTCTCTGCAACATATTTCTCATTGTCTAGCAATTCCGCTTGGAGAGATCCCGGTCCTTGGCTTGCAAGTATGCATAAGCCTCGTGGTGGATGGCTCAAAGTGGCAGAGCAGGGCTTATCGTGTCTCAACCATCACTCCACTAGGGGAATAGTGTGATGAGCGCTTCGCGTGCGCTGATTCTCAACACCTCTTTCCACCCTTGCGGCTGACTTCATAGCCTCCATCAATGGTCCGCTCATGAGGACCCCGTCTAGGTTTCTGCGTGCGGCGTCAGCGCGTGGACACGGGGAGGTAGCGCAACCCAAACTCAGGAGGGTGTGGCAAGTCCCCAGAAACTGTCGTGCTTTTGCTTCTCATGCCATCCTCTCTTTCGCCATTGCGGTCTGTCTCTTCCAATCTTTCTTACAAACATCTTGCACCCTCGCGGCTGCGTACATTCGCTTTCTTTGTCTCAGTCAGTCGTTTTTGGGCCAGGTCTTTCGTTTTCTATTCTGCTGGTTAACATGATGTCTAATATTTGGATTTTGAGCACATGTCTTCTCTTCACGATTTCTTATGCATACAGATACGATCCTGCTTATGTCCAGTGGAACCTCAATCAGAACAAGACAGCTGTCAACCCACTGGACTATTGGGGGGAGTGGTCTGGACATGACTATACACCGTCACCTTCGAACTGGAGATTTCCTTTTTACACACTCTTCCTCGACAGATTTGTGAACGGCGACCCTTCGAACGATAACATTAATGGAACTTCTTACGAGCATGACCCCAATTCAAATCAGATGCGCCACGGAGGCGATCTCCTGGGGTTGGTGGATACCTTGGACTATCTACAAGGCATGGGTATCAAGGTATGTCATGTTGTTTCCTACCACAAGGCTGGACTAATGAATGGTGTAGGGCATCTACATAGCAGGGTCTCCTTTCATTAATACCCCATGGGGCTACGATCAATACTCACCGCTTGACCTGTCCATCCTCGATCAACACTTTGGCGACATTGACATGTGGCGCACAACAGTTCAAGAGATACATGCACGGAATATGTATGTTGTTTTGGACAATACCTTTGCCACACTAGGTGACTTGGTCGGGTTCGACACTTACCTCAACACCACGACTCCTTTCACACTTGCCGAACACCAAGTACAGTGGAAGTCTGATCGTCACTATCACGACTTCAATATCGGCAATGACTATAACAAGACCTGTACCTATCCCAAATTCTGGTTGGAGACTGGATACCCTGTCGGCGACGATGTCACTAGTCAGATGGTTGGCTGCTATGATAGCGACGTACGTGGTACATTACCTCTCATGTTGAGTGCGATACTGAATGATGTATAGTTTGACCAGTATGGCGATACCGAAGCCTTCGGTGTCTTTCCAGATTGGCGACGTCAACTCTCGAAGTTCGCCTCAGTCCAAGACCGTCTCCGTGAATGGCATGAGCCTGTCCGCCAGAAGCTGGAAAATTTCTACTGCATGCTGATAGCCAATCTGGACATCGATGGTTACCGTTACGACAAAGCTACTCAGAGTACAATTGATGCCATGGGCTCCATGAATGATGCCATGCGTACGTGTGCTAGGAGGTTTGGCAAACAAAACTTCTTCACACCAGGAGAAATCACTGGTGGTAACGTATTCGGATCGCTCTACGTTGGCCGTGGTAGACAACCCGATATGCAGCCGGACAACCTGACCGCTGCGGTCACGATGACCAACAATTCTGCAGACAAATACTTCCTGAGGGATCCAGAACATAACGCACTCGACGCTGCGGCTTTCCACTACACTGTCTACCGTACATTGACCAGATTCCTGGGTATGGATGGAAATCTCGAGGCTGGCTACGACGCGCCACCCAACTGGGTCGATATGTGGAACAGCTTCCTTATGACAAACGATTTTGTTAATCCAAATACTGGACTCTTCGATCCCAGACACATGTACGGCGTCACGAATCAAGACGTTTTCCGATGGCCTGCCATTACCAATGGAGTGCAGCGGCAACTTCTCGGCCACTTTGTTACTACAATTCAAATGCCAGGTGCGCCGTTGCTTCTATGGGGCGAAGAACAGGCTTTCTATGTCCTGGACAACACGGCGTCCAACTACATTTTTGGGCGACAAGCAATGTCATCCGCCACTGCATGGCAAAGTCATGGCTGTTACCATCTGGATAGCACACAGTTTTTCAACATGCCTCTGAACTCCACGCGACATGGCTGTCAAGATGACACCGTTAGCTATGATCACAGAGATCCTTCTCATCCTGTGCGAAACATCATCCACCACATGAACATACTGCGCGAACAATTCCCAGTTCTCCAGGATGGGTTCTTCTTGCAACAACTCTCAAATCAGACCGAGCAAATTCAATATCCTGGTTCGGGGACAGTCACAACCGAAACAGGTATGTGGTCGGTCATGCGATCAGGTTTCCCGGGTGTCCAGGATCTCAGCGGCACTGGAGCTGGCAACCTCCCAATCTGGCTCCTATACTCCAATGCAAATGCCACTACGACCTACACTTTCGACTGCAACGACAACTCAACCGACCTCAATACTACAAGTTTGATCTCACCATATGATGCCGGCACTGTCGTCAAGAATCTTTTCTATCCCTACGATGAGCATACTCTAGGTGACAGTATCCACAAATTGGGAATCAACGGTTCAACAAATCCCAACGGCTGTTTGAGCAGTCTGGACATGGCTGCTTACGACTTCCGAGCTTACGTCCCCATTGACGATTGGGTGGGCCCAAAACCCATGATCACCAAATACAGTCCTGGACACGATGTTCGCCTTCAGTCCACTGTTGACGCAGATGGCACGGAATCAGTGGACATCGAACTTGAATTTTCCGTCGAGATGGACTGCGACAGCGTCACGAACAACATCATCTTTAATTCTACTACTGAGTCTGGTACCACTCCCACGATCGATCAGAACAGCATCATATGCGGCAACGTCAGCAACCCCCAAACAATGCCTTACGTAGGAAGCATCCTTTCTGCGTGGTCTTGGTCAGCCACGCTTAATGGGGTCTCGAACGGGATTCATGCCATAACCGTGAAGAACGCGACTTCCCAGACGGGTGAACATACGAATGCCGTGGACAAATTCTTACTTCGAGTAGGTCAGATCGACAATCCTATGATCTTCACCAGAAGCGCCAACTATTCGTCCAGTATGCTCACTAAGAGCGACAATGGATCTCTTGTCGTCTCTCATTCGGCAACTGGGGCAGACCAGTGGCGGTACAGCACCAATTGGGGCTCGACATTTTCTGCTTGGATGCCATACCAAGGTGGACAGTCACAGATTGAAGAGCAGCCATGGTCTGGCACCACTTTACAAGCCTGGAAAGGTACCCATGTGCGTGTCGAATATTTCAGTCGTCTGGCTGGCAGCAGCGATCACATACAAGAGAGTGACTTGGACTTTGACACTCCTCGACGGTTCCCTCATCTCTTCTTGAACGGCCCTTACAATCAATACGGCTTTGACGCTGGCTTGAAAAACCAAATGAAGCTGACCAATAACGCTACCTGGGAACACCATTTCATGACGGAATGGAGTCTTTCTGGTGCACTGGCTCAAATCAACGTATGGGGCATCAACCCAGACGGCCAGCCAGATGAGACAATTGTGATGGGTGACGCAGACGGAGACTCCATCCTTGATCGCCTACCTCCATCTTCACTCTCCTCTGTCGTTCTAAACATCACGCAGCCGCCCCCGAGACCACATCTGGGTTGGCGTGTTGTTATCAACGATGGCGACCTTCGCTTCCAGCTCATACCGTCCGGTAGTATGTGGAGCCAGCTGATTCTATACATACTTCTATGGATTGTTCCCATCATTACCGCAGCATTCGGAGTTTGGTCATTCATGCAGAGTTTCTATCAAGTCAAATTCAACGAAGTGGGCATAACCGAGAAGGCTGGAATAATTCCGGCCGCCCTAAAGAAGCAATTCAAGAAGCTCAAAGATGAGGAAGATTCTCCTGGCTTTCTGGCCAAGTTCAACCGGAAGAAACCCAAGTTCTTGCAGCAAGCGGGTACCGTGATCGACCAACAACGCCGTCGGACAGTCTTGATTGCGACAATGGAGTATGATATCGAAGACTGGGCGATCAAGATCAAAATTGGTGGCCTCGGTGTCATGGCCCAGCTGATGGGCAAGAACCTTGGTCACCAAGACCTGATCTGGGTCGTCCCTTGTGTTGGGGGTGTGGACTACCCTACGGACAATGAGGCTGATCCTATGTCGGTGACCATACTCGGCAAGCCGTACGAGGTGCAGGTACAGTACCATGTCCTGCGAAATATCACCTACGTCCTGCTTGATGCGCCTGTCTTCCGCCAACAAACGAAGACTGAGCCTTATCCACCTAGGATGGACGACCTGTCCTCTGCCATCTACTATTCGGCATGGAACCAGTGCATCGCTCAGACCATCAACCGTTTCCCTGTCGACCTCTACCATATCAACGATTATCACGGCTCGGTTGCTCCTTTATATCTCCTTCCCAGGACGATACCTACATGCTTGTCTCTACACAATGCCGAGTTCCAAGGCCTCTGGCCCATGCGGACAAAGCAAGAGCGTCAGGAGGTGTGCTCGGTCTTCAATCTATCGACCGAACTTGTTCAGCGTTACGTTCAATTTGGAGAAGTGTTCAATCTGCTTCACGCAGGAGCATCGATCTTAAGAGTTCACCAGCAAGGTTTCGGAGCTGTTGGTGTTTCCAAGAAGTACGGCAAGCGCTCTTATGCCCGATACCCTATCTTCTGGGGCTTGAAGAAGGTTGGCAAGCTGCCCAATCCCGATCCTTCGGATACTGGAGAATGGGACAAGCAACTCCCCAAGGAGTCAGACATTCGCGTTGACCCTGAGTTCGAGGCAAGCCGTCCTGAGTTGAAGCGTCAGGCACAAGAATGGGCCGGCCTGGAGCAGAAGGCAGACGCCGAGTTGTTTGTCTTTGTCGGCCGTTGGTCGATGCAGAAGGGTATCGATCTCATTGCAGACGTGTTCCCGTCGATTCTCGAATCCCATCCCAAGGTGCAATTGATTACAATCGGGCCAGTCATCGATCTGTACGGCAAATTCGCTGCTCTCAAACTGGACCGCATGATGAAACTTTATCCAGGCAGGGTATGCTCCAAGCCTGTCTTCACTGCACTTCCGCCTTTCATCTTCTCTGGAGCGGAATTTGCGTTGATACCCTCACGAGACGAGCCTTTCGGATTGGTCGCCGTCGAGTTTGGTCGTAAAGGTGCGCTTGGTGTGGGTGCTAGAGTCGGTGGTTTAGGTCAGATGCCTGGCTGGTATGTATTATCCTTTACTCTTCAAGGTGACGTTCTGATACTAACGTGTACGTCGCAGGTGGTTCACGGTCGAGTCAATGACAACCACACATTTACTCCACCAGTTCAGACAAGCTATCGATGAGGCATTGAGCTCGAAGACTGACGTCCGAGCGCTTATGAGAGCCCGCTCAGCCAAGCAACGGTTCCCTGTGGCGCAATGGGTCGAAGACCTGGAAATCCTTCAGTCGACAGCAATCCGCATTCACGACAAGGTGGAGTCTACCAAGCGCCACTCGGCAGCTGGTGAAATGATCTGGCCCAGTGCTGGGTGGTCGACGCCTGGAGGAGGTACAGTCACTCCTTCTTTGGCACACTCGCGGGCTTCGAGTTACTCCGGGATACACTCTCTGACTGCGCGCCTTCGGGGTCTAGCTCAAACGCGTGAGCAAAGCCATGACACAGCCGAACGAACAGGCCCAGGACTTTCAAGAAAGGCCTCCCTCGGATCACGCCGTGGTCCTGGTCACATCAATGCCCAGGATGCTCATGACGGCCTTGAGTCAAACGTTCCCGCAGTCTTGCCGACAGTGCCCGATGTCGAAGGGGATGATTCAGGGATTGGCACGGCAATCAGTCATTATAACGACCAATCGGGAGACTCTGACAGCGAGTACGATGATGCAGATGATCAGATCACCATGCCCTCACACACTCGAGGACGGTATGCAAGCGTACCAGTGATCGGAGACGAACCACTGCCATCTCCTCGAACTCCCGGGATGGAGTTGACCCCGATGCCAAACCACAGACTTCTTCCTGATGGTAGTCCTTCGCTTCCATCATCTCCCATGCCGGGCTCGGGCTTCCTCATTCCACCGCCACCACTTATGGCTGAAGCCAACAATCGGATATCTGCTAGTCCTTCGCTACTCTCGATGAATTCGATTATCGGCGAGAAGACAGACTTCAAACTTCAGCAAGTGGATCCTTTCTTCACCGACAGCCAGGGTGAGTTCGCGCGGGCCTTCGAGAAGAAGCTGGAGAATCTCAATGCCAGCAACTCGGAAGGAAACGTCTGTATCGAAGAATTCCTTGTCAAGTCCGAGAAGCAATGGTTTGACACATTCCGCAACGTCAAATTGGGCCGACACAACGTGTTTTCCTCCAACTCAAGTTTTATGGGTGCGCGTGAGTCACGTCCAGCCTCAAGCTACGCACCCAGTGAGCCTGGTTCATCGGAACACGACGCAAACAATCTGAATGAGGAATTCTTGCTTGGCAAGGACTACAAACCACCCACTGGACTGAGGAAATGGATGCAGCTCCGCATTGGTGACTGGCCTGTATATGCCTTCTTCATGGGTTTCGGGCAGATTATTGCGGCCAACTCCTACCAAATCACTCTGTTGACAGGCGAAGTCGGTCAGACAGCAGACAAATTGTACGCCATTGCCGGCATATACGCCGCAACGTCGATCTGTTGGTGGATCCTCTTCCGGCGGTTTGCCTCGTTGCTCTCCCTTTCCCTACCATTCTTCTTCTACGGCCTCGCTTTCATGCTCATCGGAACTGCGCATTACGCTTCGAGTGCTAGCGGAAGAGGCTGGATCCAAAATGTCGGCACTGGCATGTACGCGGTGGCGTCATCTTCCGGGTCTATATTCTTCGCCCTGAATTTTGGTGACGAAGGCGGTGCACAGGTCAAAGCGTGGGTGTTCCGAGCCTGTGTGATTCAAGGCACTCAGCAAATCTACGTCGTCGCGCTATGGTACTGGGGCTCTTACCTCAACAAAAGCACCTCGAACGGCCTCGAAACAGCCAGTGACGGGGTGTCATCGACTTGGAAAATCACCGCCATCACTCTGCCCATTGCCATTCTACTCTGGGGTATTGGGTTGGTCATGTGGTTCGGTTTGCCAACCTATTACCGACAAGCGCCCGGCAGAATGCCTAGTTTCTACAAGAGTCTGGCGCGTCGCAAGATCGTGCTGTGGTTCTTCTTCACTGTGGTCGTTCAGAATTTCTTCTTGTCGGCGCCTTATGGTCGGAATTGGTCTTTCCTGTGGAGCAGCTCACACGCCAAGGCATGGCAAGTCCTACTCCTAGTTGTGTTGTTCTTCATCGGCGTCTGGGCGGCTTTCCTATGGCTGTTCGCCAATCTCTCCAAGTCACACAGCTGGATCCTGCCACTTTTCGCCATTGGTCTTGGTGCACCGCGGTGGGCTCAGATCTGGTGGGGCACGAGCAACATTGGTCTCTACCTGCCATGGGCCGGAGGCTACACTGCATCGGCACTCCTGTCGCGCTCTTTGTGGTTGTGGCTTGGAACGCTGGACTCTATTCAAGGTGTTGGACTGGGAATGATTCTCCTTGCTACACTCACTCGCGTTCACGTGGCTTTCACGTTGATCACCGCACAAGTCCTGGGTTCTGTTGCGACGATCGTGGCAAGAGCTTGTGCGCCGAACAAGATCGGACCTGGCCCTATCAGTCCTGACATCAGTGAGAGTGTCTCCGAAATCTGGAATGCCTGGTTCTGGATTGGGCTTGCATTGAATTTGAGCGTCTGCTTTGGCTACTTTATGTTTTACCGCAAGGAGCAACTCAGCAAGCCGTAGGTGGAAGATTTGTTTTGGATTAAAAGTTGTAGTTTTCTTTTCGACTCCTAAAGAGGAAAACGATACATATTAGGGATGGGCATGGACATGATATCAGGAAATTGGTATATACTAGCGCGCCAGAGATAGCGACACATACCGTAAATGGCTACCATTGATTTTCATTACGTGTCTTTCAAACCCACCTGGCAGGTCGACATGCATTTATACATGTCTCCCTCCCAGGTTCAAATGCTCACTTCACCTGCGCTGTCTGTACGCTTCGCCGGAATACTACTGTAAATCGCTCATCTTCAAAGCGCAATCGTTATCGATAAGCCCGCCCGCCGTGATATTGACGCAGCGTTCCTCAACCCACCTTCCCACCTATGGCTGGTGATGAGGATGAAGACGAGTAGCTTGGGATCCAGCTCGAGGGCATTGTCCTCCCTCCCAAGATGTCGCACATGTCGTCCGGGCTTCTTCCGGCCACTACAGCGGCAGAAGAGGTCCTTCCAGCGTGACAGCAAGCAGGCCGTCCCCGACTTTGCTTTCGCCTTTGAGTAAGTCATCCAGATTCCGCTTCAATCATGTTACCCCTACTTCACGGATCCTTTCCTGACAATTGTACAGTATAGACGGCGTCCTCGTCCGCAGCGCCAAACCCATCCCTCACGCCTCGACGACTCTGCAATTCCTGCACCGTAACTCCATCCCCTTCATCCTTCTCACCAATGGCGGCGGCAAACATGAATCCGAACGCGTTAAGGATCTTTCCAAAAAGCTCTCCCTCTCCCTCGATACCTCCATGTTCGTCCAATCGCACACACCCTTCGCTGAACTGGTGCACGGTGAAAAAGGCCTGCGCAACAAATGCATCATGGTCGTAGGTGGAGAAGGCGGCAAATGCAGGGAGGTAGCCGAGAAATACGGCTTCACCAACGTCGTGACTCCAGGCGATATATACGCTGCACATCCCGAGATCTCGCCGTTCAGCAGGCCCTTCAAAGAGAGCTACTACGGAACCTTTGCCCGTCCGCTGCCCAAACCCATCAACGCATCCTCGCCGGAAGATAGTCTCAAGATAGACGCGGTGTTCGTCTACAACGACCCGCGCGACTGGGGTCTGGATCTACAAGTGATAATGGACGTCATGCTATCACACCAAGGCATCATGGGCACATACTCGTCCAAGAACGGCGACCCGTCGCTACCCAACAGCGGATATCTCCAGGATGGACAACCGCGATTGTACTTTTCGAACCCGGATCTCCTCTGGGCAGCCGATTACCACCTCTCACGGCTCGGACAGGGCGGTTTCCGCGCCGCCGTTGCGGGTGTATGGCAGGCACTGACGTCCAGCAAGAACCACCCAACGCCAAAACTGTACAAGAAGATCATCGGCAAACCGTATAAACTGACATACGAGTTCGCGGAGAAGCAATTACTTCGACATCGCGACGAGCTTTTTCACGAGAAAGCGCCGCCCCTGAGGAAAGTGTACATGGTGGGCGACAATCCCGAAAGTGACATCCGAGGCGCCAACAGCTACGAATCGCCTCATAAAGTCGAGTGGGTGAGTCTCTTGACACGGACGGGAGTATATCAGGATCGGCCTGGACAACGGCCAAATTGGGAACCGCGAGCGATCGTGGACGATGTCAAGGCTGCTGTTCAGTATGCTTTGAAAGATAGTAATTGGCATGAGAGCTTAGAATAGCTTGTCCACCTCACGACTTAGATTAGATGTAACGTATATATGGGCAGAGATTGCAGATGTGTGTATGTCTGTCCAACAATATGTCAACTACACAAAATTAAATGTATCTCCAGCGCGATCATGAATCAGCCTGCCTACCCTCTCAGTGCCAACTATCCGCTCCAGCTTCAGGGCATCCCACTTTGAGAACATTGCCCTCACAGTAGAACCTTTGAGACTACCATTAGCATGGCCGCCGGGCTCTGAGAGGGCCAGAAGCGCGATGATCTCTGTCCAGAAAATAGGATTCTCCGGAACCGAGTAGAAGAAAATCTTCTTCACGCCTTTCAAGCGGTATCGGAAATGATGGTGCGCACGTTCCGAGTACAGCAACAAAGCGTGGCGTCCGGACAAGAAATGCGAGCGAGCGCGCAAGACGTCTCGCTTGGGCGTGTACTCTGATATCGATCCGAATGATAAGCTTGTAGCATCAGAGGAAGTCGACAGATGGTTGCGCAGCCGGACGAAGTCAGCGTAACTCGTTGCGTAGAGCAGTATGCCGTTATTGCGTTTCGAGTCACGCACCAAATTCGGCAGGATCGTCGTGGTGAAGAACTTGAACCGTGCGTCCGCGTCGGCGAGCGGGTTTGCAGATGGCACCCTCAGGAACGTCTGCGAAACGCTGGTCGGCAGAACAGACGACACGCTAAGCATGGCGCCCGGGTATGTGGGTTGGAACTTGACCCGACCTGCGACATTGAACATATGACCTGAGGCGAGGGCGTTGATTTCGGGTGTCAAGAAGTCGGAGAAAATGATCGTTTGACGTAGGTACTTCGCCTGGCCATCGAGGGACCAATGGCGCACGCGTGAGAAGTCGCAGCCGTGAGAGTCCTTGGGAAGCAGATTGAGTTGGGAGAAGACATAGTCGACATGCTGCCAGTTTTGCATTTGTAGGGCGTTGGCATGGTCCACGATCACGACTTCAATGGAGGACAGGAAGTCTGCGTCGTGGGCTTTCTTTTTGTCGTTCTTGCTGGTGCCGCCGCCGGTGGTGATGGTGCGCATTAGGCCAAGTGGAGAGCCGAAGATGATGTCCGAGTTGTAGAAGCCGGAGAAGTACTTTATGGTTTTCCTGGTGAATTTCAGCCCGACACGGAAATCTTCTTCGTGGTTGCCGCCGAATAGCTGCCGAAAGTCCTCTGGTTTGTCTTGCCACTCATCTGGGTCTTCGTGGGCGTATGTCTCGAGGAAACGGGACTTGTTTTCTTGCTGTTCTGGCTGGCTGAGTTTGACAATGCTGTCGACAAACCGGACACATGCTTGTTTCGTGGGGACGATGATGAGGACTTTCGGTCTGGTGAAGCCTTGATCTCGTAGATCTAGAGTGTCTGCATTGGATTGTGTGCGGAGCTTCTCGTTGTTCTTGAGAACCCGGTCTCGTGTCTTGAATATGTGGTTTAGAGCGTGCAGACACGAAAGATCGCGTAGCTGGCTGGAGTTTTTGAGGTTGCGGTTTCCGTAGATTATGTCGGAATAGTTGAACACTGAGCCGGCCAGACTTTTCGCTTCCGCGGTTAAGGATGAAGCGAGCCTCGTGCCAGCCTCGACAAGTCTTCGTTTCAGGGAAAGATCCGTTACGCTCTTCAATGGGCGGTTTTGATCAGATCTACCTTTCAAAGACATGCTTGTTCTTCGAATGTTGTCGTCCAATGTTGCGGTTTGTGTCTGCCAATCTTTCTCGTCGACCTGTCTCGCCACATTTTTGAGATCTTCTTCCTCCACGGTAGAGTAATGTTTCTCGAAAGGGTCTTTGAGCATGGTTTCCTCATCGTCCGAGTCCGCATCCGCTGGCGCCGGGTCGGCGTGCTCTTCCTCTTCTTCAACTTCCTCGTCCAGCACTTCCAGCTGATCATCCACTTCAGCACCTTGTGATTCCCGACCATGGATCGCATCTTCTTGTGTCTGTCCTACATCTGGAGGAGCATCAGCATGTGTCTGCTTGTTTGTGATCCTTCTCTTCTTTCGAGCAGGTTCGCCCATGTCCCTGCCTGCGTTTAGCGACTGCAGGAGTGTAGCGTAGGAATCTGCTGCAGGAGCCTCGTCCTCGCTGGCGGATTCGATGTCTTCTGCGACATCGTCTCCTTCCAGCTCAGCGTCCTCGTCCCCGGAAGTGGCGTCGTCTTGTGCATCGTCTTCATCATCCCTGGGCGCGTTAGTCGTCTGAACATTTCTTCTCAGCGTACTCCAACTCACTCTTCGTCTTTCAGCCGCGAAGTCCTGAAAGCATCTCGATTCTGTGCTGTATGGCCGCCACCTCGACCTCGACCCCTACCCCTCCCGCGACCACCACCACGACCTCTTCCAGCAGGCTTTCCGCCTCTGTGCGAACCTCTGAATCCAGGCATCTTGTCGCAGTCGTGCCGTGGTGTGTAGAACGGACGCAGCCAGAAATTTTGTCGCATGCGGAGAAAATCTCCAACCCATGGATCTTTAAGCTTAATTTTGTTAGCGGCGATCGTTTATGCCGAGCCGGACGTGCCTGCCGAGGGACCCCTTTCTTGAACTTCCGGAAAGCAGTGATTTAGAGAATGAGAATACTGTATCGAATGTGACGAAACAACTTTTATTAGAGCAGCGTATCTTCTGCATACTCTGTGTGGTGCATAGTCAATCAATACTAGTGAATTGTGTCAATCTATGCTATCACACTCCCAGCAAGTTGGTCGAGCATCTTGATGTCACCAACTAATCATCAGCACACCAAGCTTGATGCCCAGCACCACCAATTCCTGAATTTCTGTTCGCCATAGAGACTTTGCAGAACACCATAGTCACCAATGCTCATCCCTGGTTGCCACGATTTAGTCGCGATTGCTGGGAGCTTTTCAGACTTGAGGGGAGATGTTGACATCTTAGGCGTCGTCTTCATCCTTCACGTCTTCATCGTCGTCCTCGGCCTCTTCATCCTCTTCCTTGACCTTGGGAGCGGACTTTGGTGCAGACTTCTTGCGCTTAGCAGGAGTCTTTGGCTCGGCCTCAATGTCATCTCCTTCCTCCTTCTTGGTGGTGGCCTTTCGGGTGCGTTTAGTAGCAGGTTTGGCGGAAGCGGCAGTGGCTGCAGCAGGTGTCTCATTCAAGGAACTAATCATGTTGGCTTCGAATTTGAATCCGTGTTTCTTGACAATGGTCTTGAACTTTGACGACCTGAGCGAAATACTTAGTATATCTCGATCTGATAGTGTATGGGAAGAATGAACGAACGCATTTTTTCCATATCCGATGCCATTGTCCTCGGCCACTTTGTCCCAGTTCATCTTGATTTCACCCGCGTGCTGAAGAGCACTGAGGACGAACGCAAAGTCCGGATTAGTGGTGTCGCCACCGGCGGCCTTGGCTGCTTTGGGAGGCATGGTAGATTGGACAGAGGAAGAAGATTGTGTTCAAGTAGGAGAACCGTACTGGAGCCTCGAGCAGAGTGCTGAAAGGATATTAGTCTGTCGAACTCAGCAGGTGGAGGAGAATATGGTTGTGGGAGAGTACGAGAACAGAGTGGAAGATCGAATTTATGTGCTTGCCGAGCCTGGCTGGTTAGCTTCGCGCGCTGGCTGCATGAAAGTTCGTTGAATGTAAAGTGAAACTGAGCTTGTGTGCTGTCGTATGCCTATGCTCTGAGGTTAAGGATTATGAAAAGTATTGGCTCGCCTGGAAGGTCTTTTCTTCAGCTTGTTCTATAGGGTTTGATGCCTTTTTAGGCCTTTTGACCTGATTAAATCCTCTGCCCAGTGTGCATAGCTATCTACTTACTGTCGCTGGTGTTGTCTTTGTTCTATCTCATGAGTCGTGTTGATGTTCGCTCGCGAGGCTCGCAGAAAAGGGGCGAGGCTGAGTGCACGTGACTTCACTTCCCAAGGCCTGGTGCTTAGAACGACTTGACAGAGGACAAAACAGTGCGGAATAGCCTGGAATTTCATGATGTGCAATCTGGTATGCGAGATACAAAGCCCTTTCGCTGTGCTTGTGCCAGCCCTTTATGGGTGGAGTGTAATATCTAAATGACCGTTCATAATCAGCTCTGCCATGTGTTTTTCTCTCCAATGCATATCATGGCTCTCCGGACAGATGGACTGTTTCTGCCATCATCTATTAACTCAGTCTCCCAAGCATGTCCTCATCAGTTCTCTTCTGGAGTACTAGCAGGGCTCTTCTCATTCTCGACTTCATCTTCTTCGTTCTCCACATCGGCTTCCTTCTTGATTGCCTCTGTAGCTTGTGCTTTGCTGTTGCGTGGCTTCTTCTTGGGGCTCGGCTCCTTACTACTGCCACCGTCATCGCCATTGGCCTTGGTAGCTGTTTTGCGCTTCTGACCAGCTGGTGAGGCTCCCTTCTTGTTGCCACCAGAGCCCGTAAGACCCCAGTCCTTCTTGATGCGCCAGAGACGGTGGTAGCTTGTCAGTCATTAGCCTAGGTCGAGAATACATGGTGTAAGGGGTATGAAGATAAAAGCCGCTTACCATGCACTGCCAGACTTAGCACCGATCTCTTCAGCCACCTTTTCGAGGTTTGGTTTGAAATCGCCTTCCAAATGCTTGACACAGGTCATGATGAAGTTGAAGTCTTCTGATGCTTCCGCTTTCGGTGCCATGGTTGCTGTATTGAATTCTGGCTTCGGATGTGTTGAATGACAATGTTGGAAGTTTCCTGATCGAGGATCGCTCGATAGCGTTTCGAGTCCTGAAGATACTGAACAATCCAGTTAGCAAAAGAAGTAATGCAAAGGATGGATAGAGTATTGCTTCATCGTACCAGTGTTTGAGTGTTTGAAGGAGTTCTGTAAGAAGTGAGAAGGAAAGATCAAGAATCGAAGAAGAAGAGAGTTTATATGCCTTTCTCAAGTCGAGACAGCATGTGCGCTTCTGAAAACGAGAAGCCTTTTAATGAGTTTCTGAGATGAGCGGATTTGATCCTGAGTTCACTTGACCAGCATCACCTTGTGGAATTCACGCTGAAAACAGAGGGTAATGTGAGCTTGTTCTGCACTTTGGCATGATGATTGCAAGGAGAAATTGTGCTTGCTATCGTTGAGCCCCTATCATGCCACCGTTCGCCATCGCAGCCTCTACTGAATGAAATGCCATGTGAAAAGCTCCTTCGCCGAACGAGATCGACTGTCCACCGTCGACTAGATCCAACTCATAGTCGTGTCCAATCATGGATTCCGATCGCCAATATCGAGAGCACCAAGACACACCGAAAGAGCTTCCAGAAAGACAATGGCCATGCTTGCCGAATCACTCTTCCTTGTCTTCTTCACCGGCATCGGCATCTTCGGCAGCAGCCTCACCGGTCTCAGTTTCCTCGGTATCGGCATCACCAGCCTCAGCTTCTTCGATATCGGCCTCCTTTTCAGTGTCCTTTTCCTCATCGTTGGCCTCTTCAGCAGACTTTCCGTCCACAGAGTCGTCCGTGCCTTTCGCAGTTGCGTTCTTGCCACCTTTGTCGGCTGCAGCACCATTGGTAGTAGCCGTAGCCTTGCCACCCTTGCCCTTAGCAGGTTTCTTGTTGGTAGCAGCGCCCTTGTCTTTGTCATCTCCTTCGTCTTTATCATCAGCTGCAGCAGGCTTGGCCTTTGGCTTGGGTGGTGCTCGTTTCTTCTTAGGGGTCTCCTTAGCGGCACCTTCCTTGTCACCAGCTTCAGCATCCTCACCATCTGCAGCTGGTTTGGCCTTGGTCTTGCGTGACGCACGTTTCTTCTTTGGTGGCTCTTCTTCAGCAGCTGCGTCGCCATTGTCACCATTGGCAGCAGCATCGACTGTAGGAGTTTGAGGATCTTTTCCAGCGTCCTTCTCTTCTGGTTCAGCATCAAGGTCTTTCGCAGCAGGCTTAGCCTTTGGCTTGGGTGGGGCCCGCTTCTTCTTCGGTGGCTCTGTTCCCGCAGCGGCATCGGCGTCATCACCCTTAGTTTCGTCGTCACCGGAAGCAGTGGCATCATCTTCGGCACCTTCTTTCTTGACTGGAGTCTTACGCTTGCGTGGAGTGGTGACTTTCTTGGTCGGAGTAACTAGGTTACCAGTAGCATCTTTACCCCAAGCAGCGCCGTCGGCTTCGAACTTCGCCATCATGGCACGGAATTTGTTGCTAATGGTGTCAGTAATTCGTAATGATAAGAGGTGAGCCGTATTGATGGAAGGGTAAGGCCAAGTGTGGACGTATGGTTGTGAGGTGAAATGTCTGGGAAGCAAGACTTACGAAGCACCACCCTTGCTCATGCCGGTGTCCTCAGCAACTTTCTCGAAGTCGACGACAAGTTTGTCCTTGGCATATTTGATGCAGGAAGCAAGGAACGCGTCGTTACTCATGATAGCTTTGGGACCGGGAGGTGCAGCACCGTCAGCGGGAGCCATGTCGATACTGAAAGGTGTTCGAGGTTATGTTGTTATGTGGAGTTTTGTTCGTGATCAACGGATCTAAATGGAAGAGGAGTAAGGTCAGTAAACATGGATCATTCAACTGATGCTGTGGATGGTGGCACATACCGTTGATGGGTTAGAGGATTCAAGGTATTGAGAAGCAGTATGGTGAGGTGGAAGAGTTGTTGAAGGAAGATGGAAGTGTTGTGTTGTGAGGATGGTAAAGGGAAGAAAGGCAGATGTCAACAAAGGAAGTGAAGGTGTGAATTCATGGGATGTGATGTGAAAGTGAATCAAAACCGCGCGAAACAGGCGTCAAGTGACATACAACCACATAAAGATCAATAGCAAAAAGCCAGGGACACATCTGAATGTCGATGTGACGGCCGTTCATGGTCGATTCACTGCTGCCATCGCAATTGACTGATATTGCATTGAGTCGGCCCTCAACCTCGACATGATTTCCTACAGCGCCTTCATCAGGGGCCGCCTCGGTATCACAATGTCCAGACTTGTCTTTGTTATCTCAGTCCTCCTCATCGCCATTGCGCTCATATCCCCTGATGGCCGTGGAAGGCTCCCAGCAACGTCTTCGCCTTCTCCAAAAGATATTTCGCATGGGAGCTTCCAACACACACTGTCGAATAACAAGGTATACACTGCAAGAAGAAGAAACGTGGCATGAGAGATCCCTGAGAGGCGAGGCAGATTTCGAACTTGGCTTCGACAAGCTGCTTGTTGCCAGCGACATTGCTCGGCCGCAAGGGGCGGGAAACTTACTTGTTGGTCGTGCGAAGGTTATCCCTGGCCATTTCCTGCGTTCTTGAACATCCGGCATGCTGTGAGTCAGTCACAGAGGTAGTGTCCGGAACGTTCGCACGTTGAAAAGAGCATGAAATCATCACGATCACAAATCGACGATCCCCACAGGTTGCGTGGACCCATATACAGACGAAATGTAGCATCATTAGCGTCTACACCACCACCACCACCACCAGCCGACTGAACAAAAGGTCGAGCCATTGACCCATCCTCACCCACAGACCTCATAGCGGCATCGCCGCGTATACTTACATTCTCTGAGTGGTCGAAGACCAAAACGCCTGCTTTGTTCGTCCCCTGCAACTCCTCCCACCGCTACCAGGCTCGATGCCTTCTTGGGCTCTGGAGCTCAAATTTCGTCATTCAATGGAGCACATCGGGGTTTTTGAGTCCGAAATCATCCATCAGTCTGAACGTGGATTCATTGGAAAGCCTGCTCGCTTCCTTGAGCTCGTTCGCCAGGCGCAGCCAGCAGCATTTCCTTTGATGTCCACATACACCGGAAGAATGCTTGATCAGTATCTTGGTTGCAATGACGGGCCGTGCCTCCCTCAACGGTCCTGTGTTGACGCGTAAGGGGATGATTTGATGATTAGTGACTAATGCTGTTGGCATACAAAGGTACAGTCTGCATGTTTGTCTCTCAAAGGCGGCCCCCAGCAGTCGCTCGTGCTCCATAGTCCTCGAGACGACAAGGGAAGAACCTGCAGGAAAGGGTTGGAATTACCCTCCGTCTTTGTGCGAGCCCATCATCATGCTGATGGTTGACAGTCACCTTTACGCAATGACATAGTGCAGGTCATTGTTACTGTCAAACAACCGCCAAGAACATACACTAGACACTGCCTGGTCTTGTCAAACCGAGTACTCTTCTGGAAGGATTTGCAAAGAGCCGCGTAGAATATGGTCTTCTCCACGGTATAATCTCTTACCGACGATCATCATACTCACGATGCCTCTTGCAACACCAACCTCGGAAAGAGGAGCCTATTTGACAGGCATCATCCGTTCCCTGTACGTAACATCGCAGACATTCACATACAGCTCTGCATCTCTAGTTGGCGTTAACGCTACTGTAACACCCAAGCGCGTCGGCGACTCGGCCGTCCAGCGGTGATGATTCGAGCCTGCACCTGCACCTGCGCAATCGCAATATTGTGCCAGATAGACCATCTTGAAGAAGACGTCAGTCATCTCAAGCGATCTAAGCGATGTGACGTTGGTTTGTGGTTGCAAAGAGATACGGTAGGAAGCGGGTTGACCATAGTTCTCCTGGGCTGAAACATCCCTGACATGTCTCACACCCCTTGACCATAGGACGCTCAAGGCTGTAGAAAATGGGTTCAGTCCATGGGGAGGACCCATCAAATCTCCATTTTCAAGATGTGTTCACGATGTTCTGCATCTCAAAAACATGCAGGTCTAAGAGAATCTGATCTCACAGTAGCTCGTGAGCGTAACGAATACGAGGAAATGTGGGCTTCTTCGGTCGGACGCGAGCCCGAGCAGGGTTCTGTCAAGGACGGCGTATCGTCCTTCACCGCACATTTTGTCCCCTTGATGACGGACGTCGGAGCGAAAGCGAGATGAATACCCCTGTCAACATCGTAAAGTTAGGACTTTTGCGTCCACAAAAGAACTTAGCCGAGAAGCTTTATGGAATAGGCGTTGCAAATACGTAGGCGGCATCCATCCGGGCGCCAAGACGGGCTTGGCCTGACTAGCTACCTGGTAAGGGTTGGTAGTCATGCTTGAGAAGACTGTTCGCCTCGCTTAGATGCAGCATGATTCCGATTCTTGTTCGTAGGATTGTTCAGTAAATGATGTAGGTGGTGTCGGCTTATACATGTTCGGGCCGAAGTTGGTGACGATGATATACGTAAAAACACGGTACAGATGTATGGTGGTCGCTGCAAGATGATGTGCTCGACAGGGCGATGCTAGACCTAATGTACTCGTCGGAAAACAATCCTCCATTGCATGCTCAAGGCTTGTGGAGTTCGTAGGGTAGTCATTGATCTTGCGGTGCTGGCCTCCGTCCTTTGAGCAGAAGAGAAGAGTGGATGATCTACCGTCAAGAGAATCAAGAGGACGGCTGAATATTGACTCTCCTTTCCGCAATGCTCTCGGTGGCAGCTGTCAAGTATGCAGCCCGCAAGAAAACACAATATTAGGAATGGTTTCGAATCTGGCAAAGTTTCGCGCCAAGTATTATGATTACCGTGGTGTTGGAAAAGGTGGCGTGACCTCGACATGATGTCTGGGATCGTGGGACGGGGAATCTCGCTTGTAGCGTTTACGGGCGCACGGGCTGCCGCTGTGTTACTCTGTACCAGGCCCATACTTTCCACGTGGACGTGAGGATCAACCCGATCAGATTCGGGCACGCCGACTGTGCCACGTGGAAAAACATGTCCATCGATAGCGCCATCTTGTTCTCGAAGGAACAACCCCTGGACGGGTGAGCGACATGAACTTGGCAATCTGCCCTTTGCTAGAGGATCGTGAAATATGCTGTGCCGTGTGGGCCACGTCAGATGCTTGGTGAGAAAGGAAAAAAAAGAAGATTCACGCCAGCATGTGCTGGGCGGCAGTGAAAAGAGCGACGATTACCGATTGAGACTCGGTGGTCGTGGAAGCTTCGAAGGTCTAGAAGTCTAGATTGTGGGTTCCCCATCGTCCATCTCCGATTGGTCTAAAGTCAACCCCTGGGCCCTAATCGATGCATTCTGTGCAGAATTGAGAAACAGACCCATTCTTTCGGATGCATCTTGGTGCATGGCCCTGTGCGTCCTCTCAGCCATGAGCCATGCGCCATGAACCCCTTCTTTCGGTGCTCTTTCATCAGTCCCAGCGCAATGGAACGGAGGGGACACACGTGGCGCCCCGATGGCTTGATAATCTCACTGTCGGACTTCCTCCTTTCATCGCTTTGCTCAACGCCAAATAGGTGACAAAAAGACGACGCATGCGCCATGCAATACAACGCTGGACGGATGCAAGTAAATAATGTACATTCCACTTCATTAGCCTGGTTCACTCAATCTGAGACTGCGATACTCGATAGTGTACACTGTGACTCTTCCTAGGGTCCAAAGCCACTAATTTTCTTCCATGACTGCAACTTTTCGCCCGATCATTCGTAAGCGCTGAAACAACTCTGCCGACCAGAATGCGGTGCATAATGTTCATACAGGCGAGTATGATGCTTGCGACTGTTTATGGCGAACTTTTCGTTTCCCGGACAGCCAGAAAACTAACAAAAAAACAGCAGAAATAACACTTCCAATCCTTCGCCGTCGCTCCTTTCCCAGATTCAATCCTCCGTGTAACCTTACGCCATTCATGTCGTTTCGAGGCCGTTATCAGGGAAGACAAGAAATGTAGCTCGCTGGAGGGCCACATGTTGCTTTCATGAAGACATAATAATGCCACAATTGTCGAGTTTTCCCAATGCTGATCGTGTCGAAAGAATCCCGTAGACATAGACCATCTTTCGGGGCAAGACCAGAACAAACAGCGCCCATCTATTATCGTTAAAATTTGTGTTCCGGACATTGCACCTTTTTGACCGCATTAAAACACACATCCACCAACTTTTCCGAGCCTTTGCTGCGCGGGCTGCGCAGGACCATATTTTGTTTTCGGGATTTCGAGAACGAGCCGTGATCGTCACCTGCTCGTCGCAGAACTGTCCCCATTGTTTATCGAACCCGATCCTGAGGCGGATGCTGAACCTGCGCCAGAGCCACTTTCGCCGCCGTGACATCCTCTTTCGTGTCGTTTCATGTTACTCCTGACGCTAAAACTCTTGCCGCATCCTGGATATTTGCACACATAAGGCTTTTCGCCGCTGTGCGAGTGCCCGTGAATCCTGAGCGAACTTGGTCGCGAAAACGGTTTTCTACAGGTAGGACATATGTATCGTTCTTGTGCCTGTGGATAAGCAGGCGGATTGGCAGGCGGGTAGAAGTGGTGATGTTGCCACGTTGGTGCCATCTGAGGGTCCATGGGAGGTAAACCAGGGCCCGGTAACATACCATCAAGCGGGGGCAGGGCCGTCCCTTGCATAGGTGGTGGGAAGCTGGGTGGCAGTGGTCGCTGTTGCGCAACCCCATTAAATCTTGCAGAGTCGATAGATACCTCGTTGAAAGCTGGCGGGGCCCTTACAGGAGCTTGATCCTGCTGCATTGTATCAATAACAGGCCGCGGAGGATGGGCTGCCGCCCACGAATGCGCATCATGGACTGATGGATATGGCTGCGCGGGCTCCGTGGTCATCGGGGGATATGTGGGTGTCCGCTGTGCGTACAAGCCTGGATTGGTACTCGTAGAGGTTGGAGGATAGTAGTCACTGCGACCAGGCGCAGAAACTGGTGAAATATTCGTAGGAGATGGTCGTGGGAGATCGAAATTGGATGCTGGAGGCAGTTCTGATGTTGGTGGAGGGAAGTGTCGCGGACTTCGAGCTATCTCTGGTCGATCGGGGCTTGTTGAATAACCTTGTGAGCTTCCAGAAACCCGTCGCGGATGGTCAAAGACAGGCGAGGGAGGTCTTCCCTTGCCTTGATCTAGACTTTTGTTAATTTTGGTTGCAACATCGTCCGTAAAATGAGAGAAACTCACCATTCTCAGCCTTTTCCGAAACCGACTCCATCAGTTCGCGAAAGGGAGGGAGGGATGGTTTGTAGCTGTTCGCTCCCCCCATCGCGGCGGGCGCAAGCAGAAAAGCAGATGACGGTAGCGAATTGTGCAAGTCTCTATAGAAGTGATGACTTGGAGGAAGCGCCAATGCCATGGCACAGGTTATTTGTGAGTAAATAGGTCAAACCATAAGACGTGAGGTTTATTGAGACTCCTTGTATGAGCAGAGTTGACCACAAACGGTTGCGGCTATTTCCGTAATTGATCGAAGGAGCACGATATTAATCTGTAATGGAGTCTTTATGATGTGCTGGACCGAGAGAGATTTCCACGTGGTGGATGACCTCAATGATGCGATGGGTCTGATGGTGGTTGAGTCCCCGAAGGTCTGGAACGATGATCTGACTAGGGTTGATAGATGCTGGGAGATCTGCCGGCGGACAACCACAGAAATGTATTCCAGGCAAATGATCCTTTTTGCGAAGAAACTTGGAAAGACGAAGAAAGTTGTCAGGTGCTGTATGTATTTGGAGAGAATCGCCCGGTGGATATGTATGTTGTGACGATGCAATAGGAGGAAATATGTAGGATACTGGACTACAAGGTGGTTGACAGCAGATTTGACAATCCGCTTTGCGAAGATGAATCCTCCAAAGTGATGGAGCCGTGACGGAGCAAGCCCGCAAATGGACAGGGCGCTTCCGCACCGAACAGTCGAGAGGTAAAGATCGTCAAAGCAGCTGCAGACCTGATGAGGCGGGGCCGGTGGTCTTGTTGGTCTTCTTTTCGGCGGGTCCGGTTGGGCACGGATTTCGTCGACTAGTACCTGAGCGTTTTACACACAGGCTGATGGAGTGACGTCTTGCCGGCTATAGTCGTTTCCGAGCTACGACTTGAATGTTTGAGTAAGTCGTAACCAAAGAATAATATGCAGGATCTGGTGTGGGAGCATCAAAAGTGGACGAGGCGCTGGGTTTAAGGCACAGGCCGGCCGTTGGCAAGAGCAAAGTGTGGCACCTGGGATGGGTACCCAGTAATAACGTATGCAGTCCTGGTGGGTAGCGAGTTCGTCACCCGGCTCTAACGTTAGTGTCAAGCGACCTGTACTGTAATATAGGCTCCCGGGCCTGTGCTGACTCTATGCCGAGTCTTCGGGTGGGCCTGGAAATGTGCTTGGGTCGTGCGCCGGAACAGGCTTGACAAGGTATAGCAAGGCTTCGAGCCACGAGGTGCGGTGGACAAGAGACTTTTGAACTGCGGACCACTGGACCAAGCTATCAGAAAATTGAGACGCTCTGCCACATCGGTTAGCTGCCAGTCAGGTACAGGAGGAAGCTCCAACCTCACGTACTGTACTGGGAGAGTGGTGCGATCTGAAGGCGATCTTTCCTCCGCGGGAACTTGCCCCCGTCGCAACAAGTCGAGCCAGGAACGGAGAATACCGTAGACAAGACAACCGTCTGGTTTTTCAAGGCTAGTGGATGCTGCAGGTGCAGACCTGAGCAAAAAGGACGAGGTAGTAACGCACAAGAGGAGGGCTATGCAGCTCGTAACAAAGAGAAGCCCACAGCCGGATTTTAACCTCGGGGGAAAATAACAGCGGATATACAGGAGAGACCTGAGTATATGTATAGGGCCGTTTGGCCAACAGTAAATAGTGTACAGTAGCAAGTACTATTAGTCGAGTCTAGCAAGATCTGAAAAGGATTCCTCTCCCACCCAAGCGAAGGCTGGAAAGAGGACCGCAGCTCACAGCGAGCAGTGATGCCATTATCGGGGAGGATCGCTTGAAAAACAAGTGCCGTTGTGGCTCGACTGCGGTTGCCCTTTTTACTGTTGATGCCCATAATTGCTGCTACTGCATCAGGGAAGGCGCTAGTCATGTCGACTCGGATATACTAGGTCAAATGCTACGTGCATAGTGAGGTACGAATGATGTTTGAAATAAGCGAGAAAGAGGCTTTGGAACCGCGGGTAAAAACGTGGTTGTTTGGAGACCAGCTCTTCTCTGCCTTCTTGGTGGTGAATAAAAAGGCCTTAGCTAGGGTGACCAGTAGGGGGTAGCTTAAAACTGGTAAGACCAACCGGACAGCCGATGGGCGATCAACGATCAGCGATCAAGCGGCGATCTCTTCTTTTAGTCAAGCCCCAAGCCCCCAACTGGCTTGTAACAAAGTAACTAGGGCCCTGGTTTGCAAGGGTCCATTGTCTGCATAATTAAAGAGGGCTCCCCTGGTCAACCTCGTATGCTGGTAGGAATAACAAATCAGCCGCCAACGTCAAGCAAGGATCAAGGGACCACCCTATGAGATGCTTAAGCGGAACCCCAACCAACCCTGCCCACTGCCCAGGAAACTCACACACTTAAAGCATCTCATCAAGAACGTTCACAGTGGAGGCACAGGAGGGAGATCTTCGATGCAAATTTACTGTCGGAGCCGTGCCGCCATCAATTGTACATGATTTTACGAGAATTGATGGTCAAGTCAGTATAATATGATGGGGTATGTCATCTTTCCAACCGGGTACCACCTCAGCAACCTCGAACTGTCTAGCCCTCATCATACTCCTATTCCTTTGCAGCTTGATAATTTTACCAGAGTACCTCCACGCCCAAGGTAGCCTTGTCTTGTCAACAGTCTCATGCTGAATCACACCACCCCAATAGTACTAGATATGCTTTCCTCGAAGGAGAAAAAAACAGTATAATGGGTCCCGGGCCAAAGTGGACGTTGTTCTTAACTGTCTCATCAACGAAGTGCCCTTTCGAACCTTCCAAGCACCTAACGAGCCTCGCTTAGAAGCCTTGTCCAATAGGCGTGATTCGGAGATTATGTGCATGCCATTTTCACTCCTGGCCCCTGCTGTTGCCTCGCTTACTGGCACACTCCATCATCGATGAACAAACATAATCGCAGCAAGCCACTCTGCAAACAATTATGACTGCCTCATTCTTACACCTGGACTTTCCAGATTGCCGGTTTCTAACATCTCGATATTTTGCAGGAAAGCTATCTGGAGGGATGATGGGACGATCTTCTCTACACGATCAAGCCTTCCGCATTTTTAAGTGTACCTAGAGACTGACCGTCCCGACAACGGCCAGCATTTACGAGCACAAACCCAATCGTTCTGAGTCTCCAAATTCACCCGGCTTGCCAACCAACGCACAGTCCCCTCCTCACCCGAACGGACCATGGCGTCGTAAAGGTCGTATTTTCTCATCAAGATCCCGGCTGTTTCCAGCCACGCGCGTCGATCGTCTTGCACATGGACTGTTTGATCGTCCCCCAAGCGTGGCCCCTGGTCATTTCCCATGTGGCTTCTCAGTCATGCTGACACTCCTGTTTCAGGCCGCTGACCATCACTGCTGCTATACTATAGTACATGGTACTTACCTACGCCTCTAAGAGCCAACCTTGAACATCTTGTGATGCCTACCCTGGACCGGTCCGGGCTACAAAGCGAGATGAGAAGTCGTGACCAGCACTTCCCTACTCACCGATGTTTCAAAAACTTCCGACCACCACTCGCAATCAGAAGAGGAGGAGAAGCATACATGGATGCGGCCTTGAAGTCCGCTAGAGGCCTAGCATGCCGGTCTCGTCAGAAGTTTCCTGATACAAACTCGTATCGCACACATTGCTGCTCTTGGGAATTCAAGGAAGCAGACTAGGAGTGTGAAAATTTTGTTGCAGAGACATGGTTGTACCAGGTCTACTGCAGGACATACATCATCCGGTGTACTACTGCACCTGACCCATGAATCGACGTCGTGTCAGTGGACGTGGACTTATGGGAAAAAGCATCCGTGGTGTGGTTACCAGCTGCAGAATCCAAATTTACGGTTGTAGGGTCGTATGCGCTGACCAAGCCACCTGGTTGACCCGACAGTAAGGTACAATCCCGCCGAAACGGTCCTGAGTTGGCAAGTCGGTCAGTACACATTATCTAGGCGCATATGTGGCGCCTGCTAGTTGCATTTACTGTTTTCTCGTGGCCGAAGCCGCGTCAGAACGAATTAATGTTGACCTGCAGCAATCAGAAGTCTTGGGATTCATATTTCTCTCAGCCTAAATGCTTCTTTGCATACGCCAATGTATGTATGACACCACACAGTCTTACATGTACGTACTTTCCGACAGATTGTCATTTAAGCGGGCGTGACGGGGACTTTGGGAGTGTTGACCGAGTTTCTGGATGGTGTGGGCCATGCTTTAAGGCCCGGCACAGCTGAAGCCACGTGGAAAATCTTGGGGATCACAACTTTAGGAGAAATCCCATTGCCGCACTTTTCCGTCAAACGAAAACGAGGAAGCGCCATTCGATCGATATTGGCTCGTTGCTCAACACCACTTTGCAAGTCTCCCACCGCAGCACCATGCTCTTATGGCGTCACTATGTACGTGTTGTTCACTGGGTTGGGTTGCAGCATCAAGATCAATCGCAAAATACTGTCGCCTGAAACGGTTTCGTTCCTACAGGAAGGTTCACGCTCTGCAGTCACTGTGCAGAAATAGGCTCTGGAGGACGCTTGGTACCCATCGAATGCCCGGATTCCCACTCGGCGTTCTGCTCTCGGGGCTCGGCTTGGTTACCATTGCATGCGTTTAATTTAGGCATATCGTATCTCCCTTCCATGGACCGTACCACTGGACTGCTGTTTGTGACGTCGCCTTCAATCATTGTTGCGGTACTGGTCGGGCACGATTGACAGACAGCAAACCTTTCGCAAGTGTTGTGATTACTTGAGTATCACAGCGAGGGGTAAGATCTGTCAAATTTGCACTCACCCGAGAAAAACTCCCCTGAAGGCTGTCCAATCTGTGTCAAAGCCCCTGCATCCATACCCGGCCGTTCGGCGTTCGCTCCACGCGTACTATGGTACTGTGGTACCTAAATACGCATGGCAAGCCTCGACGTTTGAACCTCTCTGTCGGTTTCATGGCCTTGGCTTGCATACAGAATCGTTCTAGAAACGGGCTGAGACTCTTGCAGACGTACCCGTCGCCGGACCGCAAGTCAAAGGAGATTTGCTGCTTCCCGCTTACCTGACTTTTCTCGGACTATGTCCGATATTCAGTTGAATCCATCTGAACGCATGCACGTACCACAGTAAGTTGTTTAGAGCCGTTTTTGGAGCTGGATACTCCATTTTTGGGACCACGGTACCGAATTGAGAACAAAACCCGTGTTCGCCTGGCCACACTACTGCGGCTGGCATGGCCCTAGCGACAGCCCTGGCCATGTTGCTTCAGACTATGCCTATCTCGACCAACGGAGGTCAGCGACACGGAGAGACTCGGACGACGGACACTTTTTGACTTTTTGCTCCGACGAGGCGTCAAGTTTCGAGACGCTGGCCTCTTCGCATCCCCCGCCAAATCTTTCCACGTGGCAGCCACCCTTGCCCATCTACCGCGTGCCCACCCCCCTGCAGACCTGCTTAGCTCGGCGCCAATGCACATCAGCACATCAATCGAGCAGTGTCCATCGGGGGTTTTCTTCTCCTTCATTCCCACTTCCCACTCAAGTCACCGCCTACTAAATTGACGGTGTACAACCACCATGACTGGGATGTTTCGAGCCCCCTGCAACTCTACGAACGCGAGTCTGCTGCAACCGATCTACTGCAAGCAGGAAATGTAACATTGGCCAACAATGCAGACTCGCAAGGTATATCACACGGCGCTACGGGAACTCGGGTTTTGTGTGTAGTACTGTAATATTGAACGCACAGTTCATCCTACTTCTCCCGCCGAACCCAACTTTATGCGAGGTTTCTCGTTCAATTTGCCTCTTGCGTTCGGTCGTTCAGAGCTGCACCGAGGCTTTTCGGGTTGCGACTACGCGACCCAGTTGATCTAACGCCGTGCACATCTGTCAAGGGACTAACACTTTCGGGTCGTTCCTTGCAAAGTATTTGCTGCTGCAAAATAGGGAACAGGTGTGAGAGGGCTGGAGGATTACGTATCCGCAACCAAAGCAGACCTCTGGCGGCTGGAAGTTGCCGGTGGGAAATAGATCGACAGCCAGGTCGAATTCGCTCAAGTCAACTCCCCTGGACGCTTTTGACGTACAACTTCAGGCCCATGTGTGCCCAGAGTACCACAGACAATGTCGATGAGGTAATGCAGCCCCTTGGGGCTCGTTGTGTCAACTTGCATGTTATCTAGCTGGGTCTAGAAGGTGACTGTTGGTACGAATTGAAAACTTCCCATTGTATTGCAAAATCTTCACCAGCATCCAGTGTGTCACTCAAAATGACATTGTGAGATTGGCTCCAGTGTCACCTAGTCGTGACTGTATCAAGCTAGTTTCCCCCAGTGGACGGTGGCTCGCTAATGCTAGACTTCACATTCCCCGGGGTCGGACTTTGTCATAAACAGGCAACGAGACATTTTAAAGCCATTAAGTAAAGCTGGGGGTGTTTTACGAGCAGAAAGACCTGCCCTGCAGATCAAATTGCAGGAGGCTTGCTGGGGTTGCCTTTGACAAGGAAGTCATGCCGGTGGAATGGGTGCACCGTGAACACAAGGGGGGAAAACTTGACCATCATATCTTTTATTTTTGGAGTATGGAACTTCCTGCCGTCATGCAAGTCGACTCTACTACATGCATCGCTACGAGATACATCGCTGGCTTCTAGTACCGTTTGAACCGTCCGATGCTTTGTTCCAGGTAGGCACATTTGATGGAGAAATTGATTCAGCCATGGGGAAGCCACAAAAGATGCAGTGCTACCTGCATATACCACCTGCATGTATGTTTATCGTAGCCTGTAAACAGTGACCTTCCTGACATGGCAAGGTGTTAAGATAGAACCTGCACTCGTCGTGGGCCTCAGGCGCTGTTTCTAGAATCCTTTCGTCGGCATTGCATGGCACTCGCCCCTGAGCGAACGCAGATAGTCACCCAGGTCGTGAAAATGTATGCATGAGGCACTTGTTCAGCTGGACCAGAAGCAATCACGCTTTGACAGAATGGATGCGGCTGACTGGCGAGGGGTAACGGCGAAACCCCTGTCCTGTCGGAGAGGACATTCTTTCAATCAATGATCTTCCCGTTCAACAATGGCGGCGAGAGCGACGGTTCACACAATCCGCAGTCATTTTCAAATGCCGCGTGTCCTGGTGGTTGACTCACCAATTGTCTTGACGAGATGTCTCTAGAATCCGGTAGGTTGCCTTGACAAGCGGGAGCGGCAGCCACATTGGCCCAACATAAGGCTCGAGCTTCAACACGTTGTGATCGGACTGCTGTTCTCAACACCACTTTCTCCATGCAATGGTCATACTCTCAACAAGCAAGCCACGACTACTAATGATGTGCAAGATAAGTTACGGTAAGTTCTGCATTGCACAATTGTTGCTATGAACGGTGCTTCACTGCAACAATCAAGACCCAACCTGGAAGGATTGCCAAACTGCCTAATACGTCATATGGCGCTAGCCGTTTATGGCTGTGAAAAAAGGTCTGTTGCCGGACAACGGAAACTGTCAACACTGAGTTTAGTTGACCGGCGAACATTCTCAGTGCCTTCGCAAATCCAAGGATGGGACACAGACAATCCAGTTGAACCTTCTATGCGCCATTCTTCAGCAATTCTTATCCTCACTGTCATGCTTCTCTAACCACCAGTAAACTGTTCGCTTGCCATTGTCAGTATTCACAGCGTCGATCGTGCCTGCCATTTGCTTGTGTGACAAAGGCTGTTGCTCCTTCCACACTGGTAAAGATGGCGCTCGAACTTGCCGACAACGACAAGTATGAGGTCAAAGAGATCATCGGTACAACTCACAAACCCTACTACTACAAAGACTCCACTGACAGAACCAGGACGCGGTGCTTTCGGGATCATTCGTAAAGTTCGTCGGAGACACGATGGCCATGTAAGCTTCTAGAAGCTGTATGTTGTCGAATGGACTGGCTGATACATGACAGATACTGTGCCGGAAGGAAATCAACTATCTAAAGATGTCCCAAAAGGAACGCGACCAACTACATGCCGAATTCTCCATTCTATCGTCCCTCAAACACCCCCATATCGTCGGCTACTTCCACCGCGAGCACATCAAACAATCCCAGGAACTGTATCTGTACATGGAGTACTGTGGAGGTGGTGATCTTGGCTCAGTGATCAAAGAGCTGAAGAGAAAGAATGAATACGCAAAGGAAGAATTTGTCTGGAGGATTTTCAGTCAAATCATCACAGCACTCTACCGTTGTCATTACGGAGTCGACCCTCCTGAACCAGGTAACGACCTTTCACGGCAGAAAGATATCCGCCCGACAGTAGCTGGAAAGATGATTCTTCATCGAGATCTCAAACCAGAAAACATCTTCCTGGGAGAAGATCAATCCGTCAAGCTGGGAGACTTTGGTCTGTCGAAGCTGATGCATTCGCATGATTTTGCATCAACCTATGTCGGCACACCTTTCTACATGTCACCAGAAATCTGTGCGGCAGAAAAATACACCTTGCACTCTGACATCTGGTCCTTGGGCTGTATAATGTACGAGCTCTGCACCAGAGAACCCCCATTCAACGCAAACTCCCACCTGCAGCTTGTCCAACGCATCCGAAAGGGCGAGTTCAAGCCTATTCCAAGTGTCTACTCGAAAGACCTTGCCAATGTAATTGCCAGTTGTTTGAAGACGAACCCAACACATCGACCAGACACAATTTCACTACTGACCCTACCTTATGTCTGGATAGCTCGACGACAGCAAGAGATGGTTAGCGTTGGCAAGGCATTGAAGAGCAGAGAGGAGGTCGCTGCGCAGAAGCTCAAGCAGGCCGAAGAAAGATTATCCGCACTCGAGACCGACCGTGCAGCAATGACAGCCGAAATTGACGCTCAAGTGCGCCGGGAATGGGAAGTCAAAGCACGACTGGAGATCGATCGACAGGTTCAAATGGAGCTTGAGAGTCTACGGAAGCAGTTCAACAAGGAGGTCGATGATCGCGTCGCCCATATCGTGGCAAAGCAACATCAGACAATCGGCTCGAGGGCATTGAAAGAGGTCCACAACCATACTAGTCCAGCTTTCAACAAAGAGAACCTGGACCCCCTCTCATCGGTCAACACCAATGGCGAGGAGGACTTTCCGTCCACGACCGATATCACCGACCTATCTGACCTTTCTCTCAACTCCCCTAATATTTCAAATGGTATTTCAGCATCCAAACCAGCAAAGAAGTCCAAGACACCGTTTGCAAGAGCCAAGACTGGCTTTGACTCACCTGCCGATGTTCACATGTCGGAGCCTTCGCCGATGTCTATCTCCTCACTCGCACTATCACCCCGTCGAACAGCTGCCGCTCAAGCTGCAGCCAACTCCATAGTGACTGCCACAGGAGCCAAGAATGTTTTCGCAGAAGCTGCCCGCCAGAAGGCAAAATGGGAACCACAGTTGGCCTATTCTTCAGATGAAGAAGAGAACGACCTCGTCGAGGACTCCGATGATGATGGATTTCCTGACCTACCCAGCCCTACACGACCAAAGTCGAACTTGGCTAATATCGATCCTTTCAAGAATCCTGCGCCTCTGCAAGGTAGAAGTAGGCCAGCTCTTGTAAGACAGCACACCACCGCAACCATGCAGCAGCTCACGGCTAAGCCAACGTTGTTTCCTTCAAGCGGTGCGGCGACGCAAGTTAGATCAGGAATAGCGGCATCACGAAAAGGGGTCAATAGAGCCGCTACTGACGGTGACATACGACCTACAACATCAAGGCCAGCAAGTCCTATTCGACGACTTAGCAAGATACCGAGTCGGACTGAATTGAAGGAGAATGTTTCTGCGGACAGAGGAGACTTGAGTCCTCTTAGACGTGCTGCGACCACTGGAACCAGATTGGTCAGCAAGCTCGCTGCTAGCAAGGAAACAACTGCGCCTAACAGCGTTGGTGGTCGTACTTTGGTTGAGCTTGCTCAAGCTCGAGCTGGTGGCCGACCGATGAGTGCGGCAAGAACTGGCTCGGATCAGAAATTGCTCGACAAAGATCTTCCCGAACCTCCCGTCTGGGATCCTGAGATTCTAGGTGATGAGATGCCCAGTCCATTCTTGAAGCGCGATTTCAAGACAATCCGCTTGATGCGATGAAGTCACCACAGGATGACCATGAGAATATGGAAATTGGTATGACGTGTTGGTGTATATGCTGGCGAAGGTGATCCTGTATGGAGTGAGTGGCTGAGACCACGATTCATTTTTCATTGTGCTCTGGAATTGGACATGTTTGACGAATTCCTTTTCAGGGCTTGCAAAGCACTTTAAGCGAGCATGGTGTGTGCATTTGGGATAAGGGAGTGTTGGACTAGAATTCTTTCTCTTTGCCGACGAAGCGGGCGTGTGATAACAAGCCACGCGAGGCAACGATGTTGTGTGTGTATACACCTACTGTATCCAGTTCAGATCTTGCAATGACGATGAAGTCGTGCTGCACCGCACCTGTTTCTATTCGCTTGTTGTGCTCGATAGACTCCCCATTAGCATTCTATTCTCTTGGATGGTTCGAAGGCCACGAAGGCTGATCAGCAACCAGAGCCCCTGAGACTGACGATGTGCATGGTATGATCTTGGTCTCGAGTGAGGGACAACGGCTCTGATGCATGTGTAGAAGACGCCCTCGCCAGCGGAGCACCGAGAGAGCCTATCAAGGGCGAGTCCCTGGTCTTTCAATGTACAGAGGGTTCAGAAGCTCTTCCTTCCTTCAGGCGTCCTCGTCCTCAACCTCTTCAATCTCGACATGTCTGTTCTGTCTCTGTGCCTGTGAACCGTCTCCTACCAAGTCATTTGCTCGATCTTCCCGTGTTGCACCAGTGCCTTCCCCGCCGCCTACATCAACATCCTGCATCTCCAGCTCTCGAAGAAAACGCTGCTCCTCTTCTGCCAGTCTTTTCGCTTGGACCTCATCCAGCACAGGTTGTTCATCGCCACCAGGGTCTGCGCCTTCACGTCTTTCCTGTTCCGTCCGTACGTACCCTTCAGCTTCGAGTCGATCCATCTCCTCAGGCTCGATCAAGCGACCTGTTGGACCTCCTTTCGCGGCTTCTTGTTTTTTGCGTACCACGTCCGGAACGAATCTGTTTACTGCCTCTTTGCGGAGATCTCGAACCTGCGGTGCGCTCTCATATGTTGTCTTTGCGACCGGCGCCGGTTTTATGGTTAAAGGTAGTTGAGTGTCTGCTTGTTGTGCGTTGTCTGCATTGCGAAAGTTGCGTCTGAACTCTCGTGGTATCGGGGGCGGAGTGTCCTCTGGCATGGGAATACGCCGTACGGAGTCGTCTGTGTCGCTGCCTGAGGACTCGTGTCTGGAGTGGAAGGGTTTGCGCTCGCCGTCATGCCTTCTCTTGCCCAGCACATTATTGCCTTCGCCATCTCTTCTCCGCTGTTGTCCTCCGAAATGCGGTGCTTTCTCACCTAGTGCTTCCCTTGCTTTTCGAACGCCCTTCAAGTCTCGCTCTAGCTCTTCTAGGATGGCTTTCTCTCGGGGTTTGATTTCGCCGGCTGACTCTAAAGCCTTGAGGTCGTCGATTTGTCTCTGTAGCCGGTCCGGGTTTCGTCGGGCAAGTTTTTCATTGCGCCTCGATTGTAATTCGGCTCGACTCTTTTTAATTTGCTTTGATTTCTCTAGCTTGCGTTGCTGTTGCGCAGGGTTGATTGAGCGTTCTTTGTCTCGTGCCATCGCGTCGATGTGTCGTACTCGAAGAGTCCTGAATTCTGATGGTGACAAAATAATTTAGAGCGCAGGCGGCACGTCAGAAGTGGTCGAACCCGGGAAATAAGGCTGGAGCGTGAGTGATTGGTGCCCGGAAGCAAAGCCTAGTGTGCCTCCCACGGATAACAACTATCAAATAGGGCAGCGCAAAGGATGAGTGACAGGCGGGGCAGGAGGTATCTTGTATCACAGGCTGCTTCGCTCGATACCTTTGGGTCTCACCGGTTCGAAATGACCAACCCTACGAGGATGGATGCTGCAGGGCGGGCGAACAAGAGATGTGCAAAGTGCAGTAGCGCTGCATCTGACGCTGCAGCCAGGTCGTCCTCCTGTCTGAACGGAAGCAACTCCTGCATGAACGGGCCTGCGTGCGAACGTGAACCTATCTCAGGCCAGACATAAACTGCTGTAAAGATGCTTCTGAACAGGACTTTGTAGAAGGAAGCTATGCTGGTTCCTCGGAGGTAGGCACGAGTGCAAAAGGATACGAAAGGGTTGGCTGCACGGAGAGAAGCCTTTCTTGATCGAGAATTGAGCAGCTGATATCGTAAGGGTTATGGATGGAACCTAGGCCTAAGATCTGGTACACACCCTCCGGGCATTTGATGCTTCCACCATCCTCCCCCCTTGCATTTGCTCTAAAGTGTCTCGCGCCCCACGAAATCCAAACCATCATCAGCCCAGCCAATCGAACATTCCTGACACAGCCCATTGCCGCTGCCTCTTGGTCATTTCTGGCCCGTAGCGTCCTCAAGCTATCTAGGCATTGTGGGCATCTACGTAGCAACACCAGAGAACAGCCCGGATAAGTGCTGCAATTGACCTACTTCAAAGAAGCTCCATCTCGAAATCTCCGCTTCTACCACGACAGCCGCGCTGCTCTTTCTCTTTTGCTTACATCCTGTCGGGGATCGGTTGCAATCATCTCTTCTTGTTGTATTGTCACTTTTGCAGGCGATGAAACAGACCTCGAAGGCCTTGGTCCCCGCTCCCGCTTCCGAATTCGTACTCAGCGCGTCCTTTTGACCCTCGTCCTTACTCCTGCGCCGCTGGTCGTCCTACCCCTCCTAGTTTGAGCCTTCCCCGTTCCGCCTGCTCACCGACAAATTTCCAGCCGCCGGCAGAAGACGGGAGAAAAATTACAAGAGGTGGCTCCCTTGTTTTAGAGAGGAACACTTGAGCGCTTTCCAAGTTTGGGGCTCTGCTATTTTTCCTCAAGGACGCCCGTTGATACGTCCAAGCTACAATGACCAGGCTCAATCGAACTGCCATATCTCGCAGCCAGATCGCTGTCTGGTGTCTCTTGCACGACTCTTGACGGCTCGCCGCACACCTATCAGCTCTCAGGACTGATATGTTGTGTCTGATCACCACGGCTATCTGTCCACAGCCTCCTGCGTCTACACATAGATTGGCCGGAACCACGTTTCTAGTCCGATCTGGACGTCCATGTCCGCGTCTCAGTCGGTAGCTGATTCTTTGGGCCTGACTCAATCAGAACTCGTTCTCATTCGACAACAACAACAGATCATGGCCCAACGAAGTCATCATGGCGGCGGAGTGGCTGACCGCGGCCGAGGCACAAGCAGGCAGTCCAACCCGAGTTCTCGGGCAGGCAGTGCGGCCAGCAGTCAGTCGGGAAGGATTTTGCTTGATCCGCATAGTTTGCAGACTCTATCGACGCATCTCGACAATGTGCTGAGAACCATTCAGCGGCGTATTCAACAGGTACGTTTCCTAATGTTGCCTCTACAATCTTCTTGCGCTAACTCGAGACAGTTAGAAGACGCAACTGAGCAATCCGTCTCATCATCGAGCGGTAGAGCACAGTCTGCCATGCATAATGCAGATTCCGAAATCACCAGGATGCGCCGGATTCTAGCCGAGATCGATGCGTTGGAAGAAGAGTTTGCAAAAATCAAGCGGATCCGAGACAAAGTCAAACATTACAGGAACAACGTTGATGCGCTCTCAGAACGACTTGAGCGGACTCGCATAAGCGGCCACGGATCTGGGACTCGACATCGACGCTGAGGTTCCACAAGCTTCTTCAACGGATCGCAACAGGCGACGATGTATGCGACAGTCGCACAATGATCGCCCTATAAGAAGAGTACTCCAAATTGTACTGGTCCTTGTCCTCAAGATACCCGCCTAACGAACGATTTCATTGATTTTATATCCAAAACCATACCACGGCGAACGCAGAGACGGAAGCCTCACGGCTGGTTATTAAGTTACGAGATTATGCCTGATGATTGTATGAGTATTCGAGCCTCCGCTGTGGAATGCTTCGAGATTGAAACCCATTTGGGACCTGGCGTAATGATGGATTTGCTTTCAAGAGCGGGCGTCATTTTCAGTTGGACATCTGCAAGGAAATCTGTGCTAGAAGTGTCGTGGCTCACGCTACAAAACAGACATGTTGGGACGGATGTATGTTGATCTGCCACGACGTCAAGTGGACCGAGGTCTATCTCTGCTAATCTATTGCGTGTTGCTCATGTTGTCAACTCTGCCTCTGCCGGCTTTTCCCTGCTCTGGCCCACCGGAAAGCGTTTGGTTGTCCCACAGGTGCTGCACCGTATCTCGAATACGTCTGCCCAAGGCTTCTTGCCGTCCTTACTTGCATTCACAATTGATTTGCTGCTTGTCCTGCCAGGAATGAGGAGAGAATCACAGCGTTTGCAAAATGTGTGTTTGAACTTTGGAGCCAGGCGGATTTGTGACTTTCGACACACTCCACGGATCTGGGTCAACAGTTTTGTCGCTTCCGAATTGACTTGACTTTTCGTGCTCTCGTGCCGCAGACCGTTGTTAGGAAAGCCTGGATTGCTGTTTGCAGACGCTCTCGTTTCCTCTGCGGTGGCTAAGAGCGTTGCTGCCTGGTGAAGAAAGGATAGTCTCGAGTGGAGATGTTTTTGGGGGATGTTAGAGCCATCGCCCTTTGAAGCCTTCGATTTGCCCATGCCTCGGTCGATGATTCATTATGTCAAGGTCTGAGATCGGGGGCCAAGTGCGAGAACGTTGCAATGTTTCCAGGCTTCTGGCGTAAAATTCCAGAGAGTGTTGAACCGAGTTCAGACTCTCAAGGCAGTGAAGTGCTACGAGGCTGATGCCAAGACAAGTATTTGCTAGTCCCAACTTGGGTTAGGCTGGTTCGAAAGGCGTCCTTGCCGCAAACATCGCCTCTTTCTGAAAACAACGTCGCAGGCCTCACTGTCTCCTTCATCCTTTATCCTCGATTTCGATTTTCTCATTCCTCATCCCTTCGCATGATCTGAAGCTTACTGGACACCTTAACTGGCACTGTCACCAGATTCAGACTCCTTTGCGACAACTCTAACCACTTTCTCATCACCTCCGCCTCGTCTCAACCCCTCTTACAGCTTTCGCGCCTCATTTCAGTCACCAATACCTCTCGCGCAATCCCTAACCATGTCTGCTGAGGAAGATCTCATCGATTATTCCGACGAGGAACTCCAAGCGACCGAAGCACCTGCTGCCGGCGCCACCAATGGCGCCGCAAAGAAAGGCGACTTGACCGTTTCCGGTGGAAAAACAGGAGATAAAGGCAAAGGCAGTTATGTCGGCATTCATTCCACAGGTTTCAGAGATTTCCTACTCAAGGGCGAGCTCCTTCGAGCCATCACCGACTGCGGTTTCGAACATCCATCGGAGGGTTAGTCATCCATCATTCTTGCAAGCAAAATCCCTCCACGTTCCTTCGTACTGCGACAGTCCGTCCATCTCCAAGATTAAGAAAGTATCATACCGAGAAGAACATACGGGCAAACCAAACACGGCAGACGTCTCAGTGCGGTCGATATTGGGTTGCAAAAGACACGCAATTACTCATTAAACCTTGGATGGTTTAATAGTTGCTCTGGCAGCACGCGCCATCGAGACCATGTGTGCAGAAGCGGTGCGCTTCACGCGAGTCACAGACTTTGCGTATGCATCCTATTGGCAAGCTGAAAATGCTGTCAATAAATCTTTCCAGCCCTGGCAATCGCTGCGCCATCGAGGTAGCATTCGATTGGCGCAGCTCCCTGCGGCTAGGCTGCTAGTGGTTTGCTGGTGGTTTGAAAAGAGATGGGTCAGATTCAAAAGAATCGTGAAAAGCGTGACATGATACAATCAAGGAGATGGACGGACCGAACTGCGATCCTGTTTCGTCGTCTTCAAAACTATTGGCCGAATAAGTCTAACATCAACAAATACTGCAGTCCAACAAAAGTGTATTCCACAGGCCCTTCTCAGCGTCGACATTCTCTGCCAGGCCAAGTCTGGTCTTGGTAAGACTGCAGTCTTCGTCCTGACGACCTTGCATCAGCTTGAGCCAGTCCCTGGAGAAGCCTCTGTCCTGGTCATGTGTCATACCCGAGAACTGGCATACCAGATCAAGAATGAGTACGCACGTTTCAGCAAATACCTTCCAGATGTCAAGACAGCTGTGTTCTACGGCGGCACACCCATCCAGAAGGATATCGAACTTCTTAAGAGCAAGGACACATTCCCGAACATCATCGTGGGCACTCCTGGACGACTTAACGCTCTTGTCCGTGACAAGGTCTTGTCCCTTCGAAATGTCAAGGCATTTGTTCTCGACGAGTGCGACAAGATGCTTGACCAGATCGGTATGATTCTCATTTCTGCTGGATGGCGTGCCTGCTAACAATTTTGTCCAGATATGCGCCGTGACGTGCAAGAAATCTTCCGAGCGACTCCAACCGAGAAGCAAGTGATGATGTTCAGCGCCACTCTACCCAAGGAAATTAGACCTATCTGCAGAAAGTTCATGAGGAACCCTCTCGAGGTCTTTGTTGACGACGAAACCAAGCTTACTCTCCATGGTCTTCAACAATACTCTATCCGACTCAGCGAAGGTGAAAAGAACCGAAAGCTCAACGACTTGCTCGACAGCCTTGAGTTCAACCAGGTTATCATCTTTGTCAAGAGCACTGTCCGTGCAACTGAACTCGACAAGTTGCTTCGCGAGTGCAATTTCCCAAGTATTGCCGTGCATTCAGGTGTCAGTCAAGAGGAGCGGTAAGTACTACAGTCGTTCTATGAGAAACAGCGTCTCTGACATTGGTTTAGTATCAAGCGATACAAGGAATTCAAGGAGTTCAACAAACGAATCTGTGTCGCAACCGACGTTTTCGGTCGTGGTATCGATATCGAACGCATCAATCTGGCCATCAACTACGATCTTCCCGCCGACGCTGACTCGTACCTGCATCGTGTCGGTCGTGCCGGTCGTTTCGGAACCAAGGGGTTGAGTATCTCGTTTGTCAGCAGCGAGACTGATGAGACTGTGATCAAGCAGATTGAGGGCAAATTCCAGGCTCAAATTCCTCCATACCCAGAGGGAGGTGTTGACTCGAGCACATACATGGCTTCTTAGAGTTGTGGGTGCTGTTCGACACTTATCTGTCCCAAGTGTGACAACAGTGGTGGTATTGGACTGGGGTGGTGTAGCAAAAGGACATTGGCAATGGAGCTTTTCAGATTGACCTCGACGATAGCTTGCATAACTATGTAGCTAGCTCTATGACCCAATTGTTGTGGACCAAGAATGACAAATTTTGATACTGTCAACTTATTCCTCCATATCATTGCCTGGAAACACGATTGTGATATGCGCTTTTCTACGTTCAATATTACAACCTGAAAGTGTTGTCGATCTATTCGTGATTCATATCTACGTTCTCTAAGATCAAAGGCTCTACTCATGCTACCCACGCGGTTCCAATACATAGATAGCTGGGACAATGCCCAGAATGATCAAGCATCGAGTTTCAGCTTCTCCAGAAGCGTGTCAATCTTGCCCAACAGAATCTGGTAGTTGACTGCATCAGCAGCAAACTCGTCACCAGCTAGTTCTCCATCGAGAGTCCGCACAGCACCAGACTGGAGCAGTGCCTCGGCGGCGACTTGTGCATTTTCAGGCGTTGTCATATCCACGCCTCCGTCGTCAGGGAACTGGTTCTTCTGTTCATGGTCTAGACCCTCAGCTTGTTCGTTTGGCAGCGGCAACACCATCTTTCCTGCGTCGGTCTCCGCCACCACCTGTGTTTGACTGAGCGCTTCCGCCATAGCCTGCTCTTCATCCATGACGTCCTCAAGCTGAGTGTCTTCGAAGCGCAGTCGGAATCGCTCAGACAAATAATACCTTATATCATCGAGCAATTCAATCGAGTCGGTCTCTTGACGCGCACTAATTCGCCCTGCTGATTCCTTGACCAGTTCGGCGAACTCGGGGTCGTCGATGTATGCCTCTAGACGGTACGCGATATAGCGGGCCGCGAACTCTTCGAGGCGTTGGACGCGGGTGAGCCACGCGGCGCGGAGGATCTCATAGATGTCCATCTCCTCGTCTTGACGAGCCTGATCGGCTTCAGGGGCCATGGCGGTTGCGGTGCCGTTACCCAGCGTGGATATCACGACGGCGGCTTTGGCCTTGACCTTCTCCAGGAAGAGCATGTCCGCGGCGAAGAGGACGTCGACGGCGGCATCAAGGCCGAAGTCGGCCTTTTCGGTGTATAGGAATATTAAGATGATCTCGAGGACTTCTGGTGAACAGTCTATCGGGACGATTTGTAGATGTGGCGTGTCCTGGGCCTCGCGAAAGGAGGAGTCGAACATGGTCATGAAGAATTCGGAACGGATGAGCATGGCTTTGTGGCAGGGATAGATCTTGGACTTGCGAGGACGTCGTGATCGAGAGGGTGAGCGAGATGGTTTGGAGGAGGGATCGAAAGGGATGCCTAGTGCATTGGTAGAGGAACGTGTTCGTTGGAGAGCCGAATCGTCCTGAGGCTGTTCTGTCAGGTCTTCCTCGTCTTCGTCAGCGCGTAGGAGGATATCAGAGAAGATTCCGTTGTCTCGGTCCCACTTCACATCCTCTGCTCGAGATGTGTCTATCTCGACAGCGTGCCTTAGCACATTTTCGCGGAACCATTGTTCCAATTGATCTCGGCCCTTTTCCACCTCATCTTGCCGTCGTTGTCGGGCCAGTCGGCGGTCGCTGCTGTCCAAGACCAGATGAGACAGACTTTGGATCTCCAGGTGTTTGCTGATTCTATCAAGCCCTGCGAGGATTTCTGAGTCTGTGAAACCGGTTCCTGGTCCGCCGCCTACTTCTCTTGGCAGTTCTCCTAGATACAAATGTTTTAGAGCAATGCCAAAAGACTGTGGTGGAATAGTCTGCGGTAGCTTCCAAAATGGAGTGTCCGGGGCTGATGCCAATTTGCTTTTGAAGTAGGGTGATCGTGCAGAGAGTATGAATTTGTGTAGACGGAAAGATTCAGTGGGTGTGACGACTGTAATGTCAGATGTCTTGGGATGTTCTCTGGTCAACAGCGATATCAAGTGTGAAGCCAGAGGTTGCAACGGGTCCGTCGACTTTGAATAGTCGTATGACAATAATAAGTTGCGTATTCGGTCGTTCAGGGCATTATATAGACATCTAAGTCGTGTCAGTAAGGCTGGCGTTACGGGAAAGAGGTCCAGCCACACCTTTCGCCTTGAAACGTATCTCTTTCACATAGAGCCCCGGACTCTAATAGTAGTTGTACAACCTCATAGTGACCGCATAGACTGGCCTGATGTACTGTCAGAAACTGTTCGCTGAAAGGCTTGAGAGCATGAAGTGGCAACGAATGCCTCCGCAATGTGACCGCTTACCAGAATCAGAGGGGTATAATCGTATTGATCTTTGGCATTGATGTTAGTTCCTTCTTGGATCATCTCCTGGCAGACCTTGAGGTCGCCACGTCGACAAGCACCACATAATTTCTGAAAGTTCTCGCTGAAATCGAGGGGATTATCTTCCTTGAGGATACCCTCCTCAATCAGCTTTTTCTCATCATGAAGGCTGCGTTCGAGTTGGTCTTTTCGAAGCACTCCATTCGCACTCATGATCCAAAACGGCAAGGAAGATCTAAGTGGTGGCAAATCTATATGTATAAAAATGAGAAAAGGAATGGACGAACGTCGAAAAACGCCCTTTCTCATTGCCCCGAGTACTCGCTTCCGTCATATCATGAAGGAGCCACCGGATTTAAGATAAGATTAGATCAATTCAATCCATACTCGAATATCACGTGCAACAACTTTTCGCCGCGAAACCCACACACGAAATTTGATGAGGCTCTGGCCCGCTGTATGCGAATGAAAGGTGCATATTGATCGCAACTCCCACAGACCCAAGACACCGCGACAACTCGACAAGTCCACCCTCCTTCTCTTCTACCCGGTTCACTTGTCTGCTATCTGCCCAGCATGGCGGAACAAGATTCCTTCCTCCACCTCACACGGCCGCTGGGTCCTACTGCGGTGGGCGCACAGCCAACAACTGCTCCTCTGAAAGTCGTGATACAACCACAGGTGCGTTATGTTGGAATATGTATTGTTCATGATTGACTCTTCCAGGCTCTATTCTCTATTCTTGACCATTGTATTCGCCGACCGCCGGACCAACAACGAGTTATTGGCACCCTTCTCGGAACCCGTTCAGATGCCGACGAATCTCAAGTCGTTGTACACTCTTCTTTCGCTGTCAGCCACACCGAAACCACAGACCAAGTCGAGGTGGATATGGAATACCAAAAGGCGATGCTGGCATTACACCTACGAGCAAACCCTAAAGAAGTCCTGGTCGGCTGGTATGCGACCAGTTCGGAATTGAACACATTCTCCGCTTTGATTCAGAACCATTACAGCAGTCAAGGTGAAGGCACATATCCATATCCTGCAGTCCATATTACGGTCTCATCACAGCCTGGTTCAGACGTTGAAGTCAGAACATACATCTCAGCTACTGTGGGCGTTAGTCCAGAACGCGCTGCCGACTCCGCCGCATTCGTTCCTGTCCCATATAGCATCAACTACACCGAAGCCGAGCATTCCGGAGTGGAAGCTTTGGAGCAAGCCAAGGATGCAGAAGACCGAAAGGCGACTGTGCTTACGGACATTGAAAGCCTGGAGCGCTCATTGGAAGATACTCTCGGGATGTTGGACCGAGTTGGCAAATATGTCGAGAATGTGATCGAGGAGGAAGAAGAGCCATCAACTGCCTTGGGTCAGTTCCTGCTCAACACTCTCGCACTTGCACCAAAGGTCGAGCCCGCGGAGATCGAGAAGGATTTCAACAACCACATCCAAGACGTTTTGACCGTTTCATACCTTGCGAATATGATCCGCACACAAATGGATTTGTCGAACAGATTAGCCACGGCCCAATTGACGATGGGTGGTGGCGACAATGCAAATGCAGCTTCAACGGACAACAAAGGCGGACAGAGACAAAACAGAGGAGACAGAGGCGACAGAGGAGACAGACAAGGAGGGCAAACAAGGCAGAATCGGGATCGGGCAGAGAGCGTTTCCGCTATCTGAAATACGTAATTGAAAAGTATCTTGTTTCATCATCTCGAACTGTTATCGAGACGGAGGTTTGATGCCTTGAGCATTGATATTGCTCATGCCGAACCGTTTTGACTGAGTGGAATGAAGCCAAAAGAGCGGCGTTTTGAGGTCGCTGAAAGTGCATTGTGAGCACATATGATGGCCGAAGCTAGATGGACCGGCTTGTCCAGAGAGGGAGTCGTCGCAACACCATTGGCGACGAGGAGACTGTTGGCTTCCTCATGTGCTTCAGACGGCATAGGCTGTGGCAGGTAGATCGCCCGTTATTGGGGCCAATGAATTGACATCCATGATGTGACGGCAATCCTTTCTCTGATCTGATCGCGGATGTACCCTCGATAGTATTGTGCGCGATAATTGCCGCTTGCACATGCTCTCCCGGTGAATGTCGTCGAGGTCGACTTTTCCAGAGCGCTACGGCTGTGGATGTGTAAGGATATGCGGGTGCTCTAGATTTCCAGAGTGTAATCTAGATTTCCAGAGTGTAATATCGTGTGTTTCGTGATCGTTAAAGAGGGTGTTGGTGACCATCCTCAACCAACCTCACTTCGAGCCCTCTTGCTCGCTCTCTCATCAAGGTCGTCATCCCCGTTGACGTCCTTCGCCTGACCCGCGTCGGCCGCATCTCCATCCTCTCTGTCCCTCTTCTTCCTCCTTCCACGACCTCTGCCTTTACCCTTCCCCGTCCCCTCTTCACCAACCACCTCGCCCAGGTTCATCAATTCGCCGACGCCCAGCTTCTGGCCCTCCTTGCCCTCGTTCGTGTCGAACAGTTTCTTTTTGTTGTCGATGTCGCGCTTCTTCTTGAACATCTCCTGCACGCGGCCCAACTTGATACTGTCACGGCGCAGGACGAATTCGAAGTCAGAGAGCTTCAGCTTCGCGCGCCCGCTGTACGTCGCGACGCTGACGGCATTATGGCATGTCTCGATGATGAAGTCCGTCAGGATCTCGTCGAGGACACGCAGAGTTTCGGGAAAGGGCTGGTTGAATGGCGTGGGTGGGTTGGTGGTATTGGGCGTGGGAAGCGTAGCGAGGTATTGTTGTGAGGAGGAGTCGATTGGTTTGACAATGTCGGGGTGTGTGGGCGCGCCGTAGGCGAAGAGTAGCGCTGAGAGTTCAGGGCCGAAGTTCAGGTTGTTCTTATGCCGACCTGCTCGGGCTCGTGGTTCCATGTTGAGAGGTTGGAGAAGGAGGGAAGAATCATGAAGCGGACGCGGAGGAATAGATCCTGGATTTACTGGATGAGCGCTGCTTGGTTTCTTCTAGTCCATCGTGCACTCCTGTGTTTTCAGGTAGGATACGGCGGTATTGACAGTCACATGAGAATGAATGATGAATTAATGGTGATGAGATGGAATGCGACAGCCAAGCGCGGCGTTCAGGAAGGCATTCCCACGGTGGAGTGAAGTGTGCCGCCGCTCTAATCCTTGATTTTACGGGCATGCTCCAGGGAGACATCGGGGAAACTTTGATACCTGCATCTGGCTGGCATCAATTCTGTCCGTTTGACCTCATCCTCTGGTGCTATCAAGACATGCAGTTATACTTCTATCCTGATCAAACCGAGAAACTCATGACCGTCCGGGAGCTGCCCGAATGGCCAGCCTCGCTCCCTGACTGCCTCCAGTACCTCGTCTGGCTCCTTGTGGTCAACCCAAAAGTTTGTGTCTGCGCAGCAAACTGCTCCAGATGCTGAATTGTCGTCGAAGAGACTACCTCGCAATGTAGCTGTTCTAACATATCGGACCGGACTACTTTGCATGACCACTTTCGCATGCTCTGCTGCCACAGTCAGATCGCTCTTCTCAAGGCCATCGCCACAAGCTCTTAAGAACGCAAGAATTGCAGCGGGATGGGAGCTCAGAATGCCGTAGAAGGCGTCTTCGCTATCCTGGCACACATGGAGGAGAAGCTTGACGGATCAGCGTCGTCCCAATACTCGGACAAGTACTCACTCTGGTCGCCAATCCCTGACGCCGAAAGTTGGGGTTTACGCACAGCTGTGTAATCCAGCAGACCTGTTGTCCCTCGCATGCCCAGCGTGCCGCAAACACATGGCCGACAAGCTGCTTTCCTACCATAGCTCTTGCATGAGAGTGACGGGCACCCTTTGGTAGACACTCCTCGCTTAGACGGTTGGCACTCATACGCACGCGATTACCTGTTGTGCCGTTAGTGGTGGTTTGCCCGAGGATACTGATACAGCCACTCACCGTTAGACCAAACGCCATAAGTTCGCGAGAATAAGGCCGCAGCATCCATGACAATACCTCTTGTAATATCGCTGCCGGTGAAGTGCTCCATAACGACATTTTCCATGCTACCCGAAGACATCTCCAGAGCTGAGGGCGTCCCCCTAATGCTGAAACATGCACAACGGACGTTGGTGGCTGGGTGTGCGTCGTATCAAAGAACGATCGGTAAGGGGATTTCTCTCCTCTGCCCAACAAAGGTTGAGCCAAGGCAGGCCACAAACCCTACGGCTGGTGCCTGTCATGACCTTGGCTCAGCCAGTGTGCAACGGCAACCATCTCCAATATCTCATCTCCACTGCGTGTTCCAAGCATCCCACCAAGTTTTCGCAGCTGGTTTTCGAGCCAAACCCCATCGCTGAAGTTCGTTAGTCTCGTCCTCGAAACATCTTTCGGCCTCCCTCCACAACTCGAAATCTATTATGGTGCTAGCAGCTCATGTCAACATGGTTTGCGCCTACCACCAACCTCATCGGTACGTACCATCTCTTCGTCTCTCGCTCCCACAGAACGTTTCGCAACGCACAGTCAACAGGCTCGATACCGAGAGCGTAGATCGACGTCAGTGCGACCAGAAATTCCTGGACAATCGCATGTCTTTCCTCGTCTGACATGCCCCAATAGTATAGATTATGGAGCGAGTCACCAGGCATCTGGGTCATAACCGTGTAGGTGATATACCCACCTGGACGCGGGCCATTCGCGCCCTGTACGCCTGTCTTGAAAGCAACAAGTAGCGGGGCATACGTGGTGTTGGCCTCTCGAAACCTCGTGAGTGCCTTGAGCTCTGCTCTCGTGGTCGTGCTTGACTCTGGTTCTGGCTCTTCACTGGCTTCCTGGACTCGATCTGGCACTCTGAGAACTCCTGTCAGCCTAACAAGCCCTAGCCCTGGGTCCAGGAAGTGGTGGTGGTAGCACACCGGACTTTGACTTTCATCACGTATTCCGCCGACGAAGCCGTCCCTTGAGCAATTTGCCTGCACGTAAAGACCATGCGTACCTCGGCGGGCCTTCCATCATGACAATGACGGAACGTTGTCAGTGGGCGTATGATCTCGTAGGACACCCCATCCGGAAATTCGACCACTCTATCGATATACATTGGTATCGATATAGGAGTGGCCGCCATGGTTATGTCGACTCCCGAATTCAACTGATGGAGAGTTGACCTCGGGTCTCAGCCTTCTAGCGACATGAGCCTTTGTAAACAGTGGACGGCACGCATACAGATATCAGAACATGCCTCTCCCGCGTGTAGGTGTACCGTCCTTCGGTACTTCATATATGTTGGTTCGCGTGTCAGCTGTGACCAACCACACGTAAGGTAGTTGCTGACTTGCTGTCACAACTTGGGGAATGTCCTAGTGTGAGGACAATTCGTTAGCCGCATTAAAAGCAGCATCGACGTTTCATCACGTTAGGCAAGGCGCCAAAAAGGACACTGGGCCAGATATCACGAACCTCAGTCGTTCTTTCCTGTTTCCACTTCCCTCGAAACCACCTCTCTACATCTTCAACACCACTGCAATTCACGAGCGTCCAAAAAAAGCTATCGCACCGACGACAAGATCTGCCGCAAACCGTCCGGCCGTCCATGCGCACATCTTGATACCCGCAAAATACTCTCCTCACGTTTGCGCCATGGTACGCACTACCACCCCAAATCCTCATCCGACTCACAATTTCCCCGGAATATTTTGAAACCAGTTTCTAACCAGTCCCCTTGTAGACAGCCATCTTCAACTTCCAATCTCTCCTCCTAGTCATCCTCCTCATAATCTGCACATCGACATACGTCCACGATTTGTTTCCCAGCATCCTGGACCGGAATAAGGATGGGTACGTACTCCGGCACCTCCCCTGGTCTTCATCATCGCGCCAGTCTCGACTAACCATCTCAACCAGACTTATGGGCATATTCTGGAAATGTGCACGTATAGGCGAACGACTAAGTCCGTACGTCAGTATATTTTGTATCGCCATGGCTGTAAGTACATCTCTACCATCTCCACGACTTCCCAGATTAAAACCTGGCACTTGTTCCCGATTCCAGCATATGATCTCTTTTGAGACATGCTTACTGACCGAGAAAATAGTGTTCAATGATACTGGGCTACTGAAAGGGATTGGTTTGCTAGTGCATCGACACTTGGCAAGTGTACATAGGCATGGCGTTGGCGGCGTTCTTTGGAGATGATCCCAGTGACCGAGAGCACATGCGCATGTTGAGTAGGATCTAGGAGATCTTGTCAACCATGAAAATGTCATAGAATTGCTCTAGCGAGCTCTGCTAGCTCAGAACTGATGACACAAATCTTACAGCTACCTCAAAGTCTTCTGGTGTACACAAAGGGAAACTTGTCGTCGTCCTTGACTCTTCTAACTCGCGAAATCCCAAATGCATTTGCCCGGTCACTCTTTGCCTCAAAGTAAGCCAGCTCGTCCCTGCTCTTCCCTGGCACGATTACAGGCTTCTCTGGCATGCCGATAAATTCTCTGAAGCTCATTGTCACCTTTTCCGTCACTAGCTCTGGCACTGCAAGAGGATCTCCCTCTCGAAGGTCTCGTTGTAGCACGGCCTGGACTTTCACGTCCGGTACGTGCCGATCAGTCTCTTTGTGAGGATTCCCGAATTTTCTTCTGCGCTCTCGACATTGGTATTTGAGCAGGTTGCCGATCATCTGCTTTTTAGAGGGTCGAGCTTGTTGATGCGGCCATGATGAAGGCTGCGCATAATCCTCACCAAGATAGTTCCCAACATGTAGTGGACGAATGCCGTAGACATTCCTTAAGATGTGTGACCCCTGGAATGGTGCTCCATGTTCTTCGGATTTCCGTGAAGTTACTTCATCATTCAGGCCCTGGTCAGACTCAGACTCTGTCTCGAACAACACACCGCGTTCTCTCAACTTCCTGGTAGCTCTCTGCTCATCAGTTTTGGTCCAGCGTCGTTGCTGCGTTGCGGTCGCCTCTCGACTTAGTCCACTAAAGTTAAATTCCTCCAACGCTCGGGTGGACTGCACAGGAGAGATCATACCGTTATGCTTCTCGTGGGTAACAGATGGTGAAGTGGGGGCTGTGTCCGGTGTTTTGGTATTCTTCGTGGCATCTGACGATTTCAGGCACTTTAGTTGCACGACATCCTCATGCTCATCTTCCGGATCGGCCGTTGATAGAGACAGCTCTTGGTATCTTCTGCCGTGTTGTTGATACGAACCCCTTGCTTGTATGAGTGGAATATCATCATCTGGATCATCGTCCAAGGACAAACGGTCCTGCGGCTGATCAAGATCCATCGGTCCAGCACTCAGAAGACCCATTGAGACAGGGGGGTACATAGTGCCAGCCCCTAGGCCTGTTGCACCAATCGTTCCAGGTAAATGATCGCGGATTTCGGGTCGAGCCGTACGCTGTTCGTTTGCTGCTGGGTGTGCCGGCCCTCCCAGAGCTGGTCCACGAGCCGTTTCGACAATACTTTCCCATTCACGAATTGACATTCTTTGTCGCCCTGGGAATTGATTGTTCTGTTCCTCGACGTATCGCATGCACTTTTCTCGGTCCATGGCACCTTCTTTGTCATGGAAGCATCTTTTGTGTCCTCTGCTGCATGCACAAGCACGGCTAAGGGACAAGCTAGGTGGTATCGGGTTGGGATTCCTGGCTGTAGGTGCAGAAGTTCCCAACGGTTTCGAAGACTGTGAGTGGTGTTCTCTCGACTCCAACAGATTCGATGCTGCAGTCGGTTTAGTCGTCGCGTCGGCAGGTCCGTCGTTGGGTTCTCGCCGGCGCTCCGTTGATAAAGCCGTCAGGTTCTTTTGTGTGGATTGCACGCCCCTGCCTGTTGACCCCCAAAGTGCTTGGAACTTTCTAATCAAAGAGGCTTTCTTCAACGCACTCGAAAATCGTTCAGTCTCACACTCCGGATCGTAAATTGCCTTACTGAATTTCAGAAGAGCGCTATAGTCGAATAGATCTTTCGTGGCATCATAGTATTTGATGCAGTCCTGCGGCGTCCGGCCTGGCAAGTTTCGTGCGATTGCGTCAAAATCTCCACACGAGATATCGTACTGGAGCACGAATGCGGTATGCTCTGCCTGCGTGAAATCGCCTATGTTGAGAAGAGGAGTTGCGCCAGCGCTCGATTCACCAGTCTCAGCTTTTCTGTACCGGGGGACATGTGCTTGGAATGCAGTTCCTATCGCCAGTTGGTTTTCAGGTTGAGGTCGAGATGCTCCTTTGCTACCAATGGTAGGCGTTGCCTCACAAGTGGGCAAATCTACACCATGGCGAAAAGCCAGTGCATCTGGTGCCGCCTGGTCACTGTGTTTCTGCGGGCGTACCTCATGAGTTGCGGAGCTTGGCTTTGTATTGTTGATCAGGGCCCGTCTCGTCAACTCTGCTAATGAACTTCTTCTCTCTATGGACAGAGTAGAAGGAACATCAAGTCCATCAGGTTCTAGCTCGCCTTTCCGCTGATCTTGCCGTAAAGACAATGCCACCTCATGCACAGACATGTTGGTAAGTTTCGCCTTCTTCTTAGCAACAAAGAGCACCTCTTCTGGCGCGGATCTTTTCAACTTATTACCTGCTAGGGCTTGCTGAAGGACAGCATCGGGGATTTCCGAATGGTATGGAACCAAACCCTGGTCGCTCTCGAGAACGCGCAAGGGATCCGTGTCCGGGGCCAGATTGGACGACCTGGATGGTGTTTGGCTTTGACCAGCATCAATACCAGCTATGTCAGTGGCTTGTTCCTTGGGTAGTCCTTCGCTACATTTGTGGCAACGAGAAGCTTTCCCCAAAATAGGCTTCTGGCATGACTCGCAAACCTTTATGGCCGTAGGATTTTGGTTAGCATCAGCATTAGTCGGAGTAGAAGCTACCACGCCGCCCTTGGAGACCGTTGAATCTTCTTGAGCCCGATCTGGGAGGCTCTGTTCAGCCACCGAAGCAACGGTTGGAGGAGTCTCGCCTGAGGCCACCTGCATTCGTCGCTTTCGTGGATCGACTAGGAAAATGCTACGCTTTGCCATGTGTTTGACTGGGGTCGCTGTTTGTGCCTTTGCGTTTTGCTCAGCAAGTTTTCGTTGTTGATGTTCATTTGTGCGAGCAAAATGCTGAGCTAGCACAGCTGCATGCAAAATCGTGATTTCGCTAGGCCGTGCGCGCATTGCCCAGAAAGGAACGGGAAACTGATCAAAAAGTCGGCTTTGAGAATTTCCCTCGCCATAGGGGGATCTTTTCGTTGTGTCGGACTGGTCAGGCTCACGTACGGGATTCGTCCCTCCACCCTTCACTGGTGTGTCTGCCTGCCGAGTAATTGGAGATTGAATCATGCTGGGACAAGACATGCCAGAAGAAGCATGAGTATACGGACAGCTGTGGCCCATCCATTTGCACTCTTCTTTCCGCGCCCATCTGGGACAGGTGTAGACTTTCAAAGAATACTTTCCTGACCTGGTGTACCCATCCTTGGAAGGCTGCCAGGCGACGATCCCAGTATCTCTATGCGCATAAGGGCATTGCTCTTCGTCATGCCTGCAAAACCCGTTCGTCTTCCAGAAGTAACATGTAATATGCTTCCTGCATGCTCTATTATCAGGTCCCACATGTAGTAGAGTATTCGTATGGGCCAAAAGACAGTCAGCCTCGCTTTTGGGACATGTGCCGCTCAACCATTTTGGACAGGTGAAATCTTTTGCTGGGCCTACATCCGACGGCGCGTGTCGACCAGTATCGCAGTGAGCAAATTCACAATGGGCTTCGTCAAAGACGCAGCCGCCAAACCGCCATCTAGGACATGTAATATCTTTGTAGAGCGTTCCTTGTAATGCTGTGTTATTAGGCGCAAAAGGATTGTTTGTCTTGGGTGATTGGACTTGGGCTGTGCCCGATGCTTGCTCAGGTGCGCTCTCTGTAACAGTATGTTTGTTTGTCGCAATACTGCTTTGGCACTGCAACCGTGCAGTATTCGTTGATGCTGCAACGTTGTCAAGAGTGGGGTGCGCAGTTTCGTGAGAATCATTAAAAGGTATAGCCTTCGTCGTGGTAACGTCGATGCTGCGATCTACGCTGTTTCTTTCAGAATTGTTCCTGCTCTTCGTTTCCCGTTCTTTTTGTAAGCATCGTCCGCAGACGAATTCGTCCAAAGTTTTGCTGAGTCTTGTTAGCATAAAAAGTATTGAGTTTAAAGTCTCTATTACCTCTCCTGTGGTTTTGGATTGCCGCAGCGATCGTGATATCGTCTCCTACAACGATTGCAAGGCACTAAGGGTGTGACTTGGCTGCCGGGCGCGCCACAGCTCTTGCAGGTAGTCTTGTTTCGAGAAGCAGTCGTAGAGGTCGTCGATGCAGTCTCATCCTTGGAGGACCGTGACGGTCCCCTACTAGGTAAGTCTAGGTGAGTCTTCAGATATGAGGCTTCGTCTGCTGTCTCGACAACATCTTCTTTACCTACACCAGCGGAACACATCGCGTCGTCCTCATTGTAATCAAGTGTCAGAGGAGGACTGGCCGGTGGCTGTGGTCCACCAAATCGTGGCAGAGTGGAAGATTGTGAAGGAGTGGTGAGGTTCATATCGTTCGCCAAGCCAAGACTCGTTCTTTCCTTAGGAGTCCAGATATCGGAGCCGGCAACATCGTCTTGTGCAACAGGTACGCTGCTTCGATTCGTCTTGGCCGTCTTCTGTAGCTGTGCGATCTTGTACTTTCTAAAAGCAGCGGATAGATCATGAGCGGACTCATTAAGTCTCTGCTCTGAAACTTGAAACATCGACGCTAACCGTGCCGTAAAGCTAGGACTCTGGTTGAAGCTTGCGCCTTGTGGCGAAGTTTCACTAGGCTTCTGTTTTTCGCTCATAGCGTCAGGCTTGTTGCCTGTAGATTGATCCTTAGATTCAGTTGTTCCTCCTCTTGAAACCGACTTGACTTTTTCATTGTCACGTGAGTGGTCACTCTTGTATTGCGTAGAGGGTCTATAGCAGTCGGACGCGGCGAGCCTGCTTTCGGAATGACTTGGTTCGCTAGGACGGGATTGGGCTGGCCTATAGAGGTCATGTTGTGCGCGGCGTTCCTGGTGGTCAGATGGCCTATAACTATCCGATCTCTTCAGTGGCGGCGGTGTAATCTGGCGCCTCATCGATCGTGGTGCGGTCGGTGGCCGCACTTTGAATGTCGATTCAAAGCCGTCAGATTTTGGAGAATTTTGGTCAGCCATGATTGGTGATAGATATGCAAGAGGTCTCGGTGGTGGCTGATAGAGTAGAACAATTCTAGGCGGCCGTTACGGCTCGCAGAATTCGCAACAACCACTCTCGTCTCATTTCCAGCTGAACAACGGTGTGGCAGAGTAGTAGAGATAGAGGGTACTGGAGAAGAACCAGATTAGCTTTGTTGAACGACAAATAGTGGCAGTGAAGTAATAAAACACAAGCAAATCGCTTCGTCAGGTCTTTTCAGTTTTTTTTTCAGTCTTCACTTTAGATCACTTGGGTTGCGTTGCGGGTCAGGCCGAATCTCAATCCCAACAAAGAAACCAGACGCCAGGTTGATCAACCAGACACGAGCTCCCAGCAGACAACACAGACACTCTTAGTCCCTGGTTAGTCGTAGAAAAGTGTACGCCGGCGCCATTGACTCTTGCAATCACCACACTAAGAAAGAGAGCCCCATATTTGCGGTGTAGAAATTCAATATGCACAAAATTTCCAATGAGGCAGAACTGATTGCTCACAGAACACCATTCTTGCATATTTGCACTCATGGACGATAGTCATGCAGTCCGCGGGTGCTGATGATAGTAGATGTCCCTTGAAGGCCACCAGCTCTTTGAAGTAGACGAAGAAAAGCCCAATCCAGGCTACCACAAGTGATATTTTCATTCCAATCAGACCTTTTACCAGTGACTCATCTTCAAAGCAGTACATTTATTGTTGTGTCGGCGCAAATGCAGCAATAGACAATGGGAGAAAAGACTTACATGCATGCCCCGGGTAATGGCCGTATGAGACGGATCTTGTGCGACACACCAGTCAAGCCTCATCTTCATTGAGTGGTTCAATCCATCTGTGTCAACCTCCTCGCCGAGTCACTGATATGTGATGGCTTATACTTGTTGGATGTTGCGTCTATATGCGTGACAGACCAATCCTTTCGAGCAGCTGGTCCAGACACTCCGGTGTCACTTCAGGGGGCCGGAGATAGGTGGATAATTGCAGGATTTCCGATACAGCGACAATACAGCCTGCAATCGCTCAAAGGTTGACTGTATCAAGCGCGATGTTGAAGCAAAGACCGAATACCACAAGAGGTATGCAAGTGATATTTGTAAGACAAAGTTTGGAGAATGATATGGTGGGAGAGGGACGAGCGAGGTTGGCGGGAAAACAAGAACGGAGCGGGATGGCTTCAATTGGGGATTAGGAGGGGCAAACTTAATGCACCTGATAGGCTCTTATAGGCAACGTTGTGGGTGCACTTCCAAGCACGCTACTGCTCGGAATTTCCTCCTCCTACAACGCGACTGGTTATATTTCTCAACAGGGCCCGCCCAAGTACAAAGTAAGAGGAGGGGCCAGCACATTCCATTGCTTCAAGCGCGCCACCAGCCCACAGTAGGTACTATTGTCCTGTATATAGACGCCGTTCAAGAGAGACTGTCTGACTCGATATTGTACAGCTTTTAAAGACATAATAATACAGGGAGTGGTGGAAAAGACACGAACTGATCAGCCACTACCCATCTGCTGGACTTCTTGAGTTGCGTCTTCCGTGATGGGATCCTCGGCATCATCGCCTAGGCTAGCCGCCATGTCTTCTGGCATCCGTCTTTCATCAAGTATATCGCTGATCTCCAGTGCCACACGCGACTTATCGAACTTGGTTAGCAAATACTCCCACCCCTCTTTTCCGGAGCGCATCTCATTCGTGAGCATCCCGCGCCAGATCTTTTCCGCTGTCTCATCGTCGCCATATTGTAAGAAGCCACATAAGACCTCACTCCAGGTGCGTTTCGTAGGTGTGCAGAGTTGCAGTTCGATCATTTCCTGAACAACCACGAGTGCCCGATCGATGGTCGTCGGATCGCGACTGAAGAAGTGGATGAAGCCGTTATACAGCACATCGTGTTCAGCAGCTTTACAAATGGATACATCGTGTTGTTTGATCATATGCACTATCCAGTGCCACAACTTCCACACCGGTCCTTCCTTCTGTTGACAAAGGACATATGCCCATATGGTAAACCCAAGAATTGCTGGCGGCGGCTCAGGCAGTTCGCGCTGGGAGCTTGCCTTATCGAGAAGAGCATCAACCAGGCCCAGCTTGATTAGTGGACCCCTATCGTAGGCTCTGTCATATATGGCAAGAATATGAGAAAACGAACTTTCGGGTAATAGCTTGCGATCGATGCAACAGACCACTCTGATAATGTGCATCATGTACGCGACAAGATAAGGATCCTTGTACAGATCTTCACGTTGATGGATGGCTGACATGATTTTGTCGATACGTTCGTGGTCATTGCGATCAAAACTGTCGCGGAGTAAAACAAGGTGACTTCGGGCATCGACGTTAATGTTTTCGACTTCCATATACCGGTACAACTCCCACGCGACATTTGGTCTTCCTAGGGTGATGGCTCGGTCGATGATGGCGTTATGGATCCTCTCGTCCATTGGGAGTTCAAACTCCGTCAGGCGCGGCAGCACTCTAAAATTCCGCACAGCACCAGCTTCTTCGATCGTGTCCAGTCTGATGAGGTTTCTGAATCGGTCGAGGATTTCCCTTCTGTGATATTCTCGCTGCTTCTGCGGGATGCGCCAAAGCACGTCAATTGCTCGATCCGGGTTACCTTTTCTTGTGAAATGATCCACCATAACCAGGATGAGTCGCACTGGGACGTCATCGTAGGCCTCAAAGACTGTGTCGATGATGTTGTCGCATTTTTGGGCATCATTATGGCGCAGTAACAGTACGAGAAACGCACGTGGCATCGAGAACTTCCTGGGCCATGCTGACACTGTTGATACCAACTTGATCTGTCTCGCAAACAGGGCTTGCAGATCTGAATCACCATGGACCTCCACGGAGTGTATCAGGTCGAGGTAACATAAGCACTCGCAGCGCGTTCTCCATTCGCGTGGGTTGCCTTTGAGTATCGTGAGCATCATGAGGGTCTTTCGGGCAGAAATGGCGAGACAGCCTGCGAGTATAGATGGAAGTAGCTTGCTTCTCTCAGCCACAGCCATGTCCTTCCAGGCTGCACGTAAAGTCTCGACATCGTGAGAGCTAACAAAGCTCATCGCTCTTTGTCGATGAATTTTCCCGCGCTCTCGTGCCCTGACCAGATCCCCGTCCTCGGGAAAGATCAACTTTTTGTGCAATTTTATCCATCTCTCCGGAAATGTTACGTATCGGGATCGAGTTTCCTTACGTACTCTGGGCACCCCAGCACAAGAGCGAACGGTCACAACAGGACCAGCGCGCCATAGCTGAACTGGAATCAGCCGATGGCTGTCAGAGGCGTTGAAGTCTCGAGATTGCTCCGTACGAGGGCTGGAAGCGACAGCGCCAGTGTCCACAGGCAGCCCAGGTTGAGAGGGTTGTTCCTCTACTGCTTCAGTCGAATTATCGGCATCCGCCAATTCCAGCAGACGAACTCTCTTGATTAACTTTGCTTTTGGGTATTCCTTAGATGGCAGGCTCTGAACTGAGCGTATAGGCGTCAGTCCAATCTCGTCAGTATCTGAAAATGGCTCGTAGCAGCTATCCCGCTGGTGGCCGTCAATGGCGTCGAACTCTGGAGACCGCTCGATACAAGGATTGGAAGAGGCAACATTTGTCTCCAAGGGGACCCTGGGTTGAAAGGGCTTTTCCTCGACTGCTGCAATCGGCTTAGCAGGTTGTTCCCCGACCGCTGCAGTCGGCCCAGAGGGCTGTTCTTTAAACGCTCTGGTGGTCTTATCGGCATCGACAAATTCCAACAGACGAACCCCCTTGATCAATTCCTTCCTCCGAAAAGGCGTAGGTGGCAGACGCTGGGTTGAGGATGTGGGCTTCGAATCGACATTGTCGGTCTCTGGAAACGAGCGAGGGTATCCGCTCGAGTGCCGTGAGAAAATGCGCCCAGGGTGATATCTCGTTCTGCTAAAGCGTTGGCATCTTGATAGCGCGCACAGCAACTCGCCGAACATTCAGAAGCCGGCTCATTTGGCTTCCTGCGTGCCAGCTGTGAGAAAGGTAGCTCGTGGGGATCGCGAATAGCAAATGTGGTTAAAAAGACTTGGAGAAAAGAAGCGCATGCAGCAGGCAAAGCAGAATAGCAAAAGAGATTTATCCGATGATTTCCCGAACGCGCAGCGAAATTCGCTTCATACCATTATTTGCGCTCACGTTGTGTTCACCCGGAGTCAGCCCTCTCGAATCTATTCACAGAATATCCGCGTCGACTGAGAGGATGTCCTCAACACACACCACCCTAGACGCTGCGGCGGTTGATCGGAAAGCACGTCTTGCGAAACTTGCTTCTCTCAAGCGCAAACAGCCTGGCTCCGATGTCACTGCGCCCGCCGCACAAGAGGAAGAAGAACAGCGACCGGACGAGTCGACATCTACAGATAAATATCTCTCGGGAAGGAACTATGATATTGCAAGCAAAAACGCGAAATTAGGCTTTGAAAGTGTGTCCATCGACGACGCTGAGACTTTGGAACAACAGGCAAAACGCATCGCTGCCGAAGCCGCTGAACAAGCAGCCAAGGACGAGGTAGAGGCAGAGAAAGGTATAGACTTATTCAAGTTGCAGCCAAAGAAGCCCAACTGGGATCTGAAACGAGACCTGGCAGAGAAGATGAAGATTTTGGACGTCAGAACACAAAATGCAATCGCCAGGCTAGTGAGAGAGCGGATCGAAAACGCTAAGAAGGAGGCAGCGAGTTCAGGCAAGGCGCTACAAGCGAGTGCAAACGGTGACCAAGGGGAAGAGGTTGGTATGGAGGGAAGTACGCTGGTCGAGGGTATCCATCTTCGAGAGCAAGAGGAGGAGAGGGAAGCTCAACTGGAAGAGGAAGAGGCCGACATTTCATGAGACGCCTTGCTTTTGGTGGTACATGTCTCGACACAAAGCGTCACAATAAGACAACGAGCGGAACTTGTGTCCCTGGTTCTGATTGTCACGTACCAAGTCGCAATTCTTGCGTTAGTTGCCACGACCGGTGAGCAACACCAGACGCAGTCGATGTCGGGAAGTGCATCTCTTTTGACGCACTATAGCTCTATGACATGGAACAGACGTCTCATCAAAGTGCGAGGCTACAATTGCTGCCGTACTGGGACGGTTTGGCGTACTGTCTTACTGGAGTGACGACCCGAAAGCATGGCCCAGTGCCCTTCCACAGCTCTCTCATGTCCAAGGAACGGGTCGAAAGCAAAAGAGCATCGACAAGTCATGCGGCAGCTTTGTAGTGGCCATATCGACCCGCAGCAACAACAAGGTGGTCTCGGACGGATGCGCAGAGCCGCTGATGCTCCCGTGCCCGGAATACTCAATCAAAAAGTTCATTAGTCGCTGGCTCTTTCGGCGTGCCGAGCTTAGTGCGGCTCTCTGAGTGCGAGGCATGGAACTCATACGGCAGGGAATCTCTGAGTCAACAAGGAGACAATTCGAGTACCATTAAAATTGGAATGGAGCCTCCAGCGCCTTGCAAACTAAAGTACATAGAGGAGTGTCCACCGATGCAGGGTATCAATAGTACTTCCTGTTACCCAAAACAAGACATGAGAATCACAAATTCATAGCCTGCGTCAAAGCCAGTCTTTTACTGTATGGGCTGAGACTTCGTTCTCTCCGTGGTCCCCTCCCTTGCGCACCAGACGACCCGAAATTGGTGGTAGAACGCCCGTCACCATTCCTTTGGGGTCTGGTTTCGCGGCTATAGGGTCTCTCCTCATCTCTATAGCCATCTCGCGAGTCCAGTGATCTTCTGTGTTTGGTGATCCGACTTTGGTCCACGCTTGGACTGTCAGTCCGACTGCGGTGACTTCCCCGGCGCATCGAGTTTGGCCGGCCACGGTCACTTGGGCTTTTGCTTCGGTGACGGCGACTCTTATGATGTGAACCAACTTTCCTCCGTGGCGAGCTGGGTGAACGTGAATATGAGCTCGAATCGGAACGGTGTTTGCGCTTTCGTGGCGGTGTTCTCGACCGAGCTTGACCAGCTCGATCACTGGTGAGCCTCTCATTGTTGCGGTTTTCGGACAGCGGCCGAGACCGGGATCGAGATTTGGCCGTTGAGATAGTAGACACAGAGCTTAAAGAGTCTATCGATCGAGATCGAGACCGAGACTTTGCGCGTGGGCTCAATGAGCGTCCTCGACTTTCGGACTCCAACCCTGAGGTTTCATTACGCCTGGCTTCTGCCTCGGCTAGTTGTTGGTCTGCTACGCCCTGACTGAACCATTGTCAGAGGACGGTTTTCGGGGCCAGGGGGGAAAGGGTCTTTACCTGTTCAGCAGTTCGTTTGGTTTATCGCTGGTCAATTTTGGTTTGAGCTTGGGATTGAGTAGTTGTTGCGTTCTTGAAGGTCTTGAAATGTATGGACGTTCCTGAGCGCTTGATTTGCATTCGTAACTGTAGTGGCTTGCAGCGACTGTTAGTGTGGGTACATGGTGATGGGTATGGCAGACATATCTTTCTTCAAGCATTTCTGGCAGACGGTAGATGCCGAGGCCTTTTGGGGGCCGAGTCCGGGGATGGTACGATAGCGGTTCATCATGAAAGAGCCTCTTCTAGGATCATACCAGATAACCCTTCCGCCGATGCGCGATCGAGCCAAATCAATCAGACTGGCGCAAAGATATCCTCACGTGGTACGCAAAGTCTGTCAGCAAAAGACACCGGGAACAGCCACAACTAATGAATGATACAATGACAATGACAATGCTGACGACGTGAAAGCCTTAACAGCAGTGTGCACTGATGGACCAATATCACGATACTGTCCAAAATGAGGCTGATCCAGGTGAAGTTGGTAGTCAAGGTAGGCACCCTCTAACCAAAACTTTTGAGACTGTACGAATACGAGACGGCAAAGTCGATATTGGGTTCTTCCCATTCTTGTTAAAGCAGCGATGATTTCGAGCACAGCAGCGTGATATTCAATTCGCAGCGCTTGGCGACCATGAAACCACGCATTTTGGACATCTTCATGGTGCTGCAGCCTTGAGCCTTATATCTCATTGCTGCGACATCTGTGAAGTCGAGCCTTGCGGTCAAAATGGACTGAGACACAATCTTGTTGGACATCGGCAAGCGTGACGACAACAAAAAGTTCTATTTCAACCACCGTTGGCAGAGTCTCACGTCTTGGACAACTTGACGTTCCTTCATCTGCCTTGTGGCCGCCGTTGGACTTCAACTGATTTCTGACCTCGACCTACCTGCGATCGCCCTTCGTCACAGTGGACGACAAAGTCCAAAGTTCACCACCGAGTCCTGTATCCCGACATCTGAGCAGAACCCGGACAGCAATCACATCACATTCACAACCCTGACCGAAGAAATCCCCGTGCCGAATCCATGGAGCCTTTCACGTTGCGCTGTACAGGCTCGTATCTTGGGCGAGAGATTGTGTGAAAAGGGGGATTAGGGACACTGAAGCTTCGTTTTCCGCTCATACACGCCACATTCATCTTCCGATCCTCGGTTTGGCATCTTTACTGAACGTTGTTGGATACGACGTGACGCTTCTCCTTGGGAACAATGGCATCTCCTCAAGTTGGATCGGCTCCGCCGAAACTTTCATTTGCAAAGGTTTGCAGATCTTTGTCAGTCTCACATTATACATGTACTAATTCCAGCGCCAGGTTGCAGCAATGCGTGCACCTGCTAAGCCGGTTGCAAGCTCAAATGCTGTCGAAGACAAAAAGCACCGGTCCAACGATGGAGTCAATGTGCGCAAATCAGAGGCGTCTGGCACCTACATACCTCCTATTTCACCACATAGAGCAGGTGAACCACAGTTGGCGAACGTCGAAGAACGCACACAATCAGACTATGTGACCAATGCAATCCAGAATTTGTCGCTGGTCAACAGCACCAATGTCACAGCAGCTGGACCTCAAAGTGCAGAAAGCGGAGAGTCTCTGGCAGACGACCAATCAAATCTTTCCAACTCCTCAACCAAACAGCAAAGTTTCGATACGAAAAGCATGGCATCTGTTACAACATTTGCGATGGACGAGAAAGAGAGCATTCGTCCGGATGATAGCGCCAGTGTCCGGGCTGTCGATGACGACGAGACCTCCAATGCACCGGGCAGAGAGCTGAGTTTCACTCGTGATAATGAGCCTCTCGCCATGGCTCGTTCCAATGTCAAACCTAACACGTCCGGTGTTACCATTGCTGCTCGCCGTTATCATACCTTGACACTGACTAACCCACCACGCTTTGGAGACCTTCCTGTTACTCCAATGGTCCGAGAGGAACATGAGGAATCAACTCAAGCGGATAGTACAGTATCTCAACAATCCGGGGCGCATGAGCGAGCATCGTTACTGCCGGTGGCTCCAGACGAGAAGTTGCTTGATGCGTTAGCAAATCCAAAAGATCGCTTGCCCTTGTTGCAGCTGGAAGAGATCTTTCTCGGTTTTATTGCCAAGTCTGAGTGAGTACCATGATTTCCACCAGGAACAATCTGCTGACATGAAGAAGGGGCGAGTTTTTTGACCTGCCTCCGCAAAATGGATATGCAAGGCTGCTTGCGCACAAACTCGCCGATTACTATTCGCTGGCCCATCATATCAATGAAGATGGCACTTCAATCCGAGTCTTCAGACCATCGTCTGCATCACTGTAGGTATTGGACCGCATTATTCTATCCATGCTTGCTAACATTGAGGCAGTCCAACTCCGCTACACATTCTTGCGCAGTCCATTCCTGCTGGACCATCGCAACCGCCTTCAGCCATGGCTATGAAGATTATGCGTAGAGGGGGTTTGGGTCCTAGGCAAGGATCTGCTGGATTCAGCACGACTGCCAGTTCCTCGGATCCGTCAAAGGCAAACTCAGAAACCGGTCTGGAGACAACCAGTGAGGAAGGAATCTTCTATGCTGTTGAGGGCACACCGAACAAGGACAAGTCCAAACTTACAAGAGAGGAACGAGAAGCGCAGTACAAAGCTGCTAGAGAACGAATCTTTGGTGATTTCCAGGAGTCCGTGGCGAGTGAAAATGCCTCGACTGGGGACAACTCCGCCAGCATGTCACGGTCAAGTTCCTCGAGTGGAAAGAGAAAGACCCGGAAACACAAAACCCCCAAAGACGATAGCTTCGAGGCACGATCGGCGTTCATTCCCAGTTACGCACCTATGGCCATACCGACCCCACAACACCAGTATCAGCCTCAGTTTCCAGATCAGATGTATCAACAACCTTATCAGGGTCCCAGCCACGGATATGGCAACAGCATGAACTATGGTAGCACACCCACGCAAGCTTATCCGAACTTCGAGCCACCCAATCCCTACAACAACAACGGCATGGGTTATGGACCCAACAATAACCAGCCGTACAGTCCAGCAGATTCTTGGTCCTCGGTGCAGACTCCTTCTACCAACGGCTATCCAAACTATTCTGCGTCGCCCCCAAATTACCAGCAGAACGTACCGCCAATGATGCCACAGATGAACAATCAATACATGCAACAGCCACATCCAGGGGTGCAACAATCGCAGCCTTGGATGAATAATCAGTTTCAGGCACCTTATCAGCAGCTCTCCGGTCCAGGCGGTCCACATATGAATGGCTGGTCCGGCTATCAGCCTAACCCGGGCATTGCTAATGGAGCATCTTTCGGGTACGGGCAAGTCAGCGGACAGGGCTACAACTCAAACACCCCGTACAATGCGCCACACCAGGGTCCGGGTGACCTTTCGAGGTCCTTGTTCAACCCACAGACGCGGTCATTTGTCCCAAGTAACGCCACAAGCCGCAATGGCGGACGCAATGGTAGGAAGAGACCATCACCCTCGTCCAGCCAAAATCGAGCCAACAACAACGGTCCAAGGTCCTTTGGACCGGATGCCTCGAGTATGGCTGGTTTATCAGCATCTGGGGCGAACTTCGTGCCCAGAGAAGATTCGCTGCAGCAAAAGTATGGCGCTCCAGCTCATCTACCGAAAAAGCCTCCACCATCACAGTATCCTTCTTCCTACGATGTGGAGACTCTCAGCAGTGGCGCTGGAGCTTTCCCGGTGAATACCTCCGGTAACGCTGCTACTGGCGGTTCGTCCTCATAATTCCAGCACAAACATACCCAGATTCGATTCGAGCACCGGCGTTTTAGTTGGCATGACTTGACCACGGAGAAAAAAGGCAGGACGGAATACGGAGTTTTACAAGGCGTTTTCAAAAAGTCGAGATGGTTTAGGACAACTGAGCTGGAAAATAACCGGAAGGCATGTCACAAGGGGGTCGAGCATGACATGAATGGCATGATCCGGCTGCATTGTATGGTGGACCGGGGAGAAAGGAAAAGAGGCGCATAATCATCACGAAAGACCTCTTCGAAAGGCATCAGGCGAAGGAACCCATGTACGAGTCGCTTACCATCGTACTGTGAGTGTATCAAGAGCAGCTAGAAGCGTCAGCTGCATCACTAGTGAGCGGTAGGTGCTTCACTCAGCAGCACGAGATCTAGATAGTCAAAAATGCGTTGGAAGAAACCCTCACTTCATCATACCTTTTCATGCTCCCAAGCTAGAACTTGGTGTCCCAAGGTGGCTGGCGGATTGTGCCTAATCACATCCATCTGTTCATAGTTTATTATTGACACAGAGCAGTTTGGAATAATTGTACAATCCTCAGTACACATATGTGTGGTCGATCGATCAGTGGACCGAGTTTGACAAGAAGTCACCTTGACTGGTCAAGATTCTCAGGGAGGTGGTGATGTTCGAATCTATAATCCGACATGGCCTCGTCAACAGGCCCTAGGCCTATGTATATCTAATTGAGGCGCCCATATAAATATGCCCATGTATGCCCTGTATAGCTCTATCCCGTCATCATTTCATAGCTCCCATGAAAATCGTCCAACGCCATGAAACAGAACAATGCATACACGAAATCGCTGAAGAAGTGAAGTGAAGAAGCACGGCGTGTATCAAGACTCAGTTACTGCTAAGACGCCGGAGCTCGTTCATCTCGAGACTTTCGATTGGTTCGAGTTCGCCCGCTTCGTGGCTCTGCATGAGCCCAACAGCTTCCTCCGTGGTTCCTTCGTTCTTGCCCTGCGCTGTCCTGGTCACGCTGGTGACTAGAGCCCCACTACTCTGGGTGGCAGTACTGCTCTTTGACGCAGTGTCTCTTGCGGCAGCAACCCAAACTGCACCCGCCAGGATCAACACACTCCCGATCCAGCTCACAGTAGTTGGAGTGATGCCAAAGACCCACTTGTCACCGGCCAGTGCGAAAAGCATCTGGGTGTAGACCATACTCGTCGCTCTTGTGCCGGAACCTCTGGCTACTGAAGTAGGATGGCCACTCTGTGTGTCATTGTTGCTGGAGACTTGCTCGTCACCATGCTCGACCGCAGAAGACTCGTCGAGTTCGAGATCCCTAATTTTGGCCGCTCTTTTGTGTTCATTGTGCGATTGTGTCGACGGTCCACCATATGCCAGACCAGCTGTGAGGAGAAACTGCATAATAAATCCACAGACACCGAGACTGACGAGCAGCGTCCACTCGGTCCCATTACCAGGGAGACGAAATGTGACGTCTGGAATGACGATGAGGCAGAATAAAGAGACGATGGTGCACCAGACGCTGAAGTAGTTGATGCTAATGAAGGCGTGTGCTCGAGTACCGATCGCTCGGATGGCCGTGTAAGCACCAGTAGACCCAATCACACCGATCATAGCGATGCCAATGGCAAGGAGATGTTTATCTGCAGCCGGGCTTTGTGAAGGATCAGTGGGTTGCACATCTGGTGGGAGCGCTGGGTTGTCCGTGGCAGTCGACGAGCCTGAAGAGAACAGCGAGGCCGGCTGGGCAATGAAGATGACGCCCAACAGGCTAACTAAGCCGGCCAGTTGCTGTTGCCCAGTAAACGTCTCGCCGGGGATGATGAAGCTGCAGAGATAACAGCTTATTATCGGAGAGAGGAACGTCAGAACCGTTGCCTCGCTCAAGGGCAGGTACAGCAAGCTGAAGTACATGCCGAATACTCCCATGAAGCCGAAAATGCCTCGAGCGACTAGTAGCCAGCGGGTGTCGCGAGGTCCGAGGGGGAAGTCAGGCACTGACTTGGTGTAGACACCATAGGCGGTACAGAGTGAGGCGGTGATGGACTGACGGACGAAGAGGATTTGGAAAGGATGCATTGGTGCGCCATGGGAGCCTTCTGTCTCGAGTAACCTTGTACTCACGTTCATACCGACGCCGAAGAATTGCGCAAGGAGGACGAGCAAGGCCCCATAGTTGATGAGGTAGAAAAGACGCAACGCTGCAACAATGCGTGCCCAGCGTGATTGGGGCGGGGAAGCATTCTGAGAGATGCTGCGGACCAGTGGTCGGCCGGTTTGCAGCTCATTCGAACGGAATGAGAGTTCGGATAGTTCAGAGTATGTGCTATCCAGCGATGGCCTCGAGGGGCGAGTGCTCAACGGGACGTCGAGGTAGGGTTGTCTCAACTCGGACGGTGACAGTTGTGGAGCCGCTGGTCTCGGCGTTGATGACGAGGAGGAAGACGCGGGGGATGAAGATTCAGCGATGGAATAGTTCAAGGAAGGAAGTACTGATTCATTTGGGATGTGAGACTGGTTCATCGACATGGTATATTTGTTCCGGAAGCCATTCCAGATGTAAAGAGGTCACAATGTCTACGATGACGGGGTTGCCTGGAAAAGAAAGTCTGCTGTCTATGCTGCCGGGACTGAAAATGAGACAGCAGAAGTCTGTGTATATAGAAAGAGAAAAGCCGTACCGAGTAGGCGAGATATGTGCAGAATGCCGAGTAAAGACGCAAGAATGCAAGAAGATGAGAAGATGACAATGAGAGAAGACACAAGGATGTGGAAGACTCTGGGGTCAAAAGGCGCAGCGCCTGTACTTCCGGAGGCGAAGACCGGTCTCTTGACGTCGTGGGAAACAATCGAGTGGTACAATAATCGAAGGATTGTATGTCACCCTTAATTTCGGGCATCTATTGGATGGTCCATGCCGCCCAAGCAGGTCTCATATGCGGAGAGGCGGATCTCGTTCAGCAAGGCCTCCAGCCACTCATCTCTCACCTGTCACAAGGCTTGCAGATGTCGTGATGATGAGAGTGCCTGGCTCTGCTTTATAACAAGATGAAGGATATAACAGGAACCCGAATTAATGATAACACGATGAATGCTATGTGGCTACCTCAGCCTCGCCTCTGCGAAGGGCCAGCAGTGCCCTCACATCCGTCACATACTGTAAAGCTTCTAACATGGGTATCAAGTGAAGCAAATCGTTATCCGTCGGATCGTTGATCCATCCTTCAATCGGTATCGCATTGTCTATGCATCCAGGTTAGCATTCTCAGCCGCATTGACTGTCGTGGATTTCACTCACCTTCATGGAAAATGTAGCTCACGGGGCTGTTGTCCAAAATCATGACTTTGCTCAAGTCAGGCTCAATGCTGCTCAGATCCTTGATGTATGCTCCATTTCGGAACGTGCAGTGCTGTCGATAGTATCTGCCGGCAAAGTACTTTCGTTCTTGTTCCAGCCAGTCAATCACCGGATCGGCATACTCTTGTACCGACGCAGTGAAAACAACCAACTTATACCACTTCGAAATCTTTCGCAGGAATTCGTCACAATGCGGTCGCTTGTGAACATAATATAGAATGGGATGTTGTGGTCCAAGCATAGATGTAGCTTGCCCAGGTTGAGGTGAGCTCACAGCTACGGGCATATTCAATTTGACTTCCACCATGTGCCCGGAAGACATTCGACCTCCCTTTGCCAGAGAATGAATCAGAGTCTCGTCCAGATCGAGTACCAGCGTCTTCTGCTGAAGAGATCCCAGACCCCGAGTCGGCGATCGAGGGCCTAAATTGGCGTATGAAGGCTGTCTTCGCGGAATCAACGGTCGTGGGGGTTGAGGTGCATGTGGATATCTGGTGATTTTTAACGATGTAGATGGAGAGGTGGGTGATTTAATATTGTCGACCGTCAATGGACTTCCATCACTCAGCGGGCTAGCAGCTTTCTTTTGTCTTCGTCGTTTGAGTGCCGGGTCGGTCTGTTCCTTGATTCGAATCGACGACCTTCTTGTCTCGACCTCGTCCCGCCCGCTCTTTTCTCGCTTCGATTTGGCTTGTGCTTTCTCCGCCTTGCGTAGCTCCGCCTCAGAGTCAGACGTTAATGTTTCCATAGACTCACTTGAGTAAGAATGTCGTAGCTTGGTTTCATGGAGGACACGATTCGTCAGTTTCTTGCTATCCCCGACGCCGTTTGGGAGGAGTGCACCGCTGGCGGAGCCGGTACTGGGTATCCTTTCCCGGCGCGACCACCCTGGAACAGATGAGAACTTGCCATCCCCAAGCCACTTCACCAAGTAAACGACCGGAGCGCCAATGGCTGCCAACATTGCCGTGAGAGCATTTGCTACCTTCTTCACGAAAGCGTGCCATCCTGTTATTTCGGGAGCGATGTCCTGCTTCTCATCGTACCCTAGTAGTGGGTCCGTTTCGTCCTCGTCTTCATCTTTAAGCTCGTCATTTCCACCATGAGATGTCGCTGCTGCCTGCGTAGGGCTAGGAGAGTCTGCGTCTGTCTCCTTTTTGATCTCAACAGTATCCTCGTCGCTATACGTTCTCCCTCTCGTGGACTCTTCCTCCTGTTCCTGATGCCACAGATCGCCTTGAGATTGCGATCGCGGTCGTGAAGCTGAGTGGCTTTGTCCGATAACTCGGGAGGAGATCAGGTTGAGTGAGTTCATTTCCTGCGCGAGACTCGCGCGACCGGACAATGACGCGAGAGAATGCGATCACCTTGCGGACAGCTGCGGCTCCCGGTTCCAGGCGGGAAAGTCTTCCAAACCGTGTTATGACGAAGGCATCTCGGAACGAAGAGAGGTGGGGGATGCGGCGTGCTGTGGGCACAAGAGGTTCTATTCGCACGGTATTGGGCTCCAACAACTCTTCAGGAGAGCTGTGGCGAGCGGAATGCAGCTTATTAGAATACAAGGCTGAGAATGAGATGCTGTGATTGAGATGACAGGGACAAGGTCACAATGAAACAGATCCAGAAACGAGGTGTCGGCGCAGTGGGGGAATGTAATGCCCGTTTAGGTGGCTGGCGCAGGTGATCGTATAGTACCAAAATTGGAGTAGTGGAATATCAGTTTAACGAGGACCACGCGAGTCATGCACCGACGGCTCTCCACAACTTTTTTCAGGTCCTACAAGCACAAGACTCATCACCAAATCACTACAACATACACCACACACAAGATCATTTACAGCTCAGGGGATACAACACACGATCTCTGCACACTGCTTTACGGATTTCGGCCATAGGCTCCGCCCACACCTACCATAGAAGACCAGGTCGTCAGCAGAGTCAAACGTCGTCCAAGTCACCTTAAACTAATATTCAAGGGCTGCCACTATGGCGCCCATGGCAGCACCTTTGACGCCTGGTTTTGCCAGCTTCCAACGCGTCTTGTCCACAGAGACTCTGGACTCCTCTACTACATACCTTGTTTCGTGAGTGCCATATTCCAGACCATTGCTGGTCCAAGGCTAATAGAAAGTCAGACTCTTGAAGAGACGACAACTCAAAGGCTCTAAGCGATGCGCCGCTGCAACTACACTTCTTCTCCTCCGAACTGTCGAACTCACGAAACAACCCGACTGTGACAGACTACTGCAAAGAGTTTCTGAGGTTGGAAAGAAGTTGATAACCGCTGCTCCACATGAGCCCGCAGTGGGAAACATAGTACGAAGAGTCCTCGGTAGTATTCGTGATGAAGATGAGGATGAAGCAGCGGGCAAGGAGAGTGATGGGGATTGGACTCCAGAAGGCGATGATAGTCCAATCTGTGCTACACCGATCGAACGAGTAAGTTCACCACGGACGCCGTTCGGTGCACCTAATGGCCCTTTCGGAAGAGCCATCGCCAACGTCAGCCCATCACCACAACGAGGGCCCGCTAGACCCCCCCTGATGTCCACGCACACTGGCGCACCTGCCGGCGCTCGTCCTCCGATGACATCGATGTTCAGCATTATAGCCCATCCGACCATGAGAAGGTCGGGCCAGGACTCACCAGGCCAAGGCAGTGGTAGCGGCACTGTCACTCCAAGAATGAGCCTATCCGGGACGCTCTCAAATCTGCGGGCGGAGGTTATCAAACAAATCAAAGAGATTCTCGACGAGATCAACGAAGCCGACGATGAAATCTCTGCCGCAGCCCTCGAACAAGTTCATCCCCAAGAAACGATATTCACATATTCGTCCTCTCTGACAGTACAGAGATTTTTGCTGAAGGCAGCGTCGAAACGGAAATTCACCGTTATCCATGCAGAATCATATCCGAACAACCATCAGAAGACCCACGCTTTATTGACTGGCTCCACACAAGAAGAAGCCGACGACGAAGACATGTTGCCCAACGAGTCCTTTTCAAAACCGCTGACCTCAGCTGGCGTCACCGTCGTTATGGTTCCAGATTCCGCGATCTTCGCCGTCATGTCACGCGCGACCAAAGTCGTCCTAGACGCTCATGTTGTGCTCACAAACGGTTCGCTCGTCGCCGCCGCTGGAAGCAAGGCTGTGATCAAAGCTGCCCGCTTCCACCGTGTCCCTGTAGTGGTATTGGCTGCGACATATAAGCTCTCACCAACGTACCCCTACGACCCATACACCTTGATCGAGTATGGTGACGCGAGCAAAGTGGTGCCGGTGCAAGAGGGCGAGTTACGGGAAGGCTTGACGAATGGTGTCAGGAACCCGCTGTATGATTTCGTCGAGGCGGGGGATGTCGACTTGTTTGTCACCAACCAAGTACCTGCCGTCGTGAGCACGGGCTATCTGTACAGGGTCGTCCGGGAACAGTACCATGATGAAGATTTGGAATTATGATGAGGAAGAAGCCGAGGTATGAGAAATGTTCCAAGTAATGTTTTTACAACCGTGAATCGCTCTAGCGTGTCGAACTATCCGAAACGAGTCTCTTCGTCCTCTCCAGCTCTCTGTCTCCTCAGTCTCCCGGGACCATTCTTCTCCTTCCCCTTCGCCGACGTCCGCCTGTCCTTTTCTCCTCTAACCCACTCGTACGTCGTTCCGTCAGCCTCGAAATCCTCCTTCTCCTCAAGATCCTGTGCCTCCATCTGCTCTTCTAGTCGTTTGACCTCCTCTTCTAACGCTTCTTCCCCTCCGTCTCGAAACCTCGTCACTTTCCGCACATTCACAGCCGTCATTTCATGCATAGGTAGATTATCCTTGCGCTGGCGCACCAGCGCTTTAGCCGTCATGCTGAAGCGCATGTCTCGGGGGCCATCGACTAACGATAATATGGCTGACGCCGCCTGGTCGTCACGAATGGGTTCCTGTCGGAGGACTCGTGTGTAGCCACCGGGACGGTGTTCGTAGCGTAGACGGAGTGTCTCGAACAGCTTTTCCATATGCTGTGGCTGTTCAGGTTCCTATAGACCTTATTAGTTACAACGTGGAGCGAAGATGCTGTCGTAGACGTACGAAGAATATAGACTTGGCTCGTTGTCTGGCTGCGTTGGTATTCTTCTTGCCCAGAGTAATCAGCTTTTCGGCTAGACGTTGTGCTTCTTTGGCTTTGGCGTAGGTTGTAGATATTGATTCATTGGCGATGAGAGATGTGACCAGGTTGCGGAGGAGGGCTCGACGATGCGCAGAGTCACGGCTCAGATGCCGGTATTTTATGCTCGACATGATGTCGATGTATGGTCGGTAGAAGGTCCAAGAGCAGCGGGAAGGCTAGGACTTGATTGCTCTCCTTCTGCAAGCCTGGAAAAGGCAGGATTTGTCGAGGGAGGATGAGTGTGCCAATGGGGAGAGATCTCAGCGGAGAGCTTTGGTCAAATGAGCCTTCGAAGGAGCAATGAGTGTTGCGATAGAATGCTCTGTGCTCCTCGAAGGCTTGATGGACGGGCACGCTGAAGTCGAAAGCTGCGATTCAACTTTCTTCTCCAATTGCCAACTCCATCGCCAAGGCAAGGCTTAGACTCAGCCTTGTCTCTCCGGGAGGTAAGTCTCGCCGTAGCTCTCCGGCAGATCATTTCTCCTCACGGACCTTCCTTGAACTTTTGATGCTTCGGAGCTCAACGTCGGCGAGCAGGAATACCTCATATCATTTCCCAAACACCACTAGACCATAGACACCACATTTTCCTCCCGGTTTCACCCCGGGGTGATCGAGTACCACAAGCTATCACGAGGTGTCCGGCCTTTTAACATTGACAACACCAAATAAGCGCGCCCACTTCATCTGCACAACGAGAACAGCTCGCCAAAAGACGAGCACCGCCTCGTCGCGAGGAACAAAATGGGCTTCACAACAGGATTCGTAAGTATCCCTCGAATCTTACACCTGCAAACACTAACCAGATCAAGCTCGGCGGCGCCACATTAACATATTCCCTCCTTTACATCTCATTATACGTCCATCGCGCGAATCGCAACGTCCAGAAAACCCTCCTCTCACAACAAGCCACGCTCCTAAATTCAGTAGTTGAACCCCTACCACCGCTACCCGATCCACCGGCCTACGAGGTCCGCAAGGCCGGTCTAGTCGAGGAACTCAAAGACCACTGGAACAGCGAAATCGAGCATCTCGTCCGCAAAGTCCAGACCACCAACTGGGACGAGCAGCGTGAGATTTGGGAGGCGAGAATAGCCGCCGCCTGGGCTAGATTACGCTCGACGCAGTCTGCGCAGCAACTTGAAACGAAAGCCAAAGAGGTTGAGCAACAGGTTGTGGATGCCGCCAGAGATGGTACGCAGCGAGCCATTGCGTCGGCGAAGGAGACGAGCCAAAAAGTGCAGGACACTGTGAAGACAGAGGCGGAGAAAGCTTCGGTATTTGCCACCAACAAGGCCAAGGAAGTCGGCCAGAAAGTGAGGGAGAATATTGCTGAAGGGGCGGACAAGGCGAAGAAGACGATCGCTGAAGCCACGGACAAGGCGAAGGCGACGACAAAAGACGTTGCGGACAAAGCAACGGGGAGAGAACCCAGGTTGCTGGAATTGAAATGAGATGTTTCGACTTTATGTTATCTTGATTGGGCTTGGTCTTCGTCGACTTGTCAGCCATAGAATCTCGACTCGAGGAGCGCAGCACTCCCCAAGATGACGTCTCGGTGATACCTCGTCCGGTGGGGTGCATCAGTTATGGACGTAAAGCACACGTTCGAGGTTCTGCGCCCGTTAGCCAAGGCGTATCGAACTCTCGCGGCCCGCCAAACGACAAGGTGCCTGCTGTTTTCTTGCCGGCATCTAAGCATGGACCACTGGTGCAAGTGGGATGTTGGGCTGCCAGTATAAAAACTTGAATGCCGGACATGCTGTCATGACGCCAACTCAGGGTTCATCAACAAGCATGGATCTTACGGCGGCATTTTCTGGTGGACCGGTCGCGAGACCTTGTAGCACGGCACTGTTGATGGGAGATTTCTGGACAGGCCTCCAAAGCGATTGCAACGATTTGACTCAAGCGAAGCTCTGTAGAACAAAATTTCAGCGCTAATGAGCAGATCTGATATCAGGCTAGAGAGACGCGGCTCGGCTGAGGCGGTTGTGGGAACTTTGTCGGGCTGCTCGCCCGTGGTATGAGCCAGAAGATGTTGTCTGGCTGTCTTCTAAATCACAATTCAATTCCAATTGATTCCACTGCCTGCCAGTCTTTACACAAATTTTGTTCAGCTGAAAAGACTCCTAGAACACCATGCATGCTATTCCAATTCCTTCCCATTCTCATGACCATAGACAGAGATCACTGACTCTCCTTGTCATAGAAGACATCCATCATTGATCATCAATCGTCGTTTCGTGGCAGAACTCGCTCAGCCAGTGTCATGTGTAGCCTTGCAAAAATACGAGCTGTGTCTGAACTCGTACCTCCGCACGCAGACCAGCCTTGCGATGCAGAAGGTGTTAAACAGGCTCGGTCACCTCGTTTGCCTTCTGAATGTTTTTCTCCAACTCCTTGACCCTGGCTCTGAGAATCTCGTTCTCACGCTTGACCGCTTCCAACTCGGCACGCTGCTGCGCAGCCTCCTCATACCTCAGTGCCGAAGCAGCGGCGTTGGACCCAGGACTTCGAGGGAACCCATAGCTTTGGGCAGAATCGCTCATGTTTGGTGCGTTCGACGATACAGAACTTCGATGCGGATATGCGTAAGCGCTCTGGGACATGTGGGGTGACGAAGTGATTGAGCTCGAACGGAAGCCCATTGCAGATGTAGAATTCTGTCTGCTCATATCCGGCCGGGTAAGTTCCATGCTAGGCCTGCTGCTTGCGACAACACTCTGGTCCCGCGGTGCTGCAACTCCTGAGACGCTCGTGTTAGTGGCGTTGGCGAGATTATCTCTAATCGATCGTGCAGAGCGGGTCGACAGGTTCGACGAGGATCGGTGACGGCGCGTGGTGTTGGGGATGATGGTTGTACCGGTACCAGTCGTAGATGTGTAAGGATCACTCGCGGAGAAGAAGTGGTCGGATGTAGATGAGGTTGTTGAGGCTACGGACGCGGTCTGCGCACGCAGTGCGGACAGTTCTCGTGTGAGTCGATTGACCTTGAAATTGGTGTTAGCCGAGATGAGATGGTTATGGACCAAACTGGCTTACAATACTCTCTTGCTCCTTCTCTAACTCCAGGTGCAATTCAGCAGCCGTGAGAGGCCTTGGATGCCTAATCGGCCCTGATGCTTGATAGTCAGAATAGACCGTAGAGCCACGAGGGATATCAACATACCTGGACCTATTCCAACGCCAGAATTGTCCATCATTGAGGCTTGTGCTGGTCGAGGCGAGCTGGGAAGACTGTCGTATCGGGGCAAAGGAGGGGGTAGCATTTGGGTTGATGTTCGTCTAGAGGCGGCCTGTGAGGAAGGAAGAGGAACAGCGGGCAGTGAGGTTTGGGTATTTGCTCCAGTACGAGGAGATCTTGGAACGGTGTTCAAGTCGGGAGCCATATTCACTGAGACGCGGGTGGAAAGGTGAAGGGTAGGTGCGGTGAACGTCCAAGGATAGGGAAGGAGGAGGTCAATGTCTTTAGAAGCAAGCCATCGTGTGGTTGTGAACGTTGCAGTCACTGTTATGTTGTATTCTGTATGAATGCCCGGAATGTAGATGGGCGACCAGACGTGTCCAAGGTATTGTTCTAATTACAATGAGACGAGGGCTGGCTGTGTGTCGAACACCAATACAGTACAAGCCATACTGGTGCAGTCCTTCGGGAAATGAAGTGCCCGCGTCGTAATCCGCCAATCACGGCTCGAAATCCAGGCATTTCCTCTATCATATTCCCTGGTCACCAGCGCAGACTGAATACGAATAGGTGAGATGCTGAATTGACATACTGGCGAAAGCAGGAGGTGTCTATATTTTGAAATCGTCCTTTCAATCTTTCTGCTGAGTTTCGATCCCAGCGAAGTGCCTTTCGCCCCAACTACTTGGGGCAATTTGAACCCAAGAGGACATAAACCGGCATGAGATGCGCATGTACATCGTTTGAGCATACCAACAATCTATGCTGCAGATGAACCCAAGTGAAATGTTACATTCATTCTTCACCCATTCAGCCATGTCAATCGTGTTGCAGGATATAGCTTTTTCATATATCCTGATCCCTGCTCGTAATCATAATCATGCGTGAGTTCCCCACCTTCTACATATCAGACATAGCTGCTGATGTCTCAACAACAGGTTTTGCTTTCTTCAGGCCCGAGTCCTCCTCCGTCAGCTCTGGAGATTTCGAGTCTGAGGGGTAATGAGGACCCAGGCCATGAGATGCCTCACGCTCTCCATTCCTGCCCAATGCATACTCGTCTCTCCCATTCAGGAGTGCGGTTGGTGAAGGTTCTTCGTCAGCGTGTTCGACATGGGCACTGTTTTCTGCCTTCTCTTCTTCACCAATCATTGCTGCGAGACTCCTAAAGTTGAACATGGGTTCCAAGCTTCCGGGTGGAGGAGTTCCAGAGCCGGAAAATGCGGCGGGCGTTCCTGAGTCGACGAATGACGAGGATGCTGATGATGCATTCGACATTTGTCGAAGGTGCGATCGTCGAAACGGTTCAGCTGCCGTAGGAATGGGGATTGATGATGCCACAGATTCTTGGCTCGTGCCGGACAGCGACAGAGTAGGAACATAGGATGGTCGAGGCGCTTCTTCTTCGATCGTGGTCACTTCCTGTTGAGGAGAGCCATTTCGTTCCACAGCCTTACCTTTGCCCGAGATCGAATCATCATCTGGAAGTAAAGATAGATTGCTTCTCGATCTTTCCAAGAGGCTGCTGGATCCATCACCGTAGCTGGTATTAGAATTGAGTGTGAACAGGCTGTTCTTCCGGCCGGCCTTTTCCGCCTTCTTGGCTTCCTTTTCCTTCTTTTTGGCATCCTTGCGTGCTTCCTTTTCTTCCTTCTTTCGACGTTCCTCCTCTGACGCCAGGCTCAATCTGATGGCTTCCATCATCATCATGTCCTCCAAATCATCCATACGACTCCGTCGGGAGCTGCTTCCTCTTGTGGGAGGTACAAAGGGATTGGATCGTCCTTCTGTAGAGCCAGCTTCTTGTTGTCGTGCAGCATGCCGCTCAGCGAGCAGAGCAAGGGCGCCTAGATGAGGACTAGGACCGATATCCGGACTATCCATGGTAGATCGTCGGAGCACGTTTCGTCGGCCGAATCCAGCAAACGCCCGAGAATCAGGGGTCTGACCATTCATCAGATATGCGGCAGTGTGTAATGCGGTAGCTGCTGCCGATCGTCGCGCTGCATGAGCTCGAGCAGTCGCAAGCTTGTTCGCCCAATCCGGGCGAATCTTATCCGTGGTAATTACTTCTGGAGCATTAGCCGAGAGAGAAGTGCCCCGTCTTCGACCAAGACCAGGGGACAAGCCGCCTGAAGAGATGGAAGTTTGCGAGGACATTGCTGACATGACCTGATATGGTTGTGATCCGACCCCGTAGGTCAGACCCCGACGAAATGGTGGTGGTGTATATGTGATTCCGAAATCAGGAGTTTTGCAGTATGGGCATGTCGCTATCTCTGATACCAGCAACTCCTCAGCTTGTGCTTCTCTTTCGGCTTCAGATACGGGCGGCGCGTTGGGATCTGGCTGTTCATGTTCCGGAGGGTGTGGATCCGGCCTTTTTATTTGGACGAAACATTCCGAACATATCGGTTGTTCGCAACATCTGGTAGTGTTGAGATATGGAGGGTAATATAAGAAGCAAATCGGGCATTCTGACGCGTCCTTATACAGATATACCTCTATAGGTTGACCGTTCACGAAAGGATCTGGGGGTAGTTGAAATTCCCGTGGAGTCATGTCTGCCTGAGAGTTGGCTCGTGATGATGTGGTCAATGATGCCAGCGTTTTCGCCCGAGTCCTGAAAATGTTGCCGCTGGGCGAGCCGGATGCTGGTGGAGATGGGAGTGGTAAAGAGTTCATAGCAGGTGAGAGAGGGGCTGATTTATCCGACTGGAAGGATTGTGATCTCCCTCCTATTGGGATTGTGAGGTTCTTCAATGCTGATTGATTGTTTCTGTCGAACGTGATCCTCTTTGCAAGTTGATATTCGAGTTCGGGAGGTACTTCATCTGCTGGAGGAATAGGCATACCTCTGGCAGCAGCCATAAGCTGATGTTCTGCCCATGAATCCGAGAAATCATTCAGCCCTCTCCAAAAGGGGGCAAGTCTGCGCTCAATCTGCGACCGCGTGAGTAACATGCTGTATCCAAGACCAGACCATAACTTACTGTAAGCTGTCGAACGATGGTTTTATTGAAATCCTCAGTCCCAACATAGACACCTTGTGTGACAAGATAGCCTCCGTCAACATTCTCCTCCTTCATACTACGCTCTCGCTCTTTGAGCCTTGCAGCTCTCTCTTTCTCTGCTTTTCTTGCTTCCCTCTCAACTTTGGTCTCCCTTCTTGCTTCGACGGAAGAAGCATCTTGGTCGCTATTTCCGCCAATGCCGAGAAATGAGAAGTCGTGCCGACTCGCTCTTCGCTGGCCGCGAGAGGAGTATACAGGTCGAAGGGAGGGTTCGGCTGCATTTGCTTGACCATCTTGTCGTGGGCCTATGCTTGTGCTGTCACTGCCCCGCGACGCAGATGAACCCTGCCCACGTGCTTCTTTTGTCTGAGAGTTTCCCATCTTCGCCCACCTTCTGATAACGAGGTGACCTCCTGCTACTTAGCAATACCAATCGGAGGCAATCATCGCGACATTTTCCGCATGCCCTCTGGTTCCGAAGGCGGGAACGTGAAAGGATCGCTTAGTTCAGGGTTCGGCCTGTTTTGGAGATCGTTGGTAAGATGTGCCAGGAATCTGTAGGCCTCGTTTGGGTTGACTAAGAGCTTGATGAGTGAGCGACCCCTCGAAGCTCGAGTTGGATGGCGATCAGGTCCGGAGATGAGAGTAAATGATGTGAAATATTGTGGGGTGATGCTCACATAACGACCATGTGAACGAAGGTACGTATGTTCAGATCAATGCAATACTCCCATTAAGAAACAAGGTCAGTCCGCAGCCTTCCGCCAAGTTTGCTGCACCGGCCACAAAGTTAATAGATGCAGGTTGCCCGTTGTAGCCAGGTGCTAGCGGATAAGTGAGATGGAAGGACGCCGGATAAATCGAGGGTCATTGCTCATGATTATTGTCATCCGAGCGGGAGACGACGATAACGCAGATACGAGAGCCATAGGCGTGGGTGCCTACAAAGGCCTGGGATGGTGGGCCATGACTGTTGGACTGGGTGCCCCGCACCGGCTGTTCGGTGACCAACCCACACCCATCTTTCCCGCTAATGATATCGGATGGCCTACCTACACTGGGCCTGGAAAAAATAACGGCGAACTTTGACAGTCAAGCGTCAAACATACCGGCGGCACGCTTGTAGACGCAAACAAACAGCCGCCGACGGGGGTTTGGTTATTCGAGAGCGCTTGCCATCCGACTGTGCAACTCTCGCATGTATTCCCGATGACGGTCGATTCGATACGACTCCATATAACTCCTCTAACTCCCGACCTGCTCCATGCCGTGGTCGGGCCAAAACTGCTTGATTCAATCTCCAACGTATCCTATCACACGATCCAGACATTTCCGGAAAACAGTTACGGCTATCTGGATATCCCCACGATGGAGGCAGAAAGGATAAAGAAGAAGCTCAATGGTGCCATTTTGAAAGGCAAGAAGATAAAAATCGAGGAGGCCCGACCCACGAAACGCAGGCGTGTTGAAGAGACGGAGGAGGAACATCCCGAGACTAAAGCACTGAAGGTGTCTAAGAGAGCGAAAAGGGAGCCTAATGTGGTCGCTGGACACGAGCTGCCCTTAGGTCGCAAGATAAAGCGCGGCTGGACTGAAGCGAAGCCTTCAAAGTCGAATAAGAAAGACAAAGGGAAATCTTCGTCCGCGCCGTCGAAATACTCCGATAAAGATGAGGTACTGTTTCGCACCAAGCTACCACCCAACAGGACGGACGCGACAGCACGGGAGAAGGAGAAGGGCAAGTCAAAGAAGGGTCCTGGCGAGAGTGTGGTGCACGAATTTGAAAAGTCCACAGCGCAACCATCTTTCCTCAGACAAGATGTTGGTCAGCGTTCTAAGGTCGATTTGGAATATGTTGAAGGACAGGGATGGGTCGATGAGAGCGGGCAGGTAGTCGAGCAAGAGACCGAGCGTGTTGCAAGATCACGTCGCGCCATCAAACCTTCCGCTAAGAAGGATGGGAAGGGGACGGGGCAAGTTGAACCGGCCTCAGGAAGTGAAAGTCCGGAGTCTGACGAAGACAGTCCAACTGAGGGTGAAGACGAAGAAGAGGAGCGTCCAGTGAATCAGTACGATGATGAGACGAGTAGTTCGGGCTCTTCGTCGGAGTCTGACACAGACATGGAATCGGAACGGTCTGCAGTTGATACAGACAAAGCATCCTCTGCAACACCAGAGTCTACTGAAGTCAATAAGGCTGCAGAGGTGCACCCACTCGAAGCGCTGTTCAAGAGGCCAACCAAACCTACCACATCTGACGTTGCGAAACCATCGCTGGAGGTAACAACGTCGTTCTCATTTTTTGAATCTGGCAATGAAGATGATATTGAGGAAGAGACTAGCATGCCAGGGACACCGTTCAGCTCGCAGGACAACAGATCCAGGAGTCTACGAAGTGCAGCTCCCACTCCTGATACGGCGCATCCAAGCCGATTCAACAGCTTCGGCAGCTCTGGGCTGCTAGGTGACGAGGAAATGGAAGCCGACGATGAAGAGGCCACTCCAACCGGACAGGACAAGATGCGCCAGGAGCCCAACCAAACACCATCACGGCAGCAGAGCGATTTTGAGAAAAAGTTCTGGGAGAACCGTGGCGATAACAATAGGGCGTGGAAGTTGAGACGGCGGACTGTGTTGAAAGAGAAAAGGCAACGCGAGAACAAGGCACGACGGCCCAGGAATTGGTAACTTAGCGTGGATCCGAGAAAGCAAGTTAGAAAAAGCAATGAATGTCTCGCTTCAGAATGTTCTTCGGAGTTCCCTTATCAATTAAGACTGTTGTATGAAACGTGACACCATTGTGGGCGTGGATGATAATGATCACTTCTCTAGATACAAAGTCTTGAGTCAGCGTTCTGGCCCCAGCTCTTTGGAGATTTTAGAACGCGGCAGCCTGATCCCATGCTTCCTTTCCCAATGTTGCCAAAGTCAACACTCTTGGTTCTTTCAATGCTACCCAAGGATCCTGTTGATTGCTAATTTTTTCTTCGATTTCTAGCCTAAGTGTGGAATTTTCCTCGTATATCGCACCTCTTCCAAGCATATGTTTGTCAAGTAAGAGTTCGGATCGTGCAGCTATATACGAAATACGATCAACTGCACCCAGACATCCCTACCACTGTCATGCGAATCATCACGGGGCTTTACTTCTAATTACTTGCGATATCTCCATCTTCCCATGCCGCCAAAGAACCAGCGGCGGTCGCATACGAAATCCAAGAACGGCTGTAGTCAGTGCAAAGTCAGGCGCATAAAGGTTGGCTACTATGAACGATTTTCCATCTCACTCCGGAATGCTTACATGAGCCACAGTGCAACGAAATACATCCGCAATGTTCAAATTGTGAACGTCGCCAAATTGTCTGCGACTTTTCCCTATCTCCCGATGCTAGCAAATCTCCCAGCAACCCCGCCGATGGCCGGCGGCAGAGTGGTCAGATTGCGTCGCTCAAGGCAGAGAAGCGGACACCATCACAGCATGTGATCGATCCTTTCCAGTTACCCGACTTGATTAGCACCAAGAAGACTACGGAGCTGGATATTACTGATCTCCAACTGATGCACCACTTTACCAGTGTCGTTGCGCTGAATCTGGCCAATTCCCAAACCGCCGAGGCGCTGGCATTATGGCAAGTGCATGCCGTTAAGCTGGGGTTCAAGCATGATTTCCTCCTCAGAGGCATCCTTGCCGTTGCAGCTTTTCACTGGGCGTATCTTCACCCTGAACAGAAAGCCGAGTATGACCTCATCGGAACGACGCATCAGAGCATAGGTTTGGCCGACTTCCAAGAGACGCTGGGCCACGTCGACGAAAGTAATTGCCACGCTCTGTTCGCATTCTCATGCTTGCTGATTGTGCTTGCCTTTGCCTCCAGTACCAAAGACAAGCCAAGAGATTTCAATAGCGACGTACTGCATTGGTTTTACTTATTGAGAGGCGCAAACAGTGTGCTCAATTTGCATTCCGAAACTATCAAAGCTAGCTTCCTGAAGCCGTTGCTCGACGAGATGGGCCACATTGAGAACACGGCCGCCTACACACTACCCGATACGGATCAAATTACCAAGCTCTTTCGTCTTTGCGCATCAAGTGAGCATGACAAAGAGACCGCCCAAGCTCTTGATCTGGCCATTCACTCACTACTCAGCACGTTCATTCAAGCTTCCTTGCTGAAGGCTCGTAATGACGGAACGATTTTGACGACTTTTGTTTGGCCGATCAATCTGCCGCCCAAGTTCCTGGATCTCCTGAGTGAGAAACAACCGGAAGCGATGGTCGTTTTGGCACACTATTGTGTATTAATATACTGGGGTGAAAGCAAAGATCAAGACACTTGGTTTGTTAGTGGATGGGCCAGATATATGCTCGAAACGGTCACAGAGTCTGTGCCAGAGATCTGGCAAGAACACTTACAATGGCCTCAAATGATGATGAATGAGGGTATGAGGTTGTACAACAGGACGGACTTATAGTGTGGGTCATGTCCACCAGGACGCGCTTGTAGGAATAGGGGGACTGGGTTTTGGTTTGTTCTGTCGGGAGCCTGGTGTCGAGGCATGCTCATTATTTACCAGCCCAATGGACATATGTATATATTTCGGAAAATCTGCCATTGGGGAAAATCTTCTGCTGGCCACGCACGAAGCACGCGTCTTTTCACAGGATTGTCGCACGATTCCGTGATGGGAAACTCCAACGGTCCAGAACGCAGGAGAACGGAATAGAGGATTACAACCCCTGGCGCACATGGACGTGGACGTTGACGTGGACGCAAGGCTCTGTCTTGTTCTGTTTCAACCAGGCTTTTGGCGACCCAATGACCAAAGAGACTGTTCTGTTGGCGAGAGTGTCACGTGGATGGCTCGATGGTCAAACAATTGCGTGGCCTGAGTGCAAGCCCAAGGGATCGAGAGGTCGTGATTTGAGAGCCAAGTTCGCGTCTGACAGTCTGCAAAGTTCGCACCACTGCAACCACTTCATCAGGGGCTTGAAGTTCGTCCGCAGAAAGCGCCAGGGAGTTGGCAGACAAAAATAAGTGAAGGGAGGAATAAGCCACCGATACTACCTGGGTCCAACCAGAGGACACATGTGACCAATTTTCACCCATCAAAGGCCGTCAGCGGCTGCTGTCAAATCCCAGAGTTGCATCTGTGGCTCTGTGCTCTCAATCAAGACCCTGAATAAGGGCAGCCTGATGATTACATGATACAGCGACCATGATCTTCTCTCCATGAAGGAGTTTTGCTTTCTTTCTGTTTGCTATGGATGCAGGAATGAATTCTCGACATCCTCCTAGAAGACTTTCTATCAGGTGAGGGAGCACATTGGATACGTACCCTCAGTGGAGCAGGTATCCTGAAACGAGCCCCCAGACAATGGAGCGCCCCTTGACCCTAAATTTCCAAACACCTCAAACCAGAGACCGTGCACCTCCTGACACAAGCGCTCAGATCTCTCCTGAGCCCGTCCTTTTTCCCTTTCATTGATCCGTGCGTTTCATTTCGATCTTCCTCTCTCTTCTGCATCACTGTCATTACGTTCACTTCTCTTGCTGATCTTTTAACTCTCGTTATCGCGCGCTCGGCCGCCACAGACGACACCGTCTATCATCGAGCAGGACTCGCCCAACATTCTTTTACCAGGATTTTCCACGAAAGACACACTCTTTAAGCACATATATCCTGCTTCGAACTATCCAAGAAATCCCTCTCAACTACGTCCCGTCCACGAAAATGAACAAGATCCTGCTAGTCTTCGTCGGCTTCGACATCGCCTTCCTCCTCTGTGCGGTTCTACACTTGCTCATCCCCATATACACCAGAGCCAGCGTTCCCACGAGCAATATCAGCAATGTCGCCTCAAACCTGCTGCTCGACCATTGCCCGCTCACAGGTACGCGTCACGACCCTTCTGCTGGACTCGAGGCTAATTGTGATTCTAGTCAGCGAAATCAATGCAATCATCATGTTCGCGACATTTCTGCTATCCATCCCGGCTATCTTCATGAAGCGCAACCGCGTTTTCTTGCACCTGCATATTGCTGGTGTGATCATTGCCGCTCTCTTGACCCTGGCGATCGGCGTGGTGATCTGGTTCTCAACGCTCGAAATGCACAAGAATCTTCTACCTGTGTGGAACGCGCAGACGCCGGCGATCGAGTCCCTACTTCAACAGAAGTTCCAGTGCTGCGGGTACAATAACCCAGCTCTGTTCGTCAAGGATTCGACTTGCATCAATGCAGCGACCGCCGCGAACTTGGGACCCTGCTCCACACCGTTCGGTGTGTATGCGAACCGATTCTTGGACATTGTGTTTACCACTTTCTTCGGGTTTGTGGCTGTCGACATGATGCTCTTGTTGTCGGCTCTGTGCTTGGTCAAGGATCGCAAGGAGAAGGAACGCTACAAGCTTATCGACGAGAAGAGGGAATGGGGTTCGATTTGAGCAGGCCTCTTGTTCGGCCTTGCATTTCTCAAGCTGAACGTGCGACGATGGTGAAGACTATGTGTATGGGAGGAACATGGTTGAAACCCCAATCTACGAGTATGAGAATCTTGTTGTATATCAGCGATTTCTGAGCGATTTCATGTCACTGCGTGTCCTGGCGAGTCTCAGGAGCGTTTGGAGCAACACTGTAGATCATGGACATCTTAGCAGGCAAGTTACGGTTACGATAGATAGATATGACCATTGACCATCACACTCACAAAGTGCCGCAATTGATTCCACCTAATGGTTCGAGTGCCTGTACCACAGTATTGCAATCAGAGCCTCGAGCCCGGGCGGAAGCCGTCGCACCGAACCACGTCCCGTTTTCTAGTGACCCGTAAACCTCATTTCTGTCACAACGAGTTTATCGATTGATCGTCTGCAGCTCATCTGCCAAATTGATAATTTCCAGATAAAAGCTCTGGCTCACTGTTGATCATTTCTGGCAGAATGCTAAAAAGCCACAGATGACGATGGTGTGCATTGGGGCTTTTGGCTTGCTGGGCGTAGATCTCCCGTAGTTTTGCGGTTTTGCGGCGTTGCGCTTAGGGACAGCGGTTCGAAATTTAAAGATTGTTGGCATCATCGCTGTCCCAAGCTTTTCCACAACTCACCGCCAGGCGCCACATGGTCAAGGCTTTACGAGCTTGAAGGCATATACAAGTGGTGACGGCATTTTGCATTTACCAGATATATTATAATCTCTCTTACCATTTTATCTTCTTCAGGGTAACGCAGTGTTTGGGTCTGAATTGACATGGTCTTTTGACTTGAGGAAGAGCGATACGTGAACTTCAAGTCGTTGGGGCGAATCTCGCGCGCAGCAACAATCGTCGAACTATAACCTGGAAAGGGGTGCTAGACAGCTCATGAATGCGATGTTATAGTCAGCGCAATCTCTAACAAGAACAGCAGAAAGCATTCATGAATGGAGGCGCAGTTATCTCAACACTATATTGTACTGAAAGAATGCATAAAAGGAGGCACGCAAGTTCCACATCGCCCTAAGCCTCGTGATAAGCTGTTACGTCTTTCTCTTGTCCAGTTTCACAAATTGAGCACCGACGTCTTTGAAGAGTTGCAAAGAAGACAAGCCGTAGCGCCTCTACCAGGACAGCCATCACGGCAACAGAACGTTCCTCCATTCTTGCAACCTCGTCCCAACTTCCACAAAAGCCGTAATTGGGCTAGGCAGAAGTTATCGTCGCTCCAAGCTCAACGTTTCAAGGATCTGTCGAGCGAGGTCTTTTACGAATTGGAGAGACGGTTTCAAGGCAGCCATAAGAATCATCGTCAATGGCTTGGACGCTTGTGACACCATCCTCCAGAGGCATTGGGTTTGCATTAACCCGTCACCTCCTCCGAACCATACCACCAGGAATTCCTGTTGTTGCGACAGCCCGTTCTGACTTGCCTGGCACGAAGGAGAGGCTCCTTTCATCTTTGGATCTGTCAGAGTCACAGTCATCTCGACTCGATCTGCAAGAATGTGATGTGCTTTCGGAGTCGTCCATCTCAAATCTGGCTGCGTATTGCAAGGATCGGTACAATGATAGAAGTCAAAACAAGGCAGCACATCTACGGTTGGCGTTCATGATCCCTGGCATGTTGATGCCAGAGAGGGCGCCGGACAAAATCGAGTATGACTCGGCATTGGACACGCTGAAGCTGAATCTTTTAGCACCGATGATGTTGGTCAAACACTTCTCGGGCTTTGTCCCTCGAAAGTCGAGCAAGCTCGAGGAGGTCGATGGCCTCCCCCGAGCAGCCGTGCTGGCACTGATGAGCGCGAGAGTAGGGTCAATCAGCGACAACCGTCTAGGTGGATGGTACAGTTATCGAAGCTCGAAAGCGGGAGTCAACCAGCTTACTAGATCAGCGGACATTCATCTGAAAATGCAAAGCGGACCCAACGCCATGTGTGTGGGATTGCATCCTGGAACTGTTCAAACTGATCTCAGCAAAGAATTCTGGAACAACACTCCGAAAGAAAAGCTGTTTAGTCCAGACTTTGCTGCAGAAAAACTTGTTGAAGTTGTGAAAGGCCTGGATGAGGACAGTCGGGGGAGATGTTGGGATTGGGCAGGCAAAGAGATCCCCCCATAAATGCAAGTGTTGCATTAGTGGCCCACCTTTCGGGGCTTAGTCAGAGGGATAGTGATAAGGCTGTCGCAGTTTCGAGTCACCTATCACATGGGCTCGACACGAAATACACCGAGGTGAAGATATGGTGCGGAATAGCTTGGACGTTAGTGAAGCTTGAGGGCGACGCACAAATTGAAGCCGTAACGCTCCGGTGGCAAGATATCTCGTGAATGTCCATTTGAAAGTGGGATAATGTTCCTGACATGCAAGCTTACTGCCCATATGCTTTTTGTATCCCAGACATCCCAATGGTCATTCGGATAGGGGTGGAAGCTGGGGAAGATGCGTATCGGCATGTAATTGGTGGCTTTGATGAATCAGCAATAGCGGACCTTGCTAGTTGGGGGCTAGTAACCTCGAAACCTGCACTAGCAATGCAGTGGTTGTTGGTGGTGGACTGAGGGAGGAGTCGAGTCGAAGGCGAAGCAGTGATGGGCCTGAGCATCCTTGTCAACCCTTCAGTGATCTAAGAGATCATTCCCATTGAGAGAGTCTCTTTCAGCTGAGATAGACGGCCAGAACATCTTTGGTAATTGAAGCTTGCTCAACCAAAAGATAGGGCCCGAGGATGGATTGGATGGATAAGGGTAGAGCAGCAAACTAGCAGTGGGCACCGGCGCAGACTAGCAGGCGTGGATCAGATTTTTATTGCAATGATTGATTGAACCACTGACCAGCGTCCGGACAGTCGGGGATGGAATGATCCGCCCTACGAGTGAACCAATAAACGATCAAGCCAGCTGATGCCGCCAGTGGCAGTGAGTGGGTTTCCCACAGGCTGTGAATCTACAAAAGGCAGGCCAGCTGCCGCTATGCCCTTTCCGATTCCATTTCCTCTCTCGTCCATCCCATTCATTTCCTTCCCTCAACTCAGAGAAGAAACAATCCGCCCACCTCGTGCCACGGGTTCCTTGCCTGGGCAATCCCCAAGGTCTTTCGAACCTTTGCGTAACAATCATTGACTGTTTGGGAAAGACAACAATCTGCCTTTTCCAGTCTCAAACGGTACGTATGTCAGTTCCGAAGTTTTTGTTCTCATGGTCTTTACCTCTTTCATCACATTTTGCAACCTTCCCCCATTGAGCGACAGCTTTCAGACGCGCAAAGAAAAGACGTCCAGGACTCGCCAGAAACTTGAACAACCGGAGACTCGATCCTGTCGCCTCCTGAAACGTCCGAATCCATGAGCCTGGATTGTTCTGTTTTCCAATGTTGGTCCACTCTGGCCACGAAGTTCCTTACGGGAGTGAGCGACCGAGGAGTCGAAAGACCAAAAGACCAAAGGCCCAACCGGCAGAAGTTGCCCCTCGCCAAGCCCCGAAGGCCAATGATTATCCAGCCACCGCCTCGGACCTGGCACTGACCACTGAATCTTCACTGCAACCCACCTAAATCAGAACTGCCTGGAGTCTTACGAATTCACTGCCGAACACCGCCGCCCAGTCACTCTTCCTTCCCCCCCTCAAACCAAACCCTTTTGAAATTCTATGCCCCGGACCTTCCCAGATCCTCTCCATCCACTGTCAGTCCATACAGAAAGTGGTTACTTCCTTCCTTGACCTCTCCAGAAACCCACTTCTATCCTTTCGCAGTCTGACTGTTGCACATCCCTTTCATCCACAAAGCTTGTGTTGCTCTCACCTTCAAATTGGAACTGTCTTTCCCCGGATTCGGTTGAAGACTGCGCCTGCATCTGCGACCACCCTCTGCACTTGGCCGTGTACGTGTCCGTGACAACTCCGCTCGCTCCATCCAGTTAATCTCATTGCCTCGACTGCGGTTCACTGCAATGACTTTACTGTTGTTATTAATTGGTACATTTGCTGACTCGTCACCTCAGATTAGGTCATCTCGCCGATACACGAAAAGATCTTCTAAATCTTGCTTCTACCATCTAAAAGGTACAACCTAGACTCGATCCATCTATTTCCTCTTTCGTCTATTGACACTTTACTTCTTTGGGCAGACTTCCCCAAACTCGATCAACCATCATGGCTGACATCACCGATCCCACCGCTGGTCTTGACCAACCTTCCCCAGGCGACGACCTTACCGGCAACGGCGTTGACTCTCGAGGCACCAAGCGTCCAAGAACATCAATGGCAGGAGACGATGATGACGATGATGATGAGAAGGGTGGACGTGAACGTAGAAAGATCGAGATCAAGTTCATCCAAGACAAGTCGCGTCGTCACATCACATTCTCAAAGAGAAAGGCTGGTATCATGAAGAAGGTCAGCGCAATCAAATCAATTCAGACCCAAACATATTGACTCTGGTTACAGGCATACGAACTCTCTGTTCTTACCGGGACTCAAGTCCTTCTGCTCGTCGTCTCCGAAACTGGTCTTGTCTACACCTTCACCACTCCTAAACTTCAACCTCTGGTCACGAAGGCCGAAGGCAAGAATCTCATTCAGGTATACTGCTTCTCACTCAATCAATCAAGTGTCCTGTCTAACCAAGCTTAGGCATGCTTAAATGCGCCCGAACCCTCCGGAAACGAGAACGGTGTCGATGCCGCCGATGATGTCGCGTCGCCTGACGATGTTCCTGCCATGCCCCCTGCGGCCACTGGCATGGCTCGACCTCCCACCCATGGTGGATACATGACTCAAGAACAACAACAGCAAGCCATGTACTATCAACAACTCCAGCAACAGAACCAGAGTGGTCAATATGCTGGCATGCCTCAGATGCCTCAACACCAACGCGCATAGTATGACGATTACTCTGACATAATGATACCCACAAAGTGGCTCGTCAGCTTTCATACAGTCCGCATCTCTCCTGGCTATCGTCGTTGTTGTCCATGGAGGCACGTGAGTGACCGGCATACGAAAAGCTGCAACACTTGTCTGGTAGTACGGCGTTTATCGAATTCACAAGTCAAATTCAGGGAGGGGAGCTGGAAAGGAATGATTTGCTCTTTTTGAAATTCCTCCATTCAGGCTCAGGTATCCTCAGCTTTCTCATGTAAGAATGAGGACTTGGAAGAATGGCAGAATAGGCGAAGTCGAGCTGTTTAACAGGAGCAGCCTGCCCAAGAACAGCCAAAAGAACCCCAAAGCGTACTCATCATCCATGATACGAGTTGGGATTGCCGTCTGTCTAAGAGACAGCACACTTAATCCAAAATCCAATCAATCTCTCGATTCTCTTCTCCTCTTCACAGTTTGCTGCCCACCCATTGCGGGGATCTTTTCTCGACAAAAGCTTTGATACCTTCGTGAAAGTTTTCCCCCTCATTCAACCTTTTCTGATATACGTCGATGACAGCTTGAGTCGCATGTTCGGCGCTGCCGTCTGTAGCACGTTAGCTAGGCTGTATTGACGGCGATTGCTGCCCAACTTACCCTCCCATCCAGAGGCAACTCCAGCTCTACTGATGATGACGCTGTCCGGACTGTTATTGGAGATCTGCTCAGCGTACTCGAGCGCCTTTTTCACGACCGGTCTGCTCAAGACGTCAACATCGGCAGGAGCGTCATCAGTAACAGCGTTCAAGATCCCCCAGGTCAGTGCTTCTGCCGCACTAACCGTCCGTCCTGTGAGTGCCATCTCCATGGCCCTCGGTTTGCCGACGGTGCGCACAAGTCGAGGAAGCGCGCCGGCCATTGCGAACAACCCGCGCTTGACTTCAGGCAGTGAGAACAACGCTGATTTCGAGGCCACCACGAGATCCATGTTGGCGACCATCTCCATTCCACCTCCGAATGCTAGACCGTTGATAGCCCCGATGACGGGTTTCTTGCCCATACGTCGGGATACTGCGCCGAAACCTGAGGGTGGCATTGACCGGTGGCCAGTGCCGCCTTTTTTAGCGGCGGCGTTGGATTCGTTCCATTCTTTCAGGTCGGCGCCGGCGCAGAATGCGCGGCCACTACCTGTGATGACGGCGCAGCGGAGGGTGGGTTCATTGTCGTACCACTGGAGAAGGGCGTCGAGGGCCCAGTGTTGGGAGGTGGATATGCAGTTTAGACCCTTGGGGTTGTTGAGGATGATGAGCAAGGTGCTAGGTGTGGGGAAGAGTGTGAGGGTGTTGAGGGTGCTGGGAGGAAGGGTTTTGAGGGTTGATAAAGGTGATGACATTTTGATAGGAGTGAGGGTGTCGCAGCAGTGTGGATGGTCAAGTCAGGTTGAATCTTGGTGTTGATGTTCTGGCTGGCGATTTTTTTCGGTTTGCGTGCCTAGACGTCCGCTTTGCTCTATGTGTCTTCCACAAGGCTCATGGTCTGAAGAGTAATCGGAAACCTCTGTGAGATGCGAGGTACATCGATACGAGCGCATAAAGCATTGAACCCTGTCATCTTTCGACGCGGTAGATACCGAGGTCAATGCTCGATTCGGCTAGATTTCTACGTGGGGACGGAGTTTTCAAGGGAACACGGCTACTTCCCGTTGATCATCAAGTCGAGGTCATTAACCGACGGAGTCGACGACATCGGCAGCCGAGGACGTACTAGACTCGTGCTAAATTGATCTGTGGAAGCAGAGAACTTGATTGGATTGAGTCATTACTCTGATGCTCATATCAATGGCACTCTGTGTACCAAGTCTGCTATCACGAAGCACACACGCTGTGCAGAAAAGGGAGCAAGATCGCTCGACAATGTGTTTTCCAGCCTCAACTCCTTCATGATCCGTGATAACTCCCGAAAAAGCTCGTCAGTCATATTCGCTGGTAGCATCTGCGTCACCCCCTATTTCTTCTCGCCCTGAACAAGCTTGACTGCATCCAAGATCTTCGGGTAGAGAGGATGATTCTTCTCAAGTCCAGTCAGCTTGGTGGTGGCCTCCTCTGGGGACGTGCTGCTCATGATCTTCGCCAACTCTTTGCTCTCTTCGTCACCCTCAACATTCTGGAATCGAAGAGCCATCTCGACGCCACGAACAAGAGCAGTGACATCGTAACCCTGTTCGGCGAGTTGAGCTGCAGGTCCGATGAAACGCTCGTTTCTACCGAGCTTTCGAAGGGGAGCGCGTCCAACACGAACAGGGACATCCTCAAGATGAGGGTTTGAGATGCGTGAGATGATGGTGTCAACATATTTCTGTTGCTCCTCCTTCGTGATACCATGTTTGCCGCTGATCAGGTGGGCAGTCTCCTCCAAAGCCTCATGTACCTCCTTCTTGATCTCAGGGTCGGCCATAGCTTCATGAATGGTGGCGATACCCTTGTTGTATCCGAAGTAGGCGGCGGTAGCATGGCTGGTGTTGACAGTGTAGAGCTTGCGCTCAATGTATGGCTCAAGGTCGTCGACCCAGTGAATGCCCTTGATCTCAGGATGACCAGACTTGAAACCGGTGGTTTCGACGCACCACTCGTAGAAGCTCTCGATGACAACATCGAGACCGGCATCGGCAGGTTGAGTTGGGACAATTCTGTCAATAGCGGAATTGCCGAACTCTGCCTTCTTTGGTAGGTCCTTAAGCACCTCTTCCTTCATGTTCTTCGGGTCGATGATTTGCTCTCTGAGGGCGTCGGTGGCATTGATCATGTTCTCACAGGCAATGACGGCAAGGGGCTTCGACTTGGTTCTGCCTGCAATACCGTCTGCAATTGGCTTTGCAATGAACTTGAGGACGTTGGGGCCAACAGCGCAGGTGACCACATCGGCATTGGCAATGGTGTCGACAACCTCTGGCATGCTATGTTTGGAGTTCAGAGCACGGTAGTTTGTGATCGTCTTGCTGCTCTCTCCCTCCGGTCCAACTTCGGTGATCTTGTAGGACTTTGTTGAGCTGATTTTGTTGATGAGGTCGTCAACCACATCAACAAAGACGACATCGAAGCCGGATTCGTGGAGGAGCTCGGCGATGAAGCCACGACCGATGTTGCCGCCGCCGAAATGGACAGCTGTTCCAGGCATCGTGACGGTTGGGTGATGATTGAGTGAAGGATGACTGCGCCCGAACCAATGTTAGTATAACTCTATAACATGAAATAAGAAGGTGTGAGGATCATCGCTACTGACAGTGTTCTTGTCTGAAGAAGGAGCTTAACTTAAAGCACTTGACCGGACAAAGAGGGGAGGTTTGGTCGTGTTGGATTATTTGGATATGTTTGTTGTTTGTGTGAAAGGTTGAGAAGGAAGGTATTTATGGGCAGCTGGTGGAAAAAGTGAAGTGCGGTCAACAAAGTGACAGTGACTCGGTGAATGAAAATAATGGCTATATTAACGATTCGCTGTCACTTCAAAGCACTAAACTTGCTTGCTCTCGGCTGTGATCAATCGGTGAAGGTTGAGTGAAGAAGGGGAAGTCAGCATACCCCGCGCTAAAATTAACGTCACCGTGCAGGTGGACGCCACAGGCGCTATCAACCACGAGTAAGCGTAATAATGGATCTTGTGAAGGTCCTAAGGCTGGCCACCCCTGTAAAAGGATACCTAAAGTGACACGAGCACGCCAAAACCCCGCCTCAAGCCCTGCCGTGCCGCCCGAACACAAACAAAGAGACAGATATACTACGTCATATCGTGAGCACAAGGCCGGCAAGCCAGGAGGATCCAAGTGCTTCGAAACAAAGATAAAGTTGGATTATTGTTACATTAGATGATTGTTCATATAGAAGCATGGAAAAACTGCGCTTGAACGCTCAAGCATCCACACAGATACCCAGGTATCGTACAAACATGGAGAAGAGCAGGCATCCTCTCGTGTGCATGAGGACCCCAGTTCCACCGAAGAAACTTTCAGTATACTTCTTTCCTACCATGTTGCTGTTTCCTGGACCTCCCGACGCAGCACTGAGCAATGGACATGACACACGCCAACAGCATGACTGCAGTGGCCGCCCAGGTCATTCCCAGGAATTTTCCTCCTTTGTATGCCGCAATGCCAATGTCGTTCCCGTACTTGTTCGCGGCGTCGACAGCCTTGACGATAATTGCGGTTGCGATGGCCGATGCTATGCCAATGCTCAGGAAAGCAAGCTAGTCACGAGCCGTATCAGCAGATGCAGGTATTAAAGGTCTCTTCGAAGGATTACTTACCAGATCGATGAGAAAGTTGACGAAAGCAGACAGCCGACCATCGGTGAAAATTCCCCAGAGAGCAGCCAAAATGGCAATACCAGCAAATGAGATGCCTATAACGTAGAGTACGATCATTGCGATGCTTGCCACTTTGATATCTCTTTCTGCGTCCTCTACCTCTTGCGGCCAATGGATATCGTCCAGTGTGATACCGCTTGGGAGATGATCTTGGACAAACTTGGTAGGTTGGAAGTGGAAGCCCAAAGTCCGGTTGGAGCATAGAGTAATGTTCTCGCTGGCATGTTTAAGCGTCGCGTTGGGCTCATAAGTCCCTTCACAGTAATCCATGAGATGAACGTTGAGAAAGTCAGGGAGATTCAGCGCAGTGGCAATATCAGATGCCACATCGCTCAAGAGGCTGTTCAAATCTCCTTCAAGGCTGCTTAGTAGACCTCCAAGTGAGTCACTACTGCTGCTTGAGGTGTTGAATAGGCTGGTATGACCAATTCGGGAGAGATTCAGCTACGATCCTCGTTAGTAACCGTACTTTGGTGATATAATGGCAATTGCATACGGTAAGAAGATCTCCATCTTGGATGAATGACTTGCTGGAACCTGCAAAGAGGCATAGCAGTGAGAGGACAAACGCCGCGACGGCACAGGCCAGGGTCAATAGAGACGAAATTCGCATCGCTGTAGATGTCGCGTGGATTAGGATTATGGTAGAGAGATTTCTCGTTGTCGAAGGGCGGAATTAGCGACAATCTGGAAGACTGCTTTCACTTTCGTGGAGCGCAAGACTGCCTTATGATCGATTAGGTGACATGGAAAAAAGGAGGATACACCGTTGGTGGGCATGGCTTATTATTGTGCTTCCAACAATGCGAATCCTTCGTCGATCAGGCTGGGTGTTGGCCTGCTTCAAAACCTGTCATAACAAGAGCGTTTGCAGATGTTGTTTGGTCAAGCAAGACAAGGGCCCTGTAATTCCGCCGTGGCTGGGGTGTCGCGTCACCCAAAGGTGGCCAAACTTGTACCTGATTCGCCCATGTTCTAGGATCGGTTAGGCAGTCCTAGGCGCCTGTGTGGATGACTTGAGGCGCCTGCGCGGATTGGCCATGAGCGGACATTTCTCAGCCACGTCTTGGGATGTTTCACACGTCATTGAAATGCTGCCCCCACGTTGCCAGGTCCCAGTGACACGGTCTTGACGGTTTTTTCTGTTCAAGAAGAAAGATCCACCTGCAAGATCGAAGAAAGCGGATGGCAGCGAGGTCTCGACAATATCCTAACAATTGTCTCTCCCAGGCGCTCCAAGACCTGGCGGATATTCTTCAGCTACATGCTCATCTCCATCTCTGCTGAACCAGGGGACAGTGCTGTGAAGTCGTAGGGAACAAGGATCTGTTCATGAAGTCGGGTACAGGTGCCAGCTGGATTTATCCATCAGCTAGCATCCTGCGTCAATAGCAAGATTCCTCCTTTCGCCGCGTTAGCACTGGTACCTATCGTTCGTCGCTCCTCGTGTGAGGTCTGGGAACGATGACTACTCTGCTACTGGCGTACGATGCTCTTCTGCTGGGCGGTCAACAATAGTGCATTCGCAGGTTTTGATGATTGCGTTCTTCTCTTGGCCCCCCATCTTGATCTGCCACATGGTCCTGCATACGAACTGTCCGCTCTGATCAACCAGCAAGTGGTACGGGTCGTGAACTGTGCTCGTGGTGCCTGGCCCAATACACTGGCAAAGCCGTATGATCGAGGTCGCAAATAGTTGGGGTCCGAGGTATCGCCAAAGGCGTCCTCTTCTGCAGCATGCTTGAGTTTCCGTCTCGTGTCAGATTTATCCCGACCCTTTGACTTGCGTTGTGGTAGGTCAGGTAGCATTGCTCGGTAAAGGGCATACGGCTCCCGTTGGAATCGGACCTCGTACATCATGTTGGCGCGCAGACAGAACGCTTTGGCATCAGATCACAGGTTCACTCGGAGATAGCAGCATCCTGGTGCTGTAAGTCTTGCGTTTCTCGCCGTAATTCCTTGATTGCAGTCTTTTGATCAAGTCAGCACTTTAACCTTGAAGCGCTTCAACTATGACCTACAGCAAGAGCTTCTGGGTTCACGCCATTCTCGATCAAGGAGACACATAGAGATAACTGTGTCCTGTCCAATTGAGTGTTCTGTCAATGTGTCAGTCTATATAGCTTTGGAGGTCTGGCTCGCCTAACCAGCAACACTGATATCTCTTCTAGAATGTCGACGACTTCTCTAGCCTTTTCACGCTTCGAATCCGTTGACGGCATATCTTCGACTCGACAGCAGCGTGATGATACTGGATGATCACAGCGATCCGGGTACAGTGAATTTGATTGACGAGATTGAGAATCAAAGATTGGATGGGTGTTGAATGAGTGTTGTTGAACGTCGCCACAGAGAGTGGCTGTCAGACGCGCGTCGGTGGGAAAAAGCGGCGGCAAGATCGCGCCTAAACACTTCCCATTGTGTCTTCTCCACTGACAAATCTTCACCTCCATCAACCTATCTCATGCATAACGATCGTACGGCCAGAAAGGTCAGCTGATAGGCCAGATTCCGGCTGTTGAGTCCGGCGACTATGATATGAAGCCAGTGGCTGGCAGCAACTCAAGTTCCCAAGTTGAGCAGCTGAAATTCAGTGAGGCCCGACAACTTCCTCGCTCCAGCATACCAAAAACCTTGCATGATCTAAAGAATTTGGAGCGAAAATGTTTCGCTTCCAATGAGGTATTCCCGTTCGAGGATGGCATATTGAAAAAACAGAACACCTTCGTCCTTGTTGGCATTTCAGACCATGCAGAGCATGACTTAATCGCCTATGCAGTCGGCGTGAGATGGAATCACCAACTTCTTTTACACAAAATCTGCGTGACACCAGCTTACCGGCGGACAGGTGTAGGCAGTCGCATCATGCAGGAAATCATTGTCCGAGCCCGTCGGTGGTCCTGTAGAGGCATTGACCTCTGGGTGGACGAGAACAATCATCCAGCCAGGTCCCTCTATCTGAAGCATAACTTTATCTGGCAAGAGACGGTAGTGGACTATTATGCTCAGGGTCGAAATGGTATGAAAATGTCTCTTACTTTGCAGACTTGACGCACGTGCTTCTGTCGTGCCGGTGGCACATTCTCTTGTGAGGCTATCCCTTACAGCATCTGAGGGCTCCAGATGACGACCAGCCCCTCAAGGGCGACATAAGTGCTTGCAGCTGCGCTCGACCGTCACGTCCACGCGACTGAATGTTACCGTCTTTGTTCACAGACACCTCATATTTAACGGCGACACATGAATGCATCTCGTTGAAGCGAGGAAGCCTTGGTTGGCGCTCGTCTTTGCATCGTTGGCTACACCCGCTAGGGCTGTACCCGATCTATATTTCCCCGTCAATTCCCAGGTACCGCCCGTCGCGTATGTCTCGCAGCAATACGCGTTCACGTTCTCTGCGACGACTTTTGGCTCGAATGAAAGCCAGTTCTCCTATACGATAGCCGATGGGCCAGAGTGGCTCCACCTCGACACCTCAAACCGCTCCTTTAGAGGGACGCCTGCGCAAAGCGATTTGGGAGCCAACATAGTTCAGCTGATTGCCTCAGACTCAACGGGAGAAGCGTCAGACAGTATTACCTTGATTGTACTTGATTCCACCCAGCTGGGTTCAGGCGCGTCAATCCTTCCTCAACTTCAACAAGCTGGAAGTTCATCTGCGCCTGACTCCCTACTTTTACGTCCTCTGCAACCTTTCGAGGTAACTTTTGCTCATGACACATTCACCGGCATTGGGTCCAACACAATCTACTATGCGATCTCGGATAATCGTTCTCCTTTACCTCCCTGGGTACAGTTCGACTCTTCACAACTCTCCTTCTCCGGCACGGGTCCACCATTAGTCTCCCTGTCCACTCCTCCTCAGACGTACGGTTTCCTCCTGATTGCGTCGGACGTCGTCGGCTTCGCAGAAGCTACAGTCTCTTTCGATATTGTGGTCGGCTACAATGTCTTCGCATTTGCGAATGTCTCCCAAACGGTTGCCATCTCCAGTGGTTTACCATTTCAGACACCGCCACTGCGCTCTCTATTGACGTTGGACGGCAATGTCTGTGCGGATGGGCAGATTGCGAGCATAGTTGTTGACGGGCCGGACTGGGTCGAACTGGACAAAAGCCGAATCTCGTTGAGCGGCACACCACAGACTGCAGCTAATACACTTGTTACGATTAGTGTGACAGATATTTACAACGATGTCGCCAACACTACAGTATTCTTGCAAGCTGATAGTCTGCATGCTATCTCGCCAGGCACCATTGGTGGCGTCAACGTCACCCTGGGGGAGAACTTCTCCTACACATTGAGCAATCCGGCATTCACAGGCTCTGGGTCTATTTCTGCGAATCTCGGAAGCGCGTACGGGTGGCTCCATTTCAACTCCTCGAGTCGGGTGCTATCAGGACAGCCACCTTTAAGTTTGTCCGAAGACATGATACCCGTTACAATAGCATACACAAACGCTACCGCCAATGTAACTGCAACGGTGAACCTCTATCTCATGCCGGATCAGCCTAACGGCATGGCTACTGCCAGCATTATGCAGTCACGAGCCCTACCTCAGGCAAGCCAGACAAGCAATCCACAGAACAGCTCACCCACCTCAGAAAAAAATTCCAAATGGTCGTCGACCCGGATGATACTAGCAATAGTGCTTTCGGTGCTGGCAGTATTGATCATCATTTGTCTCATACTGCTTTGGGCGTTACGAAGACGGCGCAAGAGGTTGGCGAATACCGAGTCGGCGAACTTGGACTCCATGCAGGCGAACACCACCGACAACAGCCCTGGCGTATCGCCACATCAGGCACGTCCTTTGACTGCTCCCAGCAGACCCTTGACTAGACCCCCAAGGATCGATTTAACGTGGTCAAATGACTCGCTGGCACACTCCAGATACAGATTATCTGGGATAGCAACTTCGGGGAATGATCGCACGTCAAGAGTGTCTCGAGGGGATGGACCCTTGTCGCGGCAGTCTCATCTGTATAGGGGGGCCCTCACTCGACAAAGTGGTACCCTCGATCAACGCATGGCTGAAAACGAGAATCGCCTGCAAGAACAGGCTCGTGTCTCACAACCTACCGTAGGTCTTCCAGATCGAAGAAGTGGTGCAGGACACGGATCTGGGATTTTGCTTCGTTCTGATTCCGAGGCTGCCAGAAGATCGTGGCGGGATACATGGACCTCCAAACCTGTCAGGGATAGCAAAAGGTCCACTGTCATGCTCGAATCATTTCCCAATCCTCCAACAAGCCCAGGGTCCAAACGAGACAAGGCTGTGTCGACGGCCAGATCTACTAACCCTTCGATACGAGACAGTATCGGAGCTTTGTCTTTTGAGGCGCGGCGCCAGAAATGGCACACCGAACGTGCTCGAGCTCGCTTGGAAGGGGCAGCACGCTTCTCGAACGCGGGTGCTTCACGATTGATGTCCTCACCACGCGAGCACAGGACAGGAAGGTCGAGAGGAGACGACCGTTCCACAGCCCCGACAGCAGTTCAGGATGCTGAAAGGCCCAAGAATAGACCGCCATCTAGGCAGCGTACGTGGTCAGACTGGTCGGCCATTGGACCAGCAGCACATGACTCGCTGAGAGCCGGAAGCCCACTGAACTCGGTCCTGGAGAGTCTTCCAAATGCAAGGACAAACATGAGCCTCGCAAGTAGCGGACAGTTCGAGTCTGTGACTTCTTCTGAGAGTCAATGGGAAGATGAAGATGTTGTTGTCAAGGAGACAGCAAATGGGGCCAGGCGATGGGAGGCAGGCGAGAGTTCAACGAGTTCACCACGCCTACCATTCGAATCAGAAGGCAAGGAAAATGAGAATTCTGCTGGCTATGCTAGGCATGCACGGATCTCGGACGCTAGGAAACGGCATACCAGTGTTGGAGAAGGAGGACTCACCAGGTCGAAGGCAAGACATCATGGGAGTTTTCGTTTTATATAGAATGACACCCTCGATGATAGATGCAGAAGAACAGAACTGCATTATATTCGCAGGCAGTGCAGGTACCTGGAATCCAGATGCCTGGTAATGTACCGTACCTAAGTAGTGACGTTGGAGGGCTGGCCATTGGGCTTTTGCTTGGCGTGGTCGGCTGTTAGTAAGGTGCAGTCCTCGTTTTACAACCGAGTTCGTCATTTATCGCACTGGGGCTTCCTAGCAACAATCCTGCATCTTTCTACCTTCGAACGACCTTGTTCAATCCGACATCTCTAATCCCTGCACGCGACACCTTCTGTATTGTCCAGCAAACCCACCTCCCTTCTACGTCTCCTACACCTATTGTCAGTCGGTGTATGCATCATTCCAGCATATTCGTACGGCCCTAAATCCCACGTCTCCCGTCCTGACCCTGCACGATTTGTTACCCACCTCCGAAGGCGGCTTATGACATCGTGTGCAAAGTGTACATGAACACCAGCAAAATTCATCCGCGTCACAACTTCAAAAACTACAAGCATGGGTCAGACTCTGTCCGAACCCGTGGTCGAAAAGGTGCGCTCAGTCCATGACTCTTGAAACAAAGTACCTGCCACTGTGCATCAGCAAGTGACGCAGGGATCTCTCCGGCCTGCACTTCTATGGCATCTCCGGATTCAAAGCTGACCAGGGATTCCAATAGATCTCCGATAGCGGGGCCGATGACTGTGTGATATATGGCCTTTCGGCCATGCAAGGGTGGCGTATAAGTATGGAAGACGCGCATGCCGCAATACTTGATCTACAAACTGAAGTCGATGGCAAAACACACAAGCCTCATGGACCAGACGAGCGATTATCATACTTTGGTGTCTATGACGGACATGGAGGTGAAAAAGTCGCGCAGTTTGCAGGGGAAAACGTGCACAAGATTGTGGCAAAACAAGACGCCTTCTCTAAAGGTGATATCGAACAAGCTCTGAAAGATGGGTTCCTTGCGACAGATCGCGCGATCCTAAACGGTATGCCGGCCCTAACACAAACTTATGCTATCTTGCTAAACCATTGCAGATTCTCGGTACGAAGACGAAGTATCTGGATGTACGGCATCTGTCGGCATCATATCAAGGGAGAAGATCTGGGTGGTAAGAATATCATTGAGACCTCTTTGTTATATATGCTCACCTGCTTAGGCCAATGCCGGAGACTCGCGATCCGTACTCGGTGTCAAGGGCAGAGCAAAGCCTCTATCGTTTGACCACAAACCACAAAACGAAGGTATGACGACCCCTTGCAGTCCTAGCAGGGTACAAACTAACGCAAACACAGGCGAGAAGGCTCGTATAAGTGCTGCCGGTGGTTTCGTCGACTTTGGACGAGTAAATGGCAACCTGGCCTTGTCACGTGCCATTGGCGACTTTGAATTCAAGAAGAGCGCCGACCTCTCGCCAGAGCAACAGATCGTGACAGCCTTTCCTGATGTGATCACACATGAAGTCTCGAGTGACGACGAGTTCTTGGTTATCGCTTGTGACGGTATGACCGCAATCGAATGCCTTCTGCCAGGATAAACACTGACTTTAAATAGGTATCTGGGACTGCCAGTCTTCGCAAGCGGTCGTCGAATTCGTACGTAGAGGTATAGCCGCAAAACAAGAACTCCACCTCATCTGCGAGAACATGATGGACAACTGCCTTGCATCGAACAGCGAGACGGGTGGTGTTGGCTGTGACAACATGACGATGATAGTGATTGGTCTGTTGAATGGAAAATCCAAAGAGGAATGGTACGATACGATTGGCAAACGTGTGGCAGACGGAGATGGGCCATGTGCGCCACCTGAGTACGGCAAGTCCAATTCTTTGTCCTTGGAACAAATATCTGATCTAACTCTATAGCAGCTGAATTCCGCGGTCCTGGTGTTAGGCATCAGTTCGACCACGATAGTCCCGATGAGTATGAACTGGATATGGAGCATCGATCAAGAGGGTTTGGCGGCCGTGGTGGCAGGATTATCCTGCTTGGTGATGGAACTGAGGTTCTGACAGATTCAGATGACACTGAAATGTTCGATCAAAGCGAAGAAGAAAAGGATTCGGCAAACCAAGTTAAGAAATCAACTCCAGCGACCTCGGACGACGACTCGGCACGAAACGAGCGAGAAGGCACACCAGCACCACAATCAGCCAGCGATAAATCTAGTCACAAAGACGCTTCACAAGGATCGGAAATGCAAATCAAAGGAGTGGTGGATGAACCTACTGGCAAAGCTACTTAGCCTTTTTTGTATTCATGGGTGGGTTGAGCAGGCAGATCCAGATCATCACGACTCAAGATACCCCTTTAACCTCAATACGTTGATGAAGGATATCTTTACATGCATGACTGTCTAGAGCCACAACATGAAACAGGCGCTTTGTTGGAGTTCTTTGACTTGTTTCCAAATCGTCAAGTTTACAGCAGAGGACAGAATAGGCTCTGTTGGACTTGATTCACGTATGGCGCTGTTAAAGGAAGAGAGTTGGTGTTCCCATTACTGATCTGGCTTTGCTGATCCCTTACGCTTTTCTCTTTCAACGCTGTAACTCGTGCAAGCATTGGGCGTCTTATCAAGGCTGCGAGGCAATGCATAGACCTTGTTTACGTCGACTGCCAAGTTGATGCACGCACGTTTGTTCCACACGGCATGACGTCGAGCCGCAGCTCCGCCACAAGGAAAAGTGGCTTTCGAAGGGAGAATGAATGGGCATGATTGAACGTTGTAAACGAAGCGTGACGGCATGAGAAACTGCAGCACGATTCCCATGATCCCGGTGTTGACACGTTAACAGCTTGATTAACCAAAAAAGTTCCCTGCTGATGGTGCTGCCGTTCCACAATATGACCATGGACAGCCTTTTAATTTAGGGTCTCGCTTGCCCGTCTTCTGGAAATTGTTCTTTATTGAGCTTGGCACAACCGCTCTTACTCTCAGATCATCCTCCTAACTGCTATCATTCTTGCATGTCCCTAGTCCACATTTCCTAGTACTCGTTGGACGCAGTAGTCATTCACCATGTCCTCTCCATCCTCTACAACATCCGGCAAGCGAAAGCGGACGACTGCTTCGGATCGACTCAAGTCCACCGCGGTCGACCTCCAGCAACCGTCCTCTCGCGATGCTTCCGGTGAAGAGCTAGCAGATTCTCCCGTGCATAACTTGCGGACCCGGAAGCATGCCTCTAGCATTTCCATGGAAAACACCGTGCCTCCTAACAAGCGAGCACGTACTCGGTCGGGCGCGAAGTCGGTCGAACCGAACGGCGAAGATGAGGACCCTGAAGCTTCAGATGCAGATGAGGATGATGAGGTCGAGGAAAAGGGCAAGAAGACTCAGCGAGTTCCCAGTTCTATCACCAAGGCCGTCATCAGCGGAGAAGAAGGAGCTATGTCAGAACCACCGAAGGCAGGCTCGAGAGATCCTGTAGGAGGTTACAAGACAAACCCCCCTCCCGTAGGCCGGCCTGTCAGGATCTACGCTGACGGAGTCTTTGACCTCTTCCATCTTGGGTAGGTATCCAGCGCCTTATGTCGGTAGTACTGATATGCTGACTGCATGCAGACATATGCGGCAACTGGAGCAAGCCAAGACAGCTTTTCCAAACACGTATCTCATAGTTGGAGTTACTGGAGACGCAGAGACGCACAAGCGCAAAGGCCTGACAGTTCTCACAGGTGCAGAGAGAGCAGAAACCGTCCGCCATTGCAGATGGGTAGACGAGGTGATCCCCAACTGTCCCTGGATCGTGACGCCAGAGTTTCTGGCCAAGCACGAGATCGACTATGTCGCCCACGACGACGAGCCCTATGGTGCGGCCGAAGGGGACGATATCTATGCTCCTATCAAGAAAGAGGGAAAGTTTCTTGTGACGCATCGCACTGAAGGAGTCTCTACCACGGGTATCATCACCAAGATCGTTCGCGACTACGAGAAATACATCGCCAGACAGTTCAAGAGAGGAACCAGTCGTCAAGAGCTGAACGTCAGCTGGCTCAAGAAGAATGAACTTGACTTGAAGCGACACGTTCAAGAACTTAGAGATAACATCAAAGCCAACTGGATGACCGCCGGTGGTGAAATCAGTCGGGACCTTCGGCAACTGTGGCAGAACGCCAGTTCGAGACCTGCGAGCCCGGCTCCCTACAACAGGCAATCCAGTGATGGTCTTAAGAGTCCCACGACAGCTCGTGCCGTCGAGCACTTGAAGCATCTGGAGGTTCCTGGGTCTGCCGAGAGACGGAGCGACTCGCCTGGTAGATTCAGTCGAAGCGAAGATTTTGCGGCAGGTTACAGCTTGGGTTTGATTGGTGGTGTTAAGTCTTGGGTGAGTTTACTGGCAAATATGGTATTGTGATTTGACTGATGTGTGATCCAGATGATGGGAGGCAAACGTTCCCTTCGTGACAGCCAACCTCCTAGTCCCTCCGGAAGTGAAGATGATGAGGCGAGAAGCCCTGTCAGCAAGGATGGTGATGTCGGCCTCGGATTCGAGACATCTTCTATTGTTCGTGGCAGGAAAAGCCAGGCGGTGTCAAACGAGGATGAGGAAGAGGATGAGGACGAGGACGAGGACGAGGAAGAAGAGACCATGGATGTCACTCGCTGAGAAGTCCTCGGCAGCGCTGGACGTGGATTTGGGGACTCGACATTCGCTCGCTCGATGTAATCATTTTATTCACTTGTATGTTTTAAGAGTCGCTGTTGGTTCAGCAGGCGAGTTACAAAAAGCACCCAATACGAAATGGCTCTGTTCCATCATTAGCACTCCCATCGAAGGTTCGAGTCTTGTGGGAAAACGTTGGAGCATGCGTTGTAGGCTGCGATTAGGATACTTAGTTGCGTTAGTGACCGGAAGAACCTCATTTGAGACCGTCAATCACAGGCTCTTTCTTATGAGAAGACGGCAACGGATCGCAGAAATTGATGTTGGTATTTCATTTTCATGTCTATGGCCCTGCATTAGATGCATAGGCAACACCCGCCATCACCAGGCAAGTTTTGAGCAGCAAGGCTTTGGTACCATGCTACTTTCGCCGTGCGTGCAACACCACTCCAGGTCTTCATTTCTGAAATCGAACCTGTGATTGAACATGGATTTGATATTTTGATGTCACAATGCTCCATCCGGCCTTGGATTCTTTGTTTGCCGATCCTGCTCCATCGTTGCCAATCTCCCTTTTTCGAGCGTGATGCGTTTATGATCGGGGCTTTTCCTTCTTCTCCTTCCACAGAGCGCTCAAACCGACACCGGAAACCTTGACGACCTTGAATCGCACACCGGGAATATCACCCTTGGCTTTACCCTTTCGACCGAAACCAGCGAGCAGGACCTCGTCGTTCTCATCCACAAAGTTCAAGCAACCGTCGTTAGGGACTGTTTTGGCCCGTTAGTACTTCGTCCTTCTTTTTGCTTGGGTCTTTGGTGCGTGTGTGTGTAACATACCGAAAGCAGTAACCTTCTTTCCGTTCTTAATCAATTGAACTCTGACACATTTTCGGATAGCCGAGTTGGGCTGTTTGGCTTCGACACCGACTTTTTCCAACACAATACCCTTGGCGTGCGAAGAGCCACCGAAGGGGGAGGACTTGTAGGCGGTTCCGAGGAGTCGCTTCTTGTAGTGCAGATCGGCCCATCGACCTTCCTTACGGGCGGCGACGAGTTTGCGGGCGGCGTTGAGACCGCGGGGCTTTCCTCTGTTTGTCATTTCTACCACGCAGCGAATTAGTTGTGATCGAAAGGAATTTTCGATGATGATGCGAATTGAGATCTGGGGCGCAGGCGCAGCAACGAGATGATCGAGTGATGACCGGGCAGTGTTCGATGCTGGAGTAGACACGGAGTATACGTACTGGCGACTGTGACAAGCAGATGTTGTGTGAAAAAAAGGTTGGCGGCGCTGAAAGCTCGTTGTCGACGGTGCGGTCTCGAATTTGATGTTCGCTCTGGGATTTCAGTGGGCAATGCCAAGATTGTGCAAAGGCGGTGAAGGCTGGCAGAATGTACGTACGGCGGAGCATACGACGCGACTTTGTGCCATGAACGGACATTACTTCGTCCGTGGTACTGGCGATGTCCCTCACACATCTCTATGATATAATAGCGAGCGGGCGAGAGCATTGCTCTCCGCCATACAATCATGGCGTCTTCAGTGCCTGTAACAAGAAAGCCAGCTCATCTAGAGGTGCCGCCGTCGCCATTGGAGCGTCCAAAGCCTCACCTCTCCAGAACGAATACCCACCGACTCCCTCCTCCAGCACTGTTCCAGGGCCCACCGTCCAAGAATGCCTCACATGTATCGCTTTCCCTCCCCGGTGGTGACCGACCAGCTGGTACAGAGACAGATCATTCACTTCGCCCGCCTCGACCATCGCGAGTGCCTGCCGCTGCGTCCTTCTCAGGTCCATCCCTCAAGCAGCCGGCAGCGGAGACCGATGATCGCCGCGCAGAGAACCTATGGGTTGAAATGCAGAAAACGCTGGCCGACGTCGAAGTCTCCGCCATGAACACGTCACACGTCTTCGGGGCTTCGCACGCCAAAGCACTAGAAGACCTACGAACGGCGCAACTCTCGCTAGCCCAGACCTGGGCGAAGAGTGAGGCGGACGAACTGCACGAACCCGAACCCAATATCACGCCTGATAGCGCGACTATTGGGCATATCGATCAGGGTGCGAGTCCTGTGAAAGGCAAGGGCAGTGATGGGAAACCCAGCGCGTTCACCAATAATAAGAACCTGGAAGAAGAGACTGAGCGGGATATCCAGCTAGCCAGGAAGAGGCGGGAAGCGAATGATCGATATTTCGAACAGGTCAATCGTGGCGTGCTGGATGTGGTGAGCAAGCTTGATGAGGTGGCTGGTGCTATGCGTCGGGTCGAGAGAGAATCACGAGAGATCTGGGATGAATCAACGGAGGATGATCTGAGTGCCAGTGAGACTGGTTCTGGGACGGATCATACAGGGTTGACCGACAGTCCACTTCGAACTGCGAAGCCGAGATGAGTTGAATCACTGTGCAAGTACACAGTCGTCAAGACGTCCCATCGGTCTCGGCACCAGCAGACAGTGCTCCCTGTCCGTGGCTTCCCTTTCGTTCAGGTCAGACAAAGGCCTTCGCGAGTGACCTTGGAGACAGTATCGCTCTTTTACTTGTCGAAGGGACCCCGGGATGCGCACGCATGTCTCGCTCATTGGCTGGTCGCAGGGCCGACCACACCATATTTGACGACTCCACCCTCACTCACGCCCTTAACTTGATCATGCCAGGACTCTGATCGAATACACCGAGGTGTCGTTCATTTATAAATGGGTTATGGGCATGATCCTGTTCAGGTCATCTTCGACACAAGTTTCGTCTCGACCGTAACGCCCTGCCGGACGCTTCTTACAAAGCACTATTGATAACCCCCAACACCACCGTCATCGTTGGAGCCGATATAGTAGGCTCAGCTCTTGCCCACTCCCTATCTGCGAGCACTACTGAGCGACATATCATTCTGGTTGATCGCTCTCTCGGACCCCTCCTGAGAAAGACATGTTTACGCAAGAGATCACGGAGAAAGATATGGTATTGGCACTTACAACCATGATCCTACACCATACACTCCCAAGAATGGAAGCGCTATAGGCAGCTGGGTCGATGCATTCGACGATCCACTGAAAGTCGCGGTCAATCTTCTGCCCGAGAAAACCAGGGAAGAGTTCGAGACTGATGATGAAAGGTTCAATGGCATTTTCTCAATGACCCCTGATAACATGCCTATCGCAGGACCGATCCGGTCAATCCTGGGTTTATATGTGGCGGCGGCCATCTGGGTGACTCATACCGCTGGCACTGCTAAATTCGTGGCCTAAACCATGAATGGCTTGGAAACCGACCAAGAGACGAGAAATGCTTTGAATTCTGAGCGATTTCACGGTCATGATATCACGAATTTGGAGAGTATGGCGTTAAGTGGATACAATGAAATATACAAAGTGACGGGGCCATGAAGGAGAGGACCGGCAGGAGTTAACTGTTCCTGCCCATAGCAGATACACTGGTCCGGCAATCAGTGGTCGAAAGGAGTCTCGGCCTAAATCGTTGTACACATATACCCGTCAACCATATCCTACTCTGATGGGAGAAAGCAGAATGCCGTGATAATGTCTTGACCATTGCGATATATTCTGTGTTCCAATCACCTTATCATCAGTCTCTGACCTCGTTTCACACAAACGTAGAGCGTAGCCTTCCATGCATAGGTCCGCGATGCTCCACCACTCAGTCCTTCCATGTTCAATGACGGTTCGACTTCAATAGCTTGCTCTACAGACCGCCTACTTGTCCTCCTCGATGCCCTTATCGAACCGACTCCGACTTCCCCTTTTCGAATCGGGCTTCTGGTTTTGATTTCGATGCCCGGATTCAGTCTCGGCAAAGCGAATAGATGTGCTTCGTTTTCTTCCTTGCTTCTGATCCTGTGATGGCGCGGATTCCGAGGCTTGGGGCGCACTGTTGCGCCTTTGACTCATATCATCGCCGTCGTTGCTTTCGGTGGAAGCATTCTTGGCCTTATCTCGGGCATTAGACCCAGACGAACTAGGTCGACTTGCATCGGAGACAGCCTGCGAAGAACCAGAATTGTCTCTTCGGCGGACTTTGAAGTTGTTTGTCAGAAAAGTCGTGTTTGTGTTTGGCAGAGAAGAGAGGAAGTCCTGGGGCGCCTCATCATCAATTTCAGCCCAGATACTCTCCGTATCCGTTCCCCCGGATTGGGTTTGACGCTTTCCTCCAACCAACAGAGGCGTCTCTTCGTCCACAGACCGTTTATCGAGAGATCCAGAGCTTCCTCTGCGTCCGTTGGATAAGTACTGGCTGCGATCATCAGATGGAGATTGTACCAATCCCATACCTGGCGTGAGTGGAGTTCGTGGAGGGGCCACAGGGTGAACAGCTTCCGAAGGCGTTGTATCGTCTAATCTCCAAGACAAGGCCAGCACTCCCAGAAGTAATATGACAGTTCCCAAGGCTACCAGTCCAGCGTGAAGAGCACTGAGCCTCGATCCTTGCTGAAAGTATATCAGACCGTCTAAAATGGCAATAATGTTGTAAATGCAGAACACAAATGGGTATAATACGCTCGTACTGCAAAGTCGTAGACCGAGATGTAAGTAGTATAGTTGCGTCAAGGCGAAGAAGAGTAGCGCAAGGAGGATAAGCCATGATTGAAATCGGTTGAATTGATTTTTGTGGTCGACAATGGTGCGAACAAGCAGCTCTACAGCTGATTTCGCGACGAGGAGTGAATGGGCGGACAGAATGCCAGATATAAGAGCGTATGCAAGTCCTCGGACCAGGCGTAGGCGGTGAAGTCTCACCTTCATAGCCTGTGGAAGTTGAGCGGTAAACGAACGGCTGAGCGAAACCTGCTGCCATGAACTCGAGGACGTCGATCGAGGCCTTTCGGTTTTGGCCAGGCTTTGCGTGATATGTTTGTGAGAAGACCACATCTTGAGGACGTGTGCGAAGAGTATGGTGGCGACCACCACGACCATGGTCCCAACCATCCATATTATGAAATCCCTCTGGCCAAGGAGGTCAAGTAATTGTCGCAAATTATGCGCTGGTTCACCGATGGCTCCGAACGTCGCGATCAAGGCGGCTCCACCACATGTGAGAATCGTCCCAATGAGGGAGTAGTGGGTGAACGGCTCGCCGAGTAGGAGGGTGGCAAACGCCGTGTTGAAGACCAAGCCTGAAGCCTGTAAAGTCGACAACACTGGTAACGGTAAGGTCGTAATCTGAATCGTACTGCCGATCAAGTTCGCCATCACGAACATGAACATTCCCAACTGCCATTTCCGTCTCTTATAGGGTGGTATTCTAGATTCCCCATCGCCTTTGGCATCTTCGATCAGATGCGACTTTCGTTGTAGGGTAAGTCCTAGACTCTGTATGGAGGTGGATAAGAGGCCGACAAGGATTCCGATCTACCGCAAGTCAGCCTTTGGCTTCTTGAAGCCATAACGAGATCTCTTACGGCAATGCTGCCCTCAGGCGAGATGTCACCTAGTTGGCCCATAATCGTCGATGACTGAGGCGGAGGTCTCAAGATCCATGCGTGAGTTCAGCTCCGTCGAGCCATACATTTTGATTGACCAAGCATGAATGTGATGTGATTGAGTCGCAGGCTGTTGTCAAAGGAGTGATGAGGTGTAAGATCAGAAGAGTGGTGCCTTGAAGAAGGGTTGTTGAATGTGAGACGCGGGTGGGTTGTCAAAGTGTTTGGCTGTGACTTCATCCGCATCGCTAGTTTAGCTTTAGGTTGTCGCTTCTTTCCCCATGAACGCACTGCTCCTCAGCATTGACCTTGCATGCGCTTTCCTTGAGTCTACCTTTGAGAAACCAATACTCGCTTGACTTACATCGTGTGTCGACCAGCACCACGCACCCACCAGTTGACTGTTTTGCAAGCTTACGACCACCTAAGAAGCTCGAAACAGCTCCTGCTGTGCAGGCTATTACCCTCGACATTGAAGCTCGTTATCAAGAGCTACATTCCAACACATCCTGTACCGTAGTAGAACAGGCTCATATCCACCGCCAATATGTCGTCGTCTCACGCCCTCTCGGACGACCAGGTGCGTTATTTCCTGGCTCATCTTTTGTTGGACAGTCTGACTGATATGGCTACCAGGTCGCTTCCGAGCTGAAGAAAATGACTGCCTTCATACGGCAGGAAGCCCTCGAGAAAGCCCGCGAGATCCAGCTAAAAGCAGACGAGGAGTTCGCCATTGAAAAGTCCAGACTTGTCCGCGAGGAAATAGCAGCCATTGACAAAGAATACGAGAAAAAGTCCAAGCAGGCATCCATGTCGCAACAGATCACCCGTTCAACGATGACCAATAAAACCCGGATAAAAGTCCTCAGTTCCCGACAAGAATTGCTCGACAAGCTATTCGAGGAGGCACGGGGTAAATTGGCCGAAGCTGCAAACAAGGACTACGAGGAGATGTTGAAGGGACTTATACTGGAGGGTCTGTACATGCTTTGCGAGAGTAAGGTGGCCGTCAGATGTAAGCAGGCGGACAAGGAAAAGGTGGAAAGTGCTGCAAAGAAGGCTGCCGAGGAATACAAGGAGAAGGTTGGCAATGACGTCGAGCCCGTGATCGACGAGAAGAACTGGCTGCCGGAAGAATCGTAAGTCCTTAACAGAAGGATTGTTCTGGGTGGTGATACTGACATATTTACAGGGCCGGTGGTGTCTATGTCGTTGGCGGAGGCGGCAAGATCGAATTGAACAACACTCTCGAAGAGAGGCTGCGCATGTGCGAAACCGACGCTCTTCCCAGCATCCGAGCCACACTATTCGGCGAGAACCAGAATAGAAGGTTCCATGATTGAGAGCCGTCAACGAGGGGAGTTCGCTTGTATGGATTTGTGAGGCACGCCCGTGCTTGGTGTACTATGCTTGGGGAAACAGCAGTGCTTCAATAGAACATGGCGCTCAGAACAGAAATCAGCCATTAATCAGGGATAGGTGGTTACTCTTCAGAAGACGCGATACTGTTTGTTATGCAGCACCATGTATATACACATAACTTCTGATCATGTCGACCCGGCATCTCAAAGTAAGAGTGTCACTAAGACTAGAACATCTATTGCCCACCAACGCCATGCTAGTAACACACTGTTGAAACACCACGAAACCCAAATTTCATCAATCACTACCCTTCACTCACCCAGTCCCAACTGTCGTCGTATCATCACTTCCGTCTCTGAGGGATCTGAAGAACCAGATGAATTCATATTTGCGCCCTGATCAGATGCGCCTAGCGATGCCTGACCCTGAGGTTCTGGATCCGGCAAAGCATTCTTCTGCTCTTTCCTTGCCAGAAACTGCTTCATCACATTCTTGCCCTTCTCCTCACTCTCATAGTCCCGGTCGCTTCGTATCATCCCAGTTCTCGCATCGAAGATGTTCTTCCTTGGCCGAACCTCAGTTCGCACGCTGTACAACAACCGCCAGTAGAGTGTTTGCAGGGCGGCTTTTGCCTCCGTTCTGCTCAGATGCGAGGCCCCCGTATCGATGATCGAAGTGAAAGTCAGACGAACGGTCTCAGCCAGTTTGTCAACAGACTTATTGAACGCGACTTCTTCACTACGGGAGTCAAACTCCGCAGGTCGGCCGCCATCAGCGATAGCGGTGTCCAGAATGTATGCCTGCGCTCGTAGAGCAGTGTAGTCGACTTTTCTAGGATCTCGGTGGCGCTTGGGCATGAAAGATTCTGATGTTGCAACATGCTCTGTCAGTATATCGAGATTTTCCCCAGCAGAGAGGTTCTTTGGATCTTCCGAACTCTCAAATCCCATGAAGAAGATCCGTGCAAGGGCTGTGCGCACGCGCGAGGCGGTGCTCGATGTCGGTAGGATGTGAGAGAGCAAGTGTGCTTGCAGCGTGGGTTCTTTAAGATATTGTCCCACATCCGCGATCATCCTTTCGAACACATGCTCGCGCAGGTCATGGTCGGGCAGGCTGAGAAGGTGTTCCAGGATCTGTTCGACTTTGCAAGACACTCCACCGTCGCTCATGAGTTCGCTGTCGATAGCTAGACGACAGAGCATTGAGGTCAACTTGCTCAAGGCGATGAAGTCCATGTCCTGGGCGATGGACTGGAAGAGGTCCAAGGCTGCCAGGAGATATTTTGGATCTCGCCGTGCGGGTTCGCTTACCAGCCGATACTTTGGCTGAATTGGCGTTGCATCCTGGAAGTTGGCAACATCTGCTCCAAGGGTTTGGAATACGGTCTGCACATTCTGTGCTGTGACATTGTTCCTGGTCCATGATGAACTTGCGTTCCACAAACACTCAATATAAGCATTCCGCGACTCGTCGTCTTGTTCAAGGACGAGGCTGTCGAACGTCCATTTTAGCGCCTCGTCAGCTATTTGTCCTTGGGAAGCGAGCTCCAACATATAGCCAGACTTGAAGGCCCTCGACTGAGCGTCATTATCCCTTGTACGCCAGAGGTTGTCTGGAATTGCATTCTTCGGGTAGTTATACAGCACAGGAGACTTTTCGTGCCAGTTATTCAGACCATCAGCCCCAAAGAATAAAAAGACGCGATCTGACGCCAAAGCCTCTGTACGCTCAACTGCGTCCATGAGCCTTGAAACTCCGCCTTCGCCATCTTCTGCGTCAACAACAGCCGCTAGTAGCTTTCTGTCCAGACTGTGATTCCCTCGTGGTGATGGCGCCCGTGATGCATCATAATCGGCTCGTGATTGCTGGACTTTCTGCTCTACCGCGTGGTCGTCGAGATGTGCACCAAGTATGCTTGAAAGGTCGAAATTGGTTGCTTTCTGTTTTGCATGGAGAGCGCGCAACTTGTCTTTGCCCACCAATGGATCTGACCGCCCTCTGGTGAATGCGCTCAATGTCTTGACACGTTCCGCCTCAAGCTTGTCTTCGTCCACGTCAGGAGAGGAAGACAGCGATGTGGTGTTACCATCCTTCTTCTTCCCCAAAAGCTGTCCTAGCGACTCTAACGAGTCAACAGACGCAGTATCATCGTCTGAGTCGCGAATCTCCACCACCCCTTCACGACCCTTGGGTACTGTTTGAGTTGAGGTGGGTAGGTCTGCGAAATCAAAAGATTTGGCTGGTGCTGGCGATGCTAGGTCTGTCTTTCTGTCCGTACCGAAAAGTGAGGCTCGCTTGTAGGTCGACGGTGGCTCTATGGGCTCCTGCGGACGTGGACTGCGGAACGGTATTGAGCGGACGCTGGAGGCCCGAGCAGACAAAGGTGATAACGTGGGCCCATTTGGCGTGCGTGTCTTTGCATCTGTCGTCCTCCTGACGGTTTTAGGCGTCGATGTCGATGCACCACCTTTCCTTGGGCTCTTGCTTTCCTCTGCTTTGTCGATAGACGGCGAGGGCCGCTTCGCCGGAACGTTAGTTTTGATGTAGGGTTTGAAGTATTCCGAGATGACCTTCCCTTTCTTGGGCGGAGGATTTGACATGACTGGAGGAGGGTAGTGGAAAGATAGCCATGGACTTCAGCTGGAGGGCGACCCGAGTCATTGGGAATTCATGTTTGTCGCAGGCTGATACGTCAAGCAAATCGCGTGCAAGGCAGTTTTTGGGGTTAGAACGCGTTTCATCACGCCAAGGTTTAATGAGGCTTTGTCATGCCTGGAAGTGATGTGTAACGGCCCGAGGCCGCCCCAGAAGCGCCACAAGGTTAGGCATTCTCGACATGTCGCATAGGAAGCATGATGGCGGACAGCGTCGTTCATGAACAGCACGATTGTTGTTGTACATATGTATGATATTAATCTCGCAAGGCCTCTGACTCCAACACCGTAATCAACGTGGTCCCTTGTCCTTTCCAGCGCATCATAGTTCCGCCTCGATTACAATATTCTGCTCGTCACCAGCAATCCAAGCACACCTCCAACCCCTGCGAGCACCGCTCTTACGGCGTTCATCCATTGCCACTGTCTCAAAAGCTGATCCATCTCCTCCGTTCGAACATTTTCTTTCACCTTTTTGTCGTCCGCGATCGCAAGCAATCTGTTGATGTTGCCCATCATAGCCGCTCTCGTCCAGGCAAGAGTGCCAATCGTGGAGGTTGCGGCAATTGCATAGCCAACCCGTTTCTCTGGGTCAAGATAACCAGCTACCCCTGTACAGACTGTGCCTAGCAGAGCGAGCGGGACAACTGTCTTTGCGCCACTGTAATACAGGTCTTTGAAGAGTTTGGCGCTGGTGTCGACGGGTAGACCGAAGAGCAGTGGCACAGTCAGTTGCGAGCTGCCGAAGTAGATTCCCGAGAGCCAGAGTGAAGATGTAAGGCCGACAAGCGACGTAGCTTTCAAGATGTCGATACGATCCATTTTGGGGGGTTTGTTGTGAGATGGCGGATTCGACTCGAGTAGAAGATGGTGCTTTTTGTTGTTTTGCTGCTTGCCGATCTGATGGGTGCCTGATGTCTGAGTGTTACGCTGTGAGTAGCGGTACGAGTCGAGAGATATAGGTATTATTCAAAGCGTTGGGTAAGTCACTTCATTACACGTTTGGACCAAGTGCCGTCTGTGCCGCCGGTGCTGGAATTGCTGCCATGCCGCCTGCACGTTTCACTGCCCATGCTGCTTCGGAGGGTTTCATCATTGGGCAACGGCCGTAAACTGCATGTGAAAGTTCACCTTCCGCCTATACGAGTACGTCGTGCCACTTAACAAAAGTCCATATCCAGGCACGTCGAGTTCATTATTAATATTGACCCGGCTCTTGTGTGCCCCTGACATAATGGGTGACTAAATAGGGACAATACCACAGATACGGACGCATACAGCAACGATCAATCTAGCGATCGCGAGACGCAGACACGTAAAGCTTGAATGCGTACACCTTCTTCCTATAGCCCACGGGTCGCGGACTCGCAAGCCAGTCGGCTCCATTGTCACCACGTATTCTGAAGGCCGCGTTTGACCTACCACGGCTTCCAACTTTGTACGATTCAAAACGAGCTGAGCTTTCAATCCCGGAGGTCCAGCACAGTAGATACAGAATCGATGTGAAAAGGTTTCTCTACCATCCCGAAAAGCCAGTGAAGGCTGCTCGCAAAAGACAGTATCTTAACGAAGAGTAAGATCCTGCGGAACGAATGGAGTGTCTGTTCATGTTCTCTTGATCATGGTGACAGATGCATATGGATTGATGCCAGAGACATTCACCTAGATAGGTAGAATACCACCAGGCACATGGAATGACTTTCGCGACGCCGATGACATGAACGACATCTGCAAATATCGGCCGACATGAAGGTGCGAATTATCTGTACAGGATCCAGAAGTGAGGAAATTTTTGATTGCGGAGGCTAAGTAAGAATACGGCGCCGAAAGGACTTGCACACTGACTAATTAGTGCCTGTGGGGAACTATTGCGTCAACGAGCCGCAAGGCTACGATTCCTTCAGGGGACCCTCCAATGTGAGACTTGGCCTGCCTCTCATTCCACCATCTTTTCCGATAAAAATAATAGATTCTCAACATGATCCTGTGAAGCATTTCGCAACACATGCCTGCACAAGCGACGTGTCCGTCCAAGAACTTCCACTTAAAGTCGGTGTCTCTGTCAGCTCATAACTCGAATCGAACCCGCCAGCGGCCCAAGTTGTGTATCCCAGGAAAACATCCGTGTTATTGGCCAGGAAATTCAGCTCCTGGCACAGATATGTTGCACAGTTAGCATTGTTTAGCCCGCCAGATTCCGTGATCATCGCAACTCGGCCATTTGATCGAAGGTAATCTGCCAGGTTCTGGAGGCCGCCCCGACCATAAGAGTTGTCGATGCTACTGGTGACACAATCACTGCTTCCTCCGGCGTTGTTAGAATCCAGGTATTCATGGACTTCAAACACCAGCTTCGACGATCCACCCGCGGGGTCCGTGATTCCCATCAACGCCGGTCCTGAACCGTCACCACTTGCATCCAGGTATGTGATGGAATGTGTCCAGCCTTTGCCAGGCATGATGATCAGTTGAGATGTGGCACCTGCTGACCGGATGGCATCGACCACGGTCTGCAAAGTTGCGGCCCAGGTGTTGATGTCCATGATACCTCCGTCTGCGGAATTGCATGACTCGTCATGCGGTTCATTCATGAGACCGAATGCAACGCGGCTCTCGGAAGCATATTGGGCAGCGATTTGGCTCCAGAGACTGGCGAATTGAGCTGCAGATGGACCGTCCTGGCCGATAATATAACCATTAAATCGTGCATAGTTGTGGATATCGATGATGCAGAGCGAGGCTCCTGCGTCGAGACACCCTTGAACCAACTCATCGTAGGTTGCAAAATTGCTCGAAGCGAGTTTGTTGGTTCCCAACGAGGCACCATCAAACTGATTGAGGAGGTACTGCCATGAAACTGGAAGTCTGAATGCATTGAGCCCGTCGTCATTGACAAAGTGCTTGATCTGTGCGACGAAATTCGTGGGATCAACATATGGCTGTGCCGTATGAATGCCGCAAGTATCGTAACTGCCGAACTCGAAGCCCGCGATGTTGACTCCGCCATAGCGGACACGATCGCTGGTAAAGGAAGGACTTGAAGAGGTGGTGGTCGTGGAGGTTGATGAGCCGGATGCAGAGGTGGAAGTGATGGAAGATGTAGACAGTGTTGCGGCTGTGGAGATGGTAGAGCTGGAGGTCGCCGACTTGGTGGTTGTGGTACTAGAGGCTGTTGACTCGGTGGCTGCGCTGGAAGTTGTCTGGCTAGCAGAAAGAGCGCTTGCTGTGGATTGTCAGTGGCTATGTCCATGCAGGTGCTTGGAACAGTTTTCATGTGCTGACTTACCACTTGACGGTGATATACATTGGTAGTAGTAATCGTTCCCATATACGCAAGGCCAGTTATCAGTGCAACAAGTAGGACCGGTCCAGCCTATCCCGCCACATTGACCCCAGTTCGTGGCACAGGCTGCTGATGCGGTTGAAGCCAGGGATGCGATGGTAGTCATCATAGTCGTCTTGCTGGTTGATGTTGGCGACGAAGTGTCTGTGGGTGGGAGACATTGATAATAGTAATCGTTGTTATAGTCACAGCTCCAGTCAGACTGGCAACAAGTTGCGCCCGTCCACCCTATTCCTCCACACTGTCCATACGTTGCAGCGCAGGCAGAATTGCCAACGTAGGTGAGACACTGATAGTAGTCATCGTTTTGATACTGACAACTAGAGCCAGTGGCACAACATGTGGCTCCAGTCCAGCCGGTGCCTCCACATTGTCCGTACAGGGCTGAGCAGCCAGCTGTTGCCCCAGGCGAGGCGAAGAGAAAGGTTGCTGCGAGAACATTCGCAAGCAGCGTGAGCTTTGTCATCTGAACGCCTTGCCTCGTGTCGCCTCGGTCAGGTGTGTTCGGTGAGCTGACTGTTCAACGTTCTCTTCCGATGCAACGGCTGGGAGATTGATATGCGCCCCAGCGACCATGATGGCAATACATCAGGCTTTTTATAATAATAGTTGCTGGGTCCCCTTTCCGAGTGGATGCTTCCGTCTCGACTTCCCAACCTCCCAGCGGGTGCCACGCCGAGATGTCATCGTTCGGTGCATGCTGTCAAGTCGCCGTCAAGGGCCCGGACCGACCAGCAAATGCTAGTAAGGCAAATTATTTCGGACATGAGGAACGACATGGCATGGTGCCAAGTTAACGCGATACGAGAAAAATTCTCGTGTGCTCTGGTGGTTGGGGTGGGTGTCCAGGGTGCACGGCCTTCTTTAGACGTGGCGATCGCGCCACAGAAGATTGAGGGCTCAGTAAAACTCAGGGGCAATGAAATTTCTCATGAACATGATACCTCGTGATCTGCATGCTGCCAACACTGAACAGCTTGCCCGGGCTTAGACTTGCAACCATAGCTTTAGTGGTCGTTCTCATCGGTTCATTCGGGGACATCGCTGGCACCTCAACCCTGAACGGGCAGTGGTGGGATCGGCTCAGACCTGATCACAAACGAGGGCTTTTTCTGAAGCGTGTGAATCTGTCTTTCCGTCCTAGGTGAGTAAATGTTAGCTAGGCTGTTACGAGGTGACCCAAATTTGGGAAATTTCCTGCGTACCAAATTCTGCGAGCGTGCAACCGTTGCATTTGCTGTAACTTGTGCCAGTAAGCACACATTGATTGCCTCAACGTTGGTGCCTTCCCCTGTGAGTGCGTGCTCGTTCGTCGGCTGCGTCGTCAGAACAACTGTGCTATCTCGCACCTGGGCAAACAGATCAAATTGCAGATTCTTTGATGTGCGGATGTGGTCCCGCCTGTCCGGCAGCAAGGCATATGCTGGACCCAAGAAGAGCACATGTGCAATATTGGACACTTTTGTCATTGTTAAGATGTCCATGAAGCCGATCCTACAAGCAGTAAGGTTCCCGGCGTGTGCGGTGGTGTTGCCGCTTATATCAGAGTCGTGGTTTGTGAAAGATAAGGTACTGCTTGTGCTCGAACGTTTCTTGTAGTGATCGACCGCATGGCCGTTAATCTTTGTTTCCTTGAGGGACAGTATTGTGTGGAACGAAGATTCCATGACACTGAGATGCATTGCAGACGTGAACATCGCAGCTGCACCCAGGGACAGAGACGCTAGCAGGGCCAAAGACCCGATTTGTTGCGAGTTGAAGTTGTTGGGGGTATTCTCAGTAGCTTGACTTGACGTCCAAGACGAGAAACCGGAGGACAAGATAATTCCTGTCACGATCATCACGTTCGACGTAATGCGATCAAGAGCAAGACTGGCCGCGTCTCGAGCGGCGTCTCTCTCATCCTCCTGTGCCTTCTTTATCGTGGCTAGAGCAGCCTTGACTGCCTGGGGGTCGTCGGACGCATGCTCCGATCTGCAGTCATCCGCAGTGGAATCATCGTGCCGCTGCACTGGCGCGACAGTCTCATGCCTGAAGACAGCCTTATACGTGGTAGGAACGTGCTCTTTGCTGGCTTTGTCAATTCCTTTGAAGACAAAGGGCCTACCAGTTTGATGTCGGCGGAGAACATGGTGATGACAAACAACGAAATTTGCTCGTTCGAGGAGGCTCCAAGCAGCACCAGCACCAACATTGGTCAGAAAGTCCGAGATAACTCTCCAGAGATAGACCGAGTGAGCCAAGTAGCCTAAAGTGTAGAGAACGACAATGGTGAGACGAGGGTAGCTGTCGATAGCCAATTGTCCGGTGAAGAAACCATTGTAGATAAGCGTTGCCAACACCATAAGGAGGACCAGCCAGAATGTGACCCATTGCCAGATGAGGATCTGTACAACGGTCTTTGTAAGTGGCGATCCGCTTGTCAACCATGACCGAGCTCTTGAGCATTGGCTTCTAGGTTCTGCACGGCTGTCAAATAGCCCTTTCGCGATGAGCTTACCATCGTCGTCCGACCGCATCTTCCCAATGTACATCAGGCGGATCCGTTCAGAGTCTCTGTGTCGGACAGGCAGAGAGCCGCCACCAGAGTTCGAGTTGCTCTCCTGTGTCTCTGCTACGCGATTCTTGGTGATATCTTCGCTGTAGTCGGGCCAGGAAGAAGACAGTAGCTTCCCCACATTCTTCTCGACTGCCGAGCGAGGGTAAATCGCTGTGGTGGACATCAGAGTACCTCTGCGAATGAGAAGTCTATACACAACAGTGACAATGCCCACGGAAATGACTGCGAGCAGCGTCTCCGTAATCTTAATCCCGATAGACATCCGCTGCACTCCAGTCAAATCGGCTTGAACGGCCAGTACAGCCTTGATGGCCGGCATGACGAGATGACCGAAAACCACAAGGCCTGAGATGGCGGAGCCAGCTTTGAAAATGGTTTTGATGATTTTGCTTGAGGCGAGCTTCGTGATGGTGAAAGTAGTATCTCGAAGATGCGGTTTACGCTTGGAGATAGGCAGAAGGAGCTGAGGACTTGGACTAAATGCCATCTTATCGCCAGTTCCTCGACGTAGGATCAGCTTGCCGGATCCTGACCATGAGAGTTTGCACGTTCTTTCGTTCTGGTCAGGCTGTGGTTGAAGGCTTGCGATTTTGCACTTCCAGGAAGCAATGGAGGGCAACCTTGTCCTAGGAGCTCTGAGGCTGAAACGCCACAGACCTTCTAGGCCCCGTTCTGCACGATGTAACACGAGGCACCGATGTGATCACCTTGGCTGGTTCTTATCTTCTTATCCTCTCCACGGCGACATTGTTGAAACGAGGCAAAGCTGCTCACTGTACTTGAGTCGGCTTCGTTCGACATAAGGAGCAATTTCGCTAAGTCGATTGTTGAAAAAAGACTCTTGCATCCAATGATGGCATCCATCCCCGCTACAGTGTGGCGAGCTGCTCGCTTGGCTAATGATGTACACAGCCTGAAGCAGCTGTAATTCGTGCGGAGGTTTCCTCGCTGCAAGCCCCGCACCCGATGCATTTCTATGGTACCTATCCGCACCAGATATGCGGTCGAACTCTAAGAGGCAAAGCGGCCTTTGGGAAGTGGTGGGTGAGTGCTGATCGCCAATACGGGCCCAGAATTGTACAGCCCCGGCCCAACTGTCCCCAGAAGGGCGCTGATCCGAACAGGTGCTCGCGTAGGACTCCTTCCGCCCTCACACACTGTAGTGGTCTTGGCCAGGTTTGGATGTTGAAGGCGCAGGTTCGCTGTCCTGTGTGTCCCCGAGAAGAAGCTGCAGATGCTTAACCTGCTGTGAGTCGAATATCTCTGGATGCACGAAGCATTCCACAAGATCTCTCACATCACACAAGGGATTGTCGTTGCCATCTTCAGCCATCGCATTATCGACTGCACCCCAGCGACTTCGAAAGGGCTCTTCTGTTGTATCCTGAATCGTGGGCCATGGATCTTGGACCATGTCAAAATAGGCCTCAACAGATAGCCATGGTTTGGGTATCATTGGAGATGCTCCATGTTGAATCAACGTAACAAGTGCGACGAAGTAGTCTTGCTTGTGAGTCTCTGTCATCCTAACGTTTTTTACAATAGTGGCAATGAAACACAAAAAGAGCGCCCACACAGATGAGCCGTCCCAGTGCTCGTTCGGATCGCCCCCGTGGTCAAGGACATACTGGACCAGGTCTATTGACGGGCTTTGACGACCAATCTGTAGACTGGGGGGTGGTTCTACAAATCGCGGCCGCAATATGTAGTCGAGAATTGGACGCCCACGCTTTCCGAGAACGGTTTCTCCATGGAGTTCTTGCTGGATGTATGCTTCCAGACCAAAATCAATAGCAACTGTGAGGAAGTTGCTGCACTCTGTCTGCCACATGTTTAGGCTGGCGTCCAGGTACCACAAGCTGGGAAAGTAATCGTCGCTTCCAGGAATGCTCTCTACAGTCGCACGTATCTTGTGAGCGAGCTGCGCCGACACCACAGAGGTACGATATCCTGGAAGCCCAAGGGTGCTGAGCACATAGCTGCAGAATGCGCTTGCTACTGGTGAGCAAAGTCCTGCTGCCTGAATCTGTTGGGCTTGAATAAGCCTCGCACTGCGCAGGTAAGTCCTTGGGTCAAAGTCATCGTTCGAGCCTTGACGCAAACGCTGCAATCCATCGCTTATCATGAAGTCCCGGAGCGACCGATGTAGAAAGTCTACCCCAAAATCGAAGGGGAAAAGCTTGTGCTGCCTCGTGTGCGCGACCTCCTGGATTATAGGCAGGAAAACTCCCTCGTTTAGACACTCTTCATACATAGTTGATGGATTTAGAGGTGGCTTATAATCCTCCGTGGACACGGAAAAGGACCTTGCTACTTCTCCGGGATAGTAAAAGCATTCGAGCATTCCTAGACAGCGGCTGTTCAGTTTCCTCAGGGTCGAATCCAGGCGAAATAAGATGGCTTCCCGATCCGAAAAGTCCAGTGTGTCCCTTTCAGGCTGCCAATCAAGAGCAAAATCCGTACTACCAGCTGCATCCAGGAAGGAGAGGTCCATTAGTCTGATGGGATTCGCTGCAAGGAAATATTGCTCCTCATGAAGGGCGATCTGGAAAATGATGGAAGCTTCCCTCTGATGCATCACCGGCACGGAATCGATGATCCGTCGAAAGTGTTCGTCGAGATCAGCTGGTATCCCATCTAGCAATCTGAAAAGCTCTTTCACTCCTTCACCATCGCGTAGAGATTGTAGCAGCTCCTTGACGACGAGCGTTGCCCATAAGAACACACCCTCCGCCTTCTCAACGATACGGTTCGCAAGGCCTTCTGAACCCAAAGGATCAAGACGCTGAACATATCTGAACCGTCGATGAGATTTCAGAGTCTCCAGTACGAATGACTGAATGTCGGCATGGGTGAGATCTTCGAGTTGTAGCTTCGGGAAACCTTGAAAGGCATCCTGGAACACAGTCCATGGCCTGCCGGAGACACAGATTTTGACGTGCTTATGTTTCGATGTCTGATCCAGGAACAACAAAAGCCCTTCCACTTTTCTGCTGCTACCCTCCACTTCATCCAAGCCGTCAATAATGAGCAAAATGCGGGATGACCTGCATGTAAGGTCGAGGTACTTCTTCATTGTCTCTTGCAACTCCATTTCTGTCCATTCTAAGGGAGGGTCGTGCCTGTGCGCGATCTTCCATTTCTCGGAAGGTACACATGAACTGATAGATTCCGAGCTCTGCTCAAAGAGCTGGAACAACAAAGATCGCAGAAGGCCCACGAGCGACTTCTGCAGGCTGCTTTTGGCGGGATTCCAAAAGAAGTATCGTGCCTTCAAAAGGCTCACTCCATCGGCCCAAGGCTGCATGTGTTCATTTTGGTTGATGTTGACATCGAGGTATCGCATCAGCGTGCTTTTCCCACTGCCGACTTTACCGCTGATCCAGTAGATATTCTTCGGCGGGTGCTTCGATCCGAGCCAGGACGAGAAATGGTCCCACTTTGGACTGGGATGTTTTCGCGTTTCCGCTCCCAAGGTAGCAAGATACTGCCTGCGATGCTGTTGGCCACTATGGGAAATCGCAAAGCCATCAGTGTCATAATGTAATGTACTATAATCTCACAGCTTCACTCACGGAACTTCTAACGAATAGTGCGACTTCATGTACTCCAAGATGTCCCCCATGGGCAGGCCCTGCGTATAGAGGTCCTTGGTAGTCGATTTCCAATTGTCCTTCCGAGAAGAGAGAGCAGAGCCTGCAGGTGTGATGGCGGCATTGACATCAGCCCTAAGGACCCATTTGTAAGTGGCTCCATGAGCCTGTTGTAATTGATCAACTCGCTCCCGCATGCCCGGGTACCACAGGCTTTGTAAGATGTTCTCTGTGGCCTTGTAGTCACTTGGCTCAATCTGTGCTTGTACTGTTTTCGGATGGTCAGCCATCTCGCTAGAAGGGTCTGGTACGAGTGCACTCCTGACCTTTTGAAGACTTCCTGACCTTTCTTATAAGCCTTATGTACGCGTTTTCTCCCTCACCATATATGAGAGGTAGAAAGACACCAAAAATTCCAAGTAAACAGTACGCCTGATCTTCCTTCCTTTTGGTTTCGCGGTTCGCTGCCCATCGCATCCGCTCCTCGACGCTGAAATTAGACATGGAAGTTCCGCGGAGAGCAAGAATGGGAATTTTCGTTATATGGAAGATCTGCTGCTCAAGTAATCTTTTGTCACCTAGGAATTCACGTTCCCGCGAGAAGAATTCCACCTGACTTGGCGCAATCAGTTCCTGAAGCGTCCAGCCCCGTGTGAACCATTTACTTGTCCGGAAGGCTGACTCCCACATCTGCCGAGTCTCGCCATGGCTGTCTCGGATAGAAGTCGAAACATCTGCTAGGAATACGTAGCACTTCTTCGCATCACGATACCAGCCAAACATCGAGGCGATGGCTTCGGAGAGTTCAGTATGGTTTGCTTTGTCGATGCAGCATGTATCCACCCAAAAATATCGGAGGCCGTCCTTCCTAGCTTGTTCTCCACAGAACCGGATTTTGACATAGCCAGCCTTGCTCTTACCAGATCCATTCTGTAGATCGCTGAAAGTGACTTCCTCCTCATCAGGAAACCAAGTATGCGAAAGTATCGCGTAGGGCGGAATGTCTCCTACGATGAAGTTTTTGGTCGATTCGACTTCCCCACGGCTATCAAGTTCCAAGAGGCGCATCCTGCCAATGCTGACCTTCGAGTAACCAGGTTCACTGGGACTGATAGAGGCAGACAGGAATGCAGTACTATCCTGTACTAGTAGCTTGGGAAGCCCTATTGCTCGCCACGACGGGTTAGGTGGTGTTCGCCAGTGAACGGAGCCGTAAGGTAGCTTGGCAGTTGGGTAGAGGTGGGCTGTACAATCACATTGCGACGGTGATCAGGAAGTTCAAGAAGTCAAGGTTCGGCATAGGCCGCAAAACGGTTGTAATGGCGCGTGGGTCTGCGATTGTGACGCCTGACAGGAGAAAGAAAGTGCAGACTGATGTCTGAACTATGGCGAGAAGGGTCCAAAATGTAGGCAACGTACAGTAATTAAGGAAAGTCATCTGTTTTGCGCGTGCAGACCAAAGTCGAGGCGCAGTTGAATCATGTGATAAAATCTGGACCAAAGTCATGGATGTGCCTGCAACCCCTGGTGATATAGACAAGATCCATTGGACGACCATATCGGAGAAGGGACAGGAACATGCAACCAGGTAAACTCGTGCAACGTCCGTTCGCAACTCGCTTGGGATGAATAGGTGACAGCGATACATTACTAGTATCAGGCCGTGATAAAAGCGGCGATGGAGCAGCTTGAGCACTCTGCTGGTGTCGTCAACGCGGGGTATGGCCTCGTGCAGTTCACATTACTCTCACCTCACAACTCATGTTCCTAAATTCACTTCACTGTTCATTGGACTTTCCATCTCTCTCCTGTCCACGCCATCTCTCTTTTCCGCTCAATGTCGTTACTGCTACCTTGACCATCACAAATCAAACCATGCCTGATGCGGTGGTTGATTTCTATCACCCCTACTGTAGGATGTGAAACCATTCAAGGATGATTTCGACAACATTGAGCCAAAAACAATCACCTTTTCTGTTGCTTCATACGAACTCCTACCAACCTTTTATGTCCAGGCCCATGTGCGATCCAGCATAGTCTGATCCATCCGGGACGACAACCTTCCCGTCGTCGCCTTTCTGGAAATCCTTCGTTGTCCATTTCAAGTTATCCGCCATTATTTCCGAACTTTCTTCTCTTTCGAGTTCTTGTCGTCTCCTGTTCTTTTCGCCTTCCTCTCCTTTCTTGCTTATCTCCTCTACATCAACGTCTGACAAGTTCAAGTGATGCTGACTGTTTGCGTCACCACGATTTGGCCAGAGGACGAACTTTTTGAGGAGATGGGACTACTTAGTACTACTGCACTTCAAGATCACGCGACAGGAGATGAGTGTTGACTTTCTCAGCCAAGCTCATCACAGCACGATCTCTACCATGTTTTGGATACAGTACAAATTCCTTTCGGCAGATTGGTTCTTATGTGTCTCTAACATTACTGAAAGCTGATCCTGGTTCTCGTCACAGAAAGTCCAAGACAGCCTCCAATACATGCTCCACCAAAGCCCGTATTCACGAATGCTGCTGATCACCGCCACGCAAGCTGGGGTCGCGAGTCGATCGTTCTACTGTACCTGTCAGACATGCTGAATTCACAACCGAACACCAAAATACTCACACCTTATCGAGTCCGAGTCCTTTGACCAGTACTACATACCATCCACCCCAAAACGCAACAGCGTCTGATGATGTCGGCTTCTCAACAGAATCAAAAATGCTGTACGGTCTACACAGCGAGTGTCCACCTAATCTCAATATGCAGTGCCACTGGGACAGTCAGTCAGTCAACAGTGGCGGAAGCAGTGATCTTGATCGCAACCCTCTGGCGCTGCCAGAAGGGTCCATCGCCGCCACAGGTCAGGAAGTTCAAAATGCGCAGACGCCGGCACCACTATTCGGAAATCTACAAGCATGACCCTGTCATTGTTGATACTGGCATGCATACCGCCGTTGACGACGCTGCTGTTCCTGTCCATCTCCGCATGCCAAACTGCAGCATTTCCCCACCACATCGACGCTAAACCCAATACCGCAATACTGCTGCCTCATTTTCGACATCGTCGACTCAACGCGCTATCCCTCTTTCGGCAAACGATACCAGACCGTATTGTCTCGACCTACTGTACCTTTTTCATCTGGCATGCCGAGCTTCAGCAAGACTCTCTTCGAAAAGCCACGCATGTTAGCGAGGACTATACCGTAGACTGGCTATCCGCTGGCGGGCCAGCACTAGGAGCGTCACGAGGTTCAATTCCACGGAACCGACGCACGAGCAGCATAAATACTAGCATATACTGTACCTTCTGGAGACATCAGATCCTCTCGTGTGTTTGTTAGAATGCTGCGGGAGCAGTGGCAGCGAAGTGCGGGGCACCAAGAACAGCGTCTAGCTCGGTGCGGTGTCTCTGTCTCTCGATGACAGAAGTATAGTAGTAGTACATAGTAGTCTTCTACCTTTGCCTTTCAGCTCGACCGCCTCTCGGAGTGCAGCGGCGGCAGTATCCTTAGCAGCGCGCTCTGATAATCTAGTACTACCCGCCTATGTATAGTTGTAAACCTATACTAGTACTTAGAGATCTTATAGATATGTCCTATAATGGTCTTATACTAGTATATTTTAATCCGTATTCGAGACGTGTTGTGCACGGGATCGGACACGCATCTAAACTTCCTCCCTGGCCTTAAATCTACATTAACGTTGATACAGATCGCTGTGTTAATCCGCGCCAGGCCCGTATTAGATCCGGATCGGAGCTATATCCTACACGGATAAGATATAGCTCTAACCTATCGCAACAGACAACCTCGTCTCGTATAAGCGGGCCAGCTCGGGGCTGGCTCTAGTCTGGGCCCGATCTAGCTCTGAGCTGGCCTGGGCTTATATCGATCCCGTATCGCGCCAGTATCGAGCTGAGGTCGAGCTCAGCTCGAGCCGTGACCGGGCTTGGGGCTTAGGTCGCCTGGGACCCAGCTCGGGTTTTGCTAATCAGCTCAAGCCAGTATCATGCTAGGGTTGGCCTGCGATAGGGCTAACAGCTGACCCAGACCAGAGTCTGGTACCGTTTCCCTAGGACATTTAGGGACTGTGCGATTGTGTCGAGTAACTTCGAAGATTTTGATCCTCTTATAAGTACAGTATTATATACTATGTACAGTACAATGCAGGTATGAGCAGCTTCAACTTATTTGGACGATGGCCAGGAGTGGAGAGATCCAGGGAGAACCCCTTAGTGCGGCCGGCATGAATGGTTTTCACTGCAACCCTCCACCTCCGTTCACTGGCAAAATTGGCACCCACTGGGTTCGTAGAAGGCCCTTCTCTAGAATTGCTTCAGCATGGGTTTCCATCTCCTGCAAATCCCAATTCACGCTGACGAGCTGGCCAGTGAGGAAATCAGCCTTCGGTTGTGCTAACCAGAGGGACACCATGCCCGTCAGTTCCGGATGATCTTTTGCATATTGTCTGTAGAAATCGTGAATGAGATCAGTCGCGACGATCCCGGGAAGCAGAGTGAAGGTACGAAGTTGAGAATATTCTATCACCATTGATCAGCATTTTCGGGAAGCGCATCAGTTCTCGGAAACTCACCTGCGTCGACAAACTCAAGAACCCTTTGCGCTGCGTATTTCGATGTTGCATATGATGAAATTGATGGGAATACTTTGCCACTAGCCGCTGAACCAACGGAGATGATTGTCCCGGTAGGATTTTCGGGGTCATCTTGACTCTTGATGAAATAATGAATTGTCGTAAACAGGCCTTTCACGTTGATTTCCTAGTGAGGAGTCAGCCAGAGCAGTAGACAGGACCACGTTGGAAGAGAAAACCCAGAAACGCACATAAACTTTCCACCAGTTATCGACTGGATCTTCCCCAGCTTTGAAGAACCCTGATACCCAACCAGCATTAGCCAGGACGACATCAGCAGTTCTGCCGAATGTCGCTCTAATCTTGGAGTAGAGGTTCTCAACGTCTTCGGCGACCGTGATATCAGTTTTCACGCCAAGGACTTTCGTCCCCTTTGATATGGCCTGTAGAGATGAGATAGTTTCGCGCAGCTTTTCCTCACGCCGGCCAGCTATGACAACACCTTCTGCTCCAGCACGAACCCACACATGTGCGGCAGCCTGATGTTATCAGCAGTATCCGGACCCCCTGGAGGTCATATACACGTACCGCACCAATTCCAGACCCTCCACCAGTGATGAGAATGATCTTGCCGGGTTGGGGGTTGTTCTCTGGAAGAATGTAATCATAAGGATCGCGATAGATCTTTTTGGTCAGTTGAACAGGAAGCGTAAAGTCTAAGGATTGGTCTGGCATTGTCACAACAAGGTCGATTGAACGAACGAAAGACTTGGCAACAAAACAGTCGTTTGTTTCTATGTCTAGTAGATCATAAAGAGTCGGAATGAGCTGAGACTCAATATATAGACTGCATTTTGGGCTGCCAAGGTGTGCCCTTAAGCAGTGTATACATATTTCCACTAACACAGCAGTATACAGTAGTAGTCTCTAAGTGACGGACTCGTGAAAGTCGGACCATCCTTCCCCGGAAAGAAAAGAGCATAGCATGGAGTACCGGATAAGACATGCATTCCGAATCCGACAGTAAATTGGCATTCTATACTCCCAAGCTGACTGACCGTTCGCCGATCTCACAAATACCATGCCAACAATTATGGAGTGGACAGCAGAACGGCCGTCCAAAGTTTTGTGGGCCCCATTAGTCATATCTCGCCCACGACATGCGGAGCGGAAGCACAACATGCTCCGGACGACAGGCGTTTAGTCAGTCCTGCTCTCCATACCATTCTCTCGCCATGCAACAATAGCACTCGAAGCTACAGAAGCCTCACGAGCCATACTGGGCATGGTCATCCAGCATCGACAATCAGCAAGCAGATATGCAACGTACCCAGAAACGGTGAACGCTCCCATATACGTAACATACCTAGACAGCAAAATGCTAATTGATCGATTGTTATAGCAGTGTTCAACACTACCAAGCTTGCGATCTATGTAGAACGAAGAAACGGAAGTGCGACCGCGAGCCCAACTCTCCATCTTGTTCCGGATGCCGCAAGTCCGGCGTGCCATGCGTCTCGACCTACGTCCGTAGGAAAAAAGAGGTTGGTCGACGAAAGTATGTCTCCAAATATGTCGATTCGCGAAAAATGTACTGACAGTGTCTTATGACACACATTGAGGATATTAGGCACCGAATCCTGAACCTTGAATTGCTCATCGCGAAAGAAATTGGGGATCAACGTGATGGCCGATCAGATTCAGGTCAAGAACCAGCAACCACACTTGAGACAAGACCTCGACAAACACCGGCACATGCAGTGGAATTGCACCAGAGTCAAACTTTGAATGTGCCACCGGAGACTGCTGCAAGTCTATATTCAAGCGAGTGGCACACAACCTCATTCACCGATCCATTAAACAATGCTGAAAGAGGCCCGGCTCAAGCTGACATGGACATGCATGGTAATCAGAACAGCAATACAGAGTCTGACATCGCAATGGGACTAGAACCCTCTGGTACATACTCGGATATTGCCATACCATCGACTTATAAAACATGGGTCTTGGTCCAGGAGTTCCTGCAAGACTTCAACCGCGCTGTACCACTCTTCGACGAAGACTGGGTCACAAACGTCTTTAGCCAAAACAGTGGTGATGCAGAGACTCCTGAGAACTTACTGATTGCTAGCAACATCATCCTGGCAATTGCTCATCGTTTGCGTGGGCAGAGTCCAGCGTCTGAGCAGGAAGACGATGTTAACGCCACAGCACATCTCAACTATGCGTGCTTACGAGTCTCTCGTCTTATTATGCAAGAACCATCTTTACTCCAGGTTCAGTGTTTGATAGGCATCGCTATTGCAATGGAAGGTGCCCAAAATCCAGAGCCTGCATCAACAATACTATCAGCCGCAGTGAGATGCCTTGTCAAGCTTGTCAGCAGGAGGTCTCGCACCGAGAAGCTGCCCTCTACTGCTGAAAGTCAGCTGGAACTCGTGTGTCGAATCGCCTTCTTCATGGATACATCTATGTCTCTACGAGGACGGTTGCCCCGAACTCTTAATTTTGAGCACTTGAATATCACTCTTTTGTCCGACGATCTCGCACAGCAATCAAGCGTCATTCGCACGTTGGACAACAAGTACTTTTTCAATATACTGCAACTCCATGTTCAGCTGGCGCTTGTGCAGGCTAAAGTCATGGACTACATTATACCTTCAAAACGAATTTCTCCCGGTCAAATTCACAATGACTCCGAATTCCAGCTGCTATGTCAAGAATACAGAGCTTGGAGACTATCATTTGTCGATATCGAGACACTACTGGCCATACACGCTGCATTGCATCGATCGGATATCGTCCACATCCTCATCCTGGAGGCCAAGGCATTCGAAACATTATGTGCACTATACCTGACCACAAGTCCCCAAATGGAAGAGATTCTACGCGCTCAACTCGCCTTTGCTAAGTCTGAGTTCGATGATATAGAAGATGACTGTCTTCTGATGGCAGAAGCCAGGAGGTTTCTGAAGCTCCAAGGCCTGGCACCGATAGGAGATGTCGCTTGCAACAGGTAAATACGCTGTCATCAAACCTGAGTCACTAGCTAATCTACTCGACTGCAAACAGACTGACTATCCAGGCTTCATTGACAGCGGTCTATGTTTTGTTGATGAAAATCATTCGATCACCTTCATCATTGTCGGCACAAGCCGATCTGGCTCTGTCCCAGTCTACTCTCCCGCAAGCTGACGTGGTTCATAACTCTGGCAAACCGAGTACGCTTGATTCGTTGCAACAGACGTGTATCTATCTCTTACCCGTGGCCCAGCACCTGATATCGGTTGTCGATGCCAATCCAAGACAGACAGTTTCGTCTAGGAACGGAAAGGGGCATCTTTAAGATCAATGTTCCTGGCACACGGACAGATACTTGCTTGGTTCAGGGCGCAAGGATGACATGCATCACAATGGTGTCCATGCTGACAGCAGATAAACACAACCGCGGAACGAACTCCTGCAATTGAAAGTCGCCCGTTATTTCGCAATGAGATGTCCTATCAGTTCAGTTTCTGCGATTCCCTACCCCCTCATTCCATCACACTCTTCCAATTCCACCTACGCTATGACCGTCAGCCCTTGATGGCCTTCCTCAACTCTAGGACAAGGTCTTCCTGTGGCAAGCCCAACACGGCATTATTAACACCCTTGTCCGATTCATAATCGCCCCCGAATCCTTCACTGTAAAGACACCCAAACAATACTTGAAAGAGTCCCTTCATGAACTGGCCCTGACTCATCAAGGATTCTCCGTCACGGATATACGCCTGCACGTCTTGCGTTTCCACTTTCCAGTCACCAGCAGTGGTGTTCGTTGCCTGCTGTACAGCTTCTAGCAGCTCCTTCTGGGTCAGTAGGAACGAACTTATATATACCTCTCTGTCTCTATAGTCTTCGATCTTGAAATCGGGCCCAGGCTGAAGAAGCTGGCGCACAAAGCGCACCACCGCCAGGCCCACTTGTGAAAGGGTGGTGGTATTGAACCGCGTCACCGCACCTGTATATAATGTGGCTTTGCGGGACGCTACATCGATGGAAAAGAGTCCGGAGCTGATATTCTGTGTTCGTACGACAGGATTAGTATGCTTCAGAACGTTTCACAGATGTTGAGCGAAATATTACCCAATCAAGCCATGGATTTGTGATGAATCCAGTGTAAGGTATTCCCAACTCCGTGATCATGCTTCTCGAGGCTTTGGCAGCGGACATAGGAGGTACTCGAGCGGCAAGCCGTGGGTTCTGCCAATCGTTGCCCCATCCTTGAGGAATGATCCACTTCACTCCCACCGCCGCCGCAGTCTTGTACACAAGCTCGACGGATTCTGGCGTTGCGGTCAATCCCATTGCACAAACAAGCACTGATTGGCCAGTCATGGCTTCCTTCAGGAACGCGACGGACGTGTAGTCGCCTTTGTGGACTGAGATTCGGGCATCATTTGTGAACGAAGCTTCTGACTCTGCCCTTGTGATGATGGTGATAGGCATATCAGTCTCGGATAGCCAGCTTTGAACGATTCGTGATCCTAGATGACCACTGCCCTGGAATCGATCATGAGGGATCAGAGATAAGCTGGCGTTATGTCGGTCAGGTCAACTCACCCCTATGATAACAACACCTCCTGACATTTTCGTTCAACGAACTCTGGTGTGGTTGGCCAAATCTTGCTGTTCAGACTTTGTGGGGAAAGTCGATGGCAAAACTCATCTTGTGCATCTCGAAACAATATGTACTCAGTACGGTAGGTGTCTCTGCTTGGTGTCTAGTCCCTTGGAGGTAGGGCCAAGTATCCACGGGGAACGGATGAACTCGAAAGCCCGAATTGAGCTGCTTAGCTACTCAACGATATCTCCGCCATCGTTTCAGAAGTCCTGAGCACTCTTCAGCCGGATTATCGTGCTCGAGCATAGCTCCGCAACCACAATAAGAGTCTACCCTGATGCTAAGTGGTCCCAACAAGGATCGTACTAGCGTGATCAGCCCCCACTAGCGGAGCGGAAACCTTTACATTGTCCACGTTGCTCAGCAGGCGTTCGCGTTACGAATCGAGTCGGCCGAATCCTTGACTTGGTGTTCAAGAAAACAGAGAGACCAACTCCCGCGAGGCTAGGGTCCAATATGGGCTCGGCTGATCTTCCGCGTGGACTTCGAATCCCGTCCCCGACCCGCAATCCGGCCCACAGTTGCTTGCTAATGTGGACATGGAAGTTTTGGCTTGTACGGACGAACGAGACCGAAAACTCGAGCCAACGGGCCAGCCGCACTATTTCGGCTGGGAAATTGATACTCGGGTCGTTTCAACTATACTATACCTCAGTCCTCTCCATTGACAGCAATATCTCATGATGTATCCCCTCGCTCCTCCTGGCCGACCACAACTCCAGTGTATATTCGAGACAAAGAGTAACAATGCCTCTTCTCGGTTTCATGAACCCATTTGACAACGTCCATAACTTCAGTCCTGACAAGGACATCGCCATTAGTGGAAAAGTCATCATCGTAACCGGCGGAAACTCAGGATGTGGAAGGGAAACTGTTTTACAGCTTGCTAAGCACAAACCGAGGTCTGTCTATCTCGCAGCACGGACGAAGGAGAAGTACCAGAATGCCATTAGAGAGATTGCAGCCACGACAACTCCTACTAGCGTGAGATACCTGGAACTCGACCTTGCATCACTCGCCTCGGTCAAGAAAGCCGCGGATGTTTTCCTTTCAGAAAACGACCGACTTGACATCCTCATCAACAATGCGGGCATCATGGGTCATCCGCATGGACAGACCGAGGAAGGCTATGAGATCCATTTCGGCACGAACTATATGGGTCACGCCCTCTTGACCCATCTACTTCTTCCTCTGATGCAAAAGACGGCAAGCGAATCGAACAGTGACGTGCGCATCGTTAACGTCTCGTCCTTCGCCCATAATTTTGCACCCAGCGACGGAGTTGTCTTGGGCGACGTCAAGACAGGTATGACTTCGTGGAGCAAAAGTCGTCTATACGGGCAGTCAAAGCTTGCAAACATACTGCATGCTAGGGAGCTTGCACGACGCTATCCGAAGATTCTCTCCACCTCACTACACCCTGGCCGTGTCGAAACCAAGCTAGCCGATGTCATGACACAGGATAGTGCACTCACCTACGGCTTGATGCGTGTTTCCGATGGACTTTCAGGCGTACTGAGTGTCCAGGATGGAGCATTGACACAGCTTTGGGCGTCAACGGCGAGACGAGATGAGGTCAAGAATGGAGCGTATTATATGCCAGTCGGCAAGGAGAAGGCTGGATCTAAATTGAGTCGAGATCCTGAGCTGGCCAAATCGCTGTGGGAATGGACTGAGAGGGAGTTTCGGACTTAGGATTTTGAGCTATATGTTCGACGCCGATTCAGTAGTGCATGTGTCGAATCATCGCCGGAACAGGCTGGCGAGACTATGTAGAGGTCGTTCTCCGTCAAGAAAAAGGTCGAATTCGTTCTTTACCAGTGCCATATCCTCGTGGTCATCTTCCGTATGTCGTCGAATGTATGCAGTCCTCATTCCACTGTGGTCAGTTGAATTAGCATGACAGACCCTGTATCAGCATTCAGAGAACTCGAGGACGCACGTTGTCTTCGCCGCTCGCAGATCGTAGGCGTGGGCTGCCACCATGAGGCTTTGGGCTGGCTCAACACCTAATAATGACAAAGCTTTGAGATAAATGTCAGGTGATGGCTGGCAGTAGCGATTAGCTTAATCATCAGTCAAGAATGAGGCAGCGTACTTTAGTCAGTCCAAGAAGCTGGGAGGAGAACAGCATATGGAAGCCCAGTCCGCTCGATCTGACTATGTCCAGCTGTAGCCTCGTCGTGCCATTTGCCAGGACAACACTGAAATTCCACTACGGTCAGCACTCCAAGCCTTTGATGCTTGACAGCAAGCAACAAGAACTCACACCATGCAGCTCTTTTTGAGTTGTTCGATTGCTGCAATGCTGTCTGGCCAGGCTGGGAGACGAAACCGTTGTCAGTTCTCATTGACCGACTCGGGCAGAAGTAAGACAAGTCTCACCGACTTGGTCGTGCCATGATCGCACGAGTTGTTCTCTATGCTCGTCCTGCAACGAAGCACCGAGCGTGGGATTCTGCGCAACCAACTGATCGAGGACTCGACGGTGAGTAATGTCGATATCCTCACCAGGCAAGCCTTTACTGAAACGATCGTGGATTTCAGCAAAAAAGCCTGACCGCCATTGTTGCGCCAGAGTAGCTCGCTCATCGGGGGGTAGCACCTGACATAGAGGAAGACATGAGGACATTGCAGATGTTATGGCTGTTTTCCAGTCTGTGCATGTACCCATCAAGTCAAACACAACGGCCTGAATGTCCGCTAAATCGAAATTTGACCGGCTGGCCATGGCCAATTCGACTGTCAGTCAATCGTCGCTCAAGTGGATGAGTTGGGGCAACCCTGTGACGTTATAATTTGGAAGTCATCAAACATCTACAGCATGAGATGAGTCTCAATGTTGGACATCAGTATAGGAGGTTCAAGTTGAGTTTAAGTTCTTCCTGCCGGTTCGCCCCGAGGAAATGATATTTCCCGATAATTGTCTTGGCCGGAACCCCCTCACCACCGCTACGATTTTGAGATCGTTGAGACCTGTACCCCGACACCCTATTAGTTTGATATCACAAAAGTGCTTCGATCCCAAGTGCTCTTCTCAACAGCATCCACTAGACACGCCGCCACACTAGCCCTTGAGATTCCCCCCAAGCCCGCGAAAACACCGAGTCCCTTCCCATCGTCACCAAGGAACCGAATGGGCGCTTTTTTTGCCATAGTTAACCTCGCTGGCTTCAACAACACGTATTTCAACCCACTCTTCTTGAGTATCTCCTCGACATGATTATGGTCTGCGAACGAATGCTTAAGTCCGGTATTGGAGATTGCCCATCTCATAATCACAGTGATATTTGCGAAAGAAGACCCCACTCCAAATGAAGACATCGTCGCAATTTTGGAAACGCCATGCGTTTTCATAGCAGCGACGAGGTTTTCGTGCGCATTAGACATGACTCGAGTCCCCTTTTCTGTTGGGGATGAAAGCGTGACGATCACGGCGGTAGGGGGGTCGCCTTGGACTGCGTTGAAAGCGCTTTCAATGTTTGAAGGTTCCACTGGTGTGCCCTTCATGATGTTCAGGCCTTCCTTCGCTGGAAGTGTAGAGGGATTCCGAATCAAGGCTGTAACCTTATGGCCGCGCTGCAATGCTTCATCGATGACGAGACGACCAGTCTGTCCATTACCACCAATAACAAGGACACGCATATCAAAGATGCTGTTGCGCTGTGGTAGGGTGCCGACTTTGTTCCCAATTCCTAGGGGCGTGGTTCGGTTTGAGACCGTGGTACAATGCTTTTAGTTAAATTTGTAACTTATTGAAATCAACGGATGATGAACTGGATATTTGGGACGATATGAACAACGAGCTCCCATCAGGTATATATACCTGTGGTATAAACTCCATTGAAGGCGCTGGGGCTGATTCGACTCAAAAATTTGCCACAATAAGTCGTAGCCATGTTGCGACACATAGCGAGTCGTTGAAATGCTTCTGCCTAGTTGCGACCACATACTGTAGTCCGAAGTCCGTAGGATTTCAAACCCTGTTGCTTACAAAGGTCGTTCACGTAAATTTTGGAGGCCTCTACTGTAGAGAGCGTGTCGAATGCTGCCTGAGTCGAGGGCACAGATTTAGGCTCCGTGAGACAAGGCTCTGGGGCGGGGAGTGCATTATCTAGATCGGGGAAACAGTGTGGAGTCCTTGGCCAGATAGGCGGCAGCGATTACCTCATCGCCGAGACTTCCCCTTCATTCATTACCTCCCATGTCCGATACGTCGACTCCTTGCCGTATCGACTCGTTACCTGCGTTCCCTGCACTATCTTGGTCAAGAAATAATTGACCCACGGAGCAAATGACTGCACGAGTACATGCAATGAGACAGCCTCAGCTGTAGGCCTCCGGATGGCCGCTCACCCTCCAACGGCCGACCTGGCTCAGCGGAGCAGTCGCGAATACGAGCAGCAGGCGCGGCTTTCTCAGGGTCTCCAGCCAGCAACGCAGTGGCATTTTATCTCCGCACAACCGACCAGCAAACACGAGGAGACCCGCAACAAGGCCTTTGTCCGAGCTCACGTATCCCGGCGTTCTTGGGCTCAGGCGATCACCAAATCAGAGCAGCGACAGACATCCTCTGGATCTCATGCGCCTGAAACGGACAGAGTCACCGTCGACCTAAATGGAGCGGCGAATCTGCAGCACCAAGAGAGGCTCCGAAGATCATCTCGACCAGGACGGCTTCTGACGCCGCCGCCGATTTTCTCCGCAATCAGCGCCGCAAACTTTTCTCTCGACCCCTTCGAGACCTATCCGAGCAATCTGCCCCATCAGTTTATCGACCGGCTCATGCCGAGCATTATCAACCAAACAGGCCGACTTCTACCGCCACTCCGGCCGAAAGACAGGAATGAACGCTGGGGAGTTTTCACCGCCTCATGGATCCGAGCCGCGATCCATGACCGTGCAATGTTCCACACGGCGCTCTTTGCATCCCTCTTCAACTCCAGGCTGCTTGAAACCCAGTCGGCTCCAACACGGGAAGAGCTTCTGTGCTACCAGATTTCACTACAGGAGATCAGTCGCATGCTCCAGGACACCAAGCTCGCAACCAGCGACGAGGCCGTCCAGACGGTGTGCTGCATGGCGTTTCATGGAGACGTCATCGTCAGGCGACTCCGCAAGTCTCCACGTCAAGGTCCATTCCAAACCTTACAGATGTTGGATGTCTATGCCGGGACTGTATCGTCATCCACGTCGCATTCCCGGGCAATGGTCAGCATGCTGGAAGCGAAAGGCGGAATAGGCAAACTGAAGATTGATGGATTGCCTCAGATAGTGTGCTAGTGAGTCCATACTCTCTGCTCTGCAGGTATCTAGCTCGACTCTGACTGACTGGTATCGTATATCCTCCAGCCTCGATATCATGTGCGCGAACCGAGAGATGGCGCGGCCAGTGTTCCCGTTCGTGCCACGGTTTGGAAGCCCCGCAGACGAGCTTCTCCGAGTCGCCGCTTCGTGTCCTTCTCTGCCCGTGCTCGGTACAGGTTTTTCGGACCTCGAACGAGTCCTCGACGCCGAGCAAGTGGCGCCTCTGAGCACGGTTCTTCGCTACATGTCCGCCTATACTTTGGCACTGGAATCCTTTGCCGTCGACGTCCACCACTTGCTCACCCTTGGCCTACTTGCAGACCTGCGCAACTTTGTCCAACATAGTCTGTTGTCACTGACGCCCCATCGAAGCTCGAATTCGGACAGGGTACCTCCTTTGTTCGAGATGTGCCACACGGTCGCCATCATCTATAGCTGGATTGTGATCTTCCCAGCCCCTGTACAGGCCATGCCGTTCCACAAAACAGCCATGCGGATCAGGGAGCTGTTGGACAGCGACCAAGTCGACAGCTACTGGACCGAGGTGCCATGGCTGATGATTTGGATTGTCGTCATGGGCGCGATTGCGTCCTTGGGGTCTTGCCAAGAGCAAGGCTACGTTCGCTTCCTCAGCCGCGCTCTGCAACGACTAAACATCCACAGCTGGGCCGTGTTGAAGGGCCGGCTGGAAATGTTCTTGTGGTACTCGCGCGCCAGTGATCTCGACGGATTAGACCTTTGGCAGGAGGTAGTCCAATCACGGGTTTGGATGTCCGAATGAGACTATGTCTAAAAACAGTTGTAAATCTGTTAGGATGATGAGACAGAATAATCTGGTCGTCATCACGGGGGCTAGACCGTAGCCTGAGAAGACGAGAACGTCAGAACAAGCGTTTCACTCACTGCTACCCAAAGCGACACGACATTACTATACCTAGACACAAACGACATTGCCACTTGTGAGCTGCAGCACAGGTAGGTCACGGATAATCGCTCACCCGCCTCGCGCGAACCGCTGGTGAGCACAGAGCAGCATCACCCTGATCCCCAAAGCGGGTGAGCCGCGAGCAGTTTTAACTCATCTTGGCAGAATCTCATCCATTCTATTCAGACATGCTCAAAGCGCTGTAGGCAGTCAGGCCTCCTCAGGTCACACCTGTACGAACGATTGGGCTGTGCATCAACGCGGGCTATACCATTGGCTGCATGCGTGATCTTGTGCAGCCTTCTTGCAGGCGCCAAGTCTCAGTCTCTCACCCTCAACATCAAACGACAGCGGCACTGCAAATATCAACGACTTCTACTGTACGAGTGAATGATCAGCCTCGGATGAGATGACTTCTTCAATTGAGGACGTTGATGGTTGGGCCAAGGCCACAATGGAGCAATACCTGGCGTCCGTTAAGAAGTCGCCACGTCTAGTGAACATATTTAGGTGGAAAGTATCGTTACTGGAAAATCCATCTGATGATGGCGATTGGCCATTTGTTTCTACCACCCACAGCGAAGTTGACGCGGTCTTTGTCACCATTGATCGACATGGTACGCTTTCGACCGGTGATTGCCGCCAGTTTCACTACAATTGGAACACTGAACCCTATAATCATGTCCGTGACTGGATCGAAAACATTACAAACACGATTTCCACCATTCGATCGTCCAGCAACATCGGTTGCTGCATGCTGTTGTTCGGTCTTCCTTACCCATTGCCTCGGTATGTCTTTGCATGCCTGGTAGGCACCTTAGGGTGTCTCTTTGAGACAGAACTCAATATATTCGAAGAGCTTGCAAGTGCAGAGATGTTGTTGCAACCCTCGATGACTGTGCTCGCTGCGCGTATGGGCTATTATTCTGTCTTTGCAGATGTGGTATGGAGCCCTGCTTTGGCTGCTAATTGCTCGAGAGGCGTCCCTTTCGGTAAGGAGCTTCCTGGTGTTGCATTCTCCAATAGTATGAAAAAGTTAAACTGACCTCGCAACAGTTCTTGCCTTCACCAAAGATCTTGAAGTAGATCTCTGGTCGAGAGACATGTTCTTTGACGTCCTGGGGGCCCACAGTTCGAAGTCAACTTCAGTAGTAGAATGGACCCGACATCCTGGCGCGAGATGGGTTCTCACGAACGTTTTGGAAGCCCCCAATTCGACAGCTGTCGTCGTGGAGCAAGCTACTGAAGAGCAGATTCAACAAGCATCACTGCGGAGAGTTGTGGAGGGATTGGGGCGAAGTCTCGCGGAATATTGCAACTTCTGGATTGATTGGATTGAGGTGACCAGGGATTATGGGGCTCACAATGCAGCTCGGAAGAACCTTTCGGATACTGTGTTGGATAGAGATCTTGCTTCGAGACGGAACCTGTTGCTGGGTGATCTGGACCAATACCGTGACGCCTGCAAGCTTTTCCGAGTCTGGCAGCGTGTCACGGAAGGCAAACATGATTGCATACCTCGACCAAAAGACCTCGAAGCGTTGAGGACTGACTGGGGGGAATGCTTCAGAAAAGCTGAACGCTATGAACAAGCTCTGACCACCCGCCTGCAGACGGATGCCGCCTTGTTATCTGTTGAAGAGTCGATCAAATCCATCAAAGAAGCGGAGTCGGTCGGTCGACTAACACAACTAGCCTTTATATTCGTCCCCCTAACTTTCACGACGGGGGTCTTTGGCATGAACATTACCCCCTTCGGTGGGCATGCGCCGATGTGGATATTCTGGATCACAGCCACCTTGGTGAGTGTTGGTGCGCTGGTGTTATGGTCTATGTCCGAAAGACTGGGAAAATTAGCCGGCTTCTTGGCCGACTTCTTGCGCGACTTTTTGCGCAAGTTGAGAGGCTTCTTGGACTTGTTGATTCCTTTAAGGCAGAATGTTTGGCGAATCAAAGCAGTGTGGCCCAAGGCAAGGAGGAGGCTACAACAACGCCTCAACGCCCTTGCGGGTAGACGTTGAGTGCAATTTCACTGTTCCACTCAGGCATAGAGTCGAGGCAGACACTTGCAACGTGGGAGCGACTTACTTAGTGCCAGCAGGGCGTGCCAACTTGGCCGTAGTATATATGGCGGAGTACTCGCTGCACGAACGCCATGGAGTTCACCGACTCCTCTTCGCATCGGCAATGCTAGACTCGTGCTACCTTCCCGTCACGACTGTTCTAACCGTCCTGACCAGGGTACCTGCACATCGGTCAGTAAGCCCTAGAGATGAGCGCGCACGACACCCCAGATGACTACTACGATCTGGGATCATATCATCGGCCAGTGACCACCACCAGCAATGAAGCTCAAACCTGGTTCGACCGCGGCCTCATCTGGAGTTATGGCTTCAACCACGAAGAGTCAGCAGAATGTTTCAAGAAAGCCATATCAATCGACCCGGACTGCGCCATGGCATATTGGGGCCTCGCATATGCCCTCGGACCAAACTACAATAAACCATGGGAATTCTTTGACGGCGAAGAACTAGACTCAATCGTCTCCAAGACGCATTCTGCCGTCGAACAGGCTCGGACCAAGGCCAAATCCGCAAAGCTGGTCGAACAAGCACTGATCGCTGCCCTTAAATACAGGTATCCCCAAGGCACTCCCACAAATGATTGCTCAATATGGAACGTGCCCTACGCCGATGCCATGCGCTCAGTCTACACCCGCTTCCCCGAAGATCTCGATGTCGCGACTCTCTATGCCGATGCACTTATGAACCTCACACCATGGGCATTATGGGACCTTTCCAGCGGAGAACCAGCCCCAGGCGCAAGAACACTCGAAGCCAAATCCGTCCTCGACAAAGCATTAGCCCAACCAGGCGGGCTTTCCCACCCAGGCCTTCTCCATCTATACATCCATCTCATGGAAATGTCTGCCACCCCTGAAATCGCCATGCCCCTTGCAGACCATCTCCGAGGACTGGTCCCGGACGCAGGACACCTGGACCACATGCCCACACATTTGGACATCCTGTGCGGAGACTACCGCCGCGCAATCGCCTCCAACATGGACGCCATCCGTGCGGACGAACGATTCCTCGCGAAAGCAGGACCCTTGAAGTTCTACACACTGTACCGATCGCACGACTACCATTTCCGTTTGTACGCCGCGATGTTCGCAGGTCAGTCCAGTGTCGCGCTCGAAACGGCAGGATGGATAGAGTCGAGTATACCCGAAGACTTACTGCGCGTCAAGTCTCCGCCTATGGCAGATTGGCTTGAAGCGTTTCTCGGCATGCGCGTGCATGTGTACATCCGCTTCGGCCTTTGGGCGGAGATCCTGGCTCTAGAATTGCCCGAAGATCAGGAATTATATTGTGTGACGACCGCGCTGATACACTATGCCAAAGGCGTGGCACTTGCTGCCACAGGAGACGTCAAGGCAGCCGATGAGCAACACGGCGTATTTCGCGAAGCTGTCGCTCGCGTTGCGAAGACCAGGACATTGTTCAACAACTCTTGTCTTGATATTCTGGCTATTGCAGGCGCAATGCTCGATGGCGAGCTCGAATATCGTCGTGGGAATTTTGACGCAGCGTTTGAAAACCTACGAAAGGCGATCGCGCTGGAAGATGCACTGCCTTATGACGAGCCGTGGGGGTGGATGCAGCCTTCGCGACATGCGTACGGTGCACTCTTGCTCGAGCAGGGTCGACTGGAGGAGGCTGCAGCGGTATACAGCGCCGATCTAGGGATGGATGATACACTGCCGAGAGCTCTGCGGCATCCGAACAATGTTTGGGCACTGCACGGGTATTACGAGTGTCTCGTGAAACTTGGTCGCAAGGCGGAAGCGCGCATCGTCAAGCCGCAATTGGATTTTGCAGTAGCGATGGCAGATGTACCGATCAAGTCTTCATGCTTTTGCCGGCTGGACACGACTGCTTGAACTGGAAATCATGATCGGCCTCCGGTTCAATTCCAACACGGGATTATCAAAGCTGCATCTCCATTATGGACTGCACTTTTCTCGTACAAAACCACCAGGTTGTTCAAGACTCTAGCTAGTGTGAGACCTGACACCACCATCACCTCGGCCACCACCTGCTTTTCTCGAGCTCGGTAGAAACGCTGTTCACGTTTCAGCAATGATCGACCTTCCCATGCCATAGCCTTGCATCTCAATCCGAATCATCCAATCTAAAGCTTGCACACCCGCCAACATGGCCCCTCAAGCTCCTCATAATGCATTGGTCTATCCAACAACAGCAAATTTCTGCTCCTTCTCAATTGGTAATTCAGTCAATCATGTTTGCAAGCGGACCAACGCAGCAAAAGATCACACCTGGAGCTGGAAATTCTCGTCTGTCACATGATCACAGTGATGCTTGAAGCTGCAATCTCCGTCACGAAAGCATCGAAGACACGGGCCACCGATGCTCAAGTAGATGTTGTGCAGAAGTTTGTCATGACTGACCGGAAAGTCTAGAGCTCGGAAACGACCACATGGCAGCAGCTCCGCAGTCTCTGCCTGTTCCTTGCAGAGCTTTTGCATGTTCTTGATCATTGCACTGAAATTGTTCCACAAGGTGCCAGTCGCACGATGATAGTAGTCACAGTTTGGGACTTTAGTGAGTCTGTCTTTCCAGCTGGCATGGCGCAGCGTAAGCTCGCGATACCAACGTTGCTCGTGAGGAATCAAGTCACACTTGAGGCAAGGTCCATGCTCATTTTCGTGCGGATCTGGGTAGAGTACGGGTGGCAATTTCGACATCAGTTCCGATCGCAAGGCGTTGTTGGCATTGTCAAATACGTCTCGGAAGTCATTCGGAATCTCATGGAATAGGTTGAAGAGTGTGCTGTAGGTGAGGTCGGTCGGCGCCAAGATCCATGTAAGTTGACGGCCAGCGCGGGCGAATTCCTCAGGACAATCGAAGACCAATGCAATGCAAAGGACGTTGAGGATCCGTGTGAAGCAGCCGTTGGGGTATGGGGGAGATTTGGCTTCCGGGAAGAGGGCGTTGTCAGGGGGCAGCTGGTTTCTCAAGTACAGGGGAAGCCAACTGGGATTTCCCGACTGACCGGCTGCTTGGTAACCATGCTTGCGTGCAGATTCAGCGGCTCTCTTAAGCTCCACGAGTGGTACACCCGCAAAGTCCACCTCTTCACAACCGTGTGCAATGCTCATCAAGAGAACCGTCGCGTAATGGTGTTCGTCCTCGAAGATGAATGGATCCTCTGCAGTCTTTCCTTCAAAATCGTACGACGCAAATTTCTCGAAGCTTCCCGCGAGAACCTTGCTGGACACTTGCAAAGCTGGGTCCCTGCTGATTTTCCCGACCTGGAGAAAGACATCTCCTTGGTCTGGGGCGGCGATCTCGATCGGCGCTTTGGGGGAAGGTAGGATGAGAGACATGTTGACGGTGTGAGCGGAAGCAAGCTGGAAGATATTCGTGGAATGAACGTGGTGGTCGTGAAACAGCGGCAGAAAGAAGGGAAGACGGTAGCCAGCAAGATGGCCTCAGACGCTGCGGAAAAGTGAGGAAACTTCAAGCTTGGTGCATTGAGAGAGATAGTTTTTTTCAACAATTCCAACAAGGATCATGCAGGAACTCAAGATGCCTGAACAGTGATGTAGATAAGTAAGGCCGAGATGGAATAAGGCGCAGATGGGATGAAAATTATTTTGACCGCGCAGGCAGCATGAGGTGATGCAAAAGTGAAGGCATAGCAGAAGTGAAGTGAAAGAAATACCAGGCAGTGGACTGGATTCACAGGCGCAAGAGCAAACACGTTCCAGAAAGAGACAGCGGCTTCCGGTGAATCCTTTGTTTCGCGTTCAGGTTCGCTCAAACAGTTGGATCGGAAATAACGACTAGATCAAGATGTCAATGGTACAGGTTATCATTTTGTAGGTAAGCATTGAATGCTTCAGCCGCTCGCAATATGGTTTTTGTTCGCTAATAATACATAGCCTTTCTAGGCTCCTGAGTCGTCATTGTAGATTGGAGTAATAATTTACTCCTCATCATCGTCACCAACGAGGATATCCAAGGCACCCTTGACGGCCTTCACAGTGATGTAGTTTCTGTCGCTGTCACCCTGCTTGCCAACCAAGCCACCGATGACCTTCTCGACATCGAGGTCCTCACCAGCAAGCTTGATGTTGCCGACGACACCTCTTGCGTCAATGGTACCCTGGAAGTTGGCAGGGTAGGTGATCAATTGATCACCGGCAATGGAGTTGTGGGCCGAAGAGAACAATCGTTCGGAGGCAATGGAGTTGACCATGACACGCTTGTTGCCTGAGGCGATCTTGGTGGAGAAGTCGGCACGGTGCTCAGAATCCTTGAAGTCGACGTCAATCCAGATGGATCCCTTGGCCACGTCGATGGTGGTGGAGTTGTAGATGGCGAATGAGCCGTTAAGGTGACCATTTCCGAGGTGGACAGTCGTAGTGCCCTCGCTGCCTGAGCTGATCTTGGGGATGTTGAGAGTGGCATTACCCTTGACAACGTTGACGTCGGTGTTGTTGCGGGCATGGGTCAGAGTACCACGGACAGCGCCTTCAGCAACAGAGATGGTGGTGGTGTTGGTATAGACAGGGCCTGTCTTGACAAAGCCTTTGGCAACCCGAACGGTGAATTCGCCAATCTCAAGGGATTCTGGCAGCTCGCTGTAGTCGACCATGTGGCGTGGGACATCCACCTCGAAGCTTGGGATACCGAAAGTTCCGATGATGTTCGATGGGATCTGGATCTTGGCTGCGGTATGAGTCTTGAGGTGGCCGGTGTTGGGAGTGCTGATGGTGAGACCACCGGCTTCTTCCTTCACGACAACTTCGTGATCCCTGTCAACCTTGTTTGTCTTGATGTCGAGGTCGATGATAACCTTGTCGGAAAGCTTGGATGTCTCAAAAACGACTTTGCCGAAGGACTTTGCGCCTTGAACGCTGAAGGAAGAGGCAACCTTGGGGTCGAATTCGAAGTGGGTGGTTCCCTCGAAAGGCTTCCAGTTATCGATGGGAGGGAAGGGGTGCTGATGACCATCGTCTCCGTGGTGTCCGTGGTGTGGTCTCATGCCGTGGCAGCTTCGAGATATGCCTCTGGCAGCTGGTCCATGCATGAAGAAGTCAAGGACGAGAAGGGTACCGAAGAAGGCAACAGTGAATCTGATGAGGCGAAGGAAGACATTGGGACGCTTCTGGCGGATGGTGACTGGCACAGGCGCAGGGAGTTCCTGCTCCAGAACCAGAGGGGCTTTCTCGTCGTAGTAGGTAGTGGTCGACATGGTTGATGGCTGTCGAGAAATTGATTGAATGATGAGAAATGTGAGGATGGGGAGAGTAGAAGAGGATACGAGGTAGATGAGAGGTGTATGTAGGCTGAGGTTACGTGGAGGGTTAAAGGTGGCTGCCTGTTTGTTATTCGACAATGAGGTCACCTTTGTCGTCACCCGCCACAGATTTCCCCACGTGCAAAGTCTATACGAAGGAAATTTTCTTGTGCTTCAACCTTCTGCTTCTCCTGATTTACACAACGATTGAATATCTTATGGTGCATGCAGAGTCAGAAAAAGAGGAATGCAGCTTCTTCTCATCAAAATCGTTCATCATTTACAATTGCATCAATCCAGTCCTACAGCTGCATTGTAAGGTTGGGAGTACAAGTGAGGAGCGGCTGTGGCGAAGAAATCTCTCAGGTTACAGGTAAGCGCGCTGCAGGGACCACACGGGCCTAGAACCGTCGACGTTGCACATCCGTGCCTGTCCCACGGGGGATCGTGGCTGTGCCTCGGATGGCCTAAGATCGAAGATCGAGGGTCTTGAAGTACGAGGGCTCGTATCCTTATCTTATCTGATCACGATGGCTCGAAAAGAATCTGCCGATGTCAAGTACCTGGTCTTCTCCCCAATTGTGGTGGCTATCAAAGATCTGGAGATGTGGTGCTAGAGTTCTGGGGTATTCCCGACCTACTCAAAGATTCCATATGAGCAGCGCTCCTCCTCCTTCTACAGCGGTATCATCCATCATGTCTCATATTCAGTCGTGCTCATTGTCATTGTGAAAAAGAACCTTGAGCTTCGTCAAAGCATCTTCACAATTCACCTCCATGCCGGTGATCACATTGACGGCCTCCTCCTTGCTCACAATAAGTTGGCAAACGAGCCAGAAATGAAAACAGTTCCGATACATGCCTGCCGTCTTCATCGACTCATCCGTCTCTTTGGAGCGGAGAGCTTGCCATAACTGGCGCCATCGCTCCAATGCCCCTTTCAAGTCCTGGAATATCGGATTGGAATTATGGCCATCAATCTTCTCACCAAGCGAGGTTGCGGGTAAATTATGTGACAACGTCATGATACATGAATGTATGTACGTGTAAAGAACTGGGGAATGATGTCAGTTGGACTTCAAACCCGGCAAAGGTAGGCGGAGACTCACAATGTATCAATATGAAAAGGTCGAAAGGGGTAAAGTCGCCACTGGCATCCATGGACGGTACCGTCTCGCTAGCAACACTGTTCGACCTCACCAAAGCCATCGACGAAGACAGCTGGGGCTTGGCTTTGCCTTGAAACAGCTGAGCAAAAGCTTGCGATATGGTCAATCTCGGGGCGAAAATGGAGTCATCTTGCATGAAGGGATGGCGTGAACTGAAGATGGCTTCTTTGCACGGTAGGTCCGTATCGTACTCGGCAAGTGTCATGCGACAAGGAAAGTTCGAATATATACGCCCTGCACAGTCCAGCAGGGCAATGCTTGCAATTGTGCGAATGCGTGATTCTTTCTGCAGCCACAAGGTCTCCGATATCCGGTCAGATCGCTGATGACGCGCATGGTGATATTTGTACTTCCGAACAACCTTGATTACTTCACCGAGTCGAGTTTCCAGAGCGCGACGCTTGGGTATCCGCGGGCCTGCCCAGTATTGAGCAATAACCATCAAGAACCCAGCCTGCAATTCTTGAAAGGTCTGCCAGTCAGCATCCTGAGAAGGATCAGGAACAGGACCGGCAGGCTGCTGCGTCGAGGTGTCCTGCATGGACTTGATGATTTCGGTGTCGAAAGAGAATATCTCCGAGTCGAAGACGACCAGTTCCGCGATGTCGACTAGCCTTTTGGCGGCCAATCTTTCTGTCTGGTCTTTCGAGTACATCGCCCCAACGAACAAGACGCTGATCACCAGTGTTATGGGCACTTTTGATGGATCAAAGGACAATTTGTGCAGCATTGGGCAATTCAAGTGCCAGTTTCGAAAGTACATGGAGATGAACTTGGGGATCTTTTCCGGTGTGAGGAGGAAATTCAAACACGAAGTCAGTTCCTGCCGAGTCTTGTCGTCCAAAGCCAGACACCACAATTTGTTGTAGATTGCCATATTGACGGACGAAACGTACTGAGCTTGATCGGATGGTTGGTTGGGTGTGCTATCAGACGCCATCGACCCATGTCGCACGTCCCCAGATAGATTGGTGGACGGATTGTAGAGATCGAGTTGCATGTCTGAGTAGTTTGGCGAGGGGATCAGGCCGAATGGACCATTCCAGAAATCCAAGTATTGCTCGTTCATGTCGATAAAGGATTCGAACATGCCGGTGTAATCAATCGACTGTGGACTGACGTCCGCCAGTGCCGGAGTCGTGGGTCTGGTCTCCTCCGCTTCCTTTTGCTTCTGATGAAATTGAAGGCTCTTGACTCTAAGATCAGAAGGTGGTAGGTTGAAGGTCTCGGTGAAAGTATCGGTCCCGCCATTGAGTAATGCTTTGATGGATACTCTGTCATCCGTCGGGTCTAGCTTCTCGGCTGTTGGCGTGAAAAGTGATGTTAGACTTGCAGGTAGATTCGACATGGCCTAACGTACCTGGAGTGTCCTCCTTCGACGCAGGCTTCTGCTGGCATTCGACCTTTTTCTTCTTACACTGTTCGCAAGGGTTGCCTCCATCACACCGGATTTTTGACGAGACGCACTAGAAGTAGTTCTTAGCCATGTTCGCTCCTGGTCCTTGGGACTGAAAACCCACGGTTGCGCACGCGTGAGGTCGGCGACCTTTTGGCACTGAACTGGGCGCTTCGCGATCTCCTCGCCATTGACAGCTGTTGTAGTGTGTCTGCAATCGGTCCCTTGAAGAGAAGTTATTTGAAAGTCCTTTAGGTAGCAGAGCGCGGACCGAAGCCATACTTGCGCGAAAAGTCTCGACCACAAAAGGTACAAGAGAATGGCTTTGCGCCGGTATCTGAATGGGAACTATCAGCTCTGCAAGCCCAAAGCTCAGTCAGCCAACTCACGTCGAGTCTGATGGCGTTTGAGGTGTTCGGCACGGTGAAAACCCTGCCCACACGTCGAACAGCGATGGCGTTTCTCCGAGGTTACGGAGGGCAGGGGAGGGCTTGTCGATTGCTTTACGCAAGCCGCTGAAAGTAGCGCTTGGTTACGGATGAGGTCATGAAATTTCTCCATGACCTATGTAACGCGCATTCAGTCTGTTCCTGCAATACGATGGGGAAGAGAGGCATGAAAGGTGAGGTTTGAGAGATTGAACCCCCAGCCTTAGTCAGGTTTGTGAATTAGTGCACAATGGGCGGGATAATGCGGAGTTTGCTATTTGTTGCTTCCACTCCTCGGCTCGTGGGTTGGTAATGCGGGGTCGATTTCTTGCCGTTATAGGCGTCGGGTACGCCCAGCCATCACCAGCCAAGCGAACGAACTCCTGGCATTGAACACAAGACAGCCTCCTATTATATCGGGGTATAAAGTTATCCAAATCACTCTCAATCCTCACGGCGCCGACACGCGCACACTACGATCATCGCCTCCTCCGTCTTCTCTCTTCAATGCCGCTGACACCGCTAATTCAGGCACTGGAGGAAAATCGATTTGATCCCGGTTCAAATAGTCCACATTGACCTTCTTCTCTCTTTCGTTGACAGTCCAGCCATTACCAATCCAAGCGCCAGCATTATCGTCCACATATTCATACACAAAATCTTCCCATCTAGGATTGGCCAGCGCCTGTGTAGCGTGCAAAGAGGAGCCTGTTTCAGTCAGTCGGGAACTTGAGATGGGACGATGTCTTGCTTACCAGGCCATAATGCACTCACTCTCCCATCCGACGTGCCTCCTTTGTACCAGCTCCTGCAATCCAGACTGAACACCGTGGTCTGGAAGTACTCGTCGCAGAACTTAACAAATGTTTCCACAGCCTCTGGTCGGGGTGCCATGCTCCGAATATTATCCCGCTGCATCTTCCCCAGACACATTGTGACATAGTCAATCACTCTCTCAATGAGTAGCAGCAGATTTCCCGATCCCAGCGCCGAGTTGGGCCCCAGCGAAATGAAATAGTTTGGAAACTCATCCGTCGCAAGCGACAGGTATGTCGATGGCACCTTCGTCCACTTATCGCTCAGGTTGGTACCGCTTTTGCCAATGACAGGGATTCGGGGGGAGAAGCTTGTGTCGAACCCGGTCGCACAGATGATCGCATCGACAGGGTGATGCTGACCATCCGTGGTGATGATCCCTGTGGCGTCCACCTTTTCAATCGCCGTTGTGATGACGTCCACCTTGGGATCGGTCAGCGCCTCAAGATACCCAGGACCCGGCGTCAACCTGCGGCAAACAGGAGGAAATGACGGCAACAGTGTATCTCCCAGGTCCGGCTTCCCAGCTAACCTCCGCTTCATGTTCTCCGTGAATATCTCCACAGCGGCTATTTGTTCAGGTGAGCCCTTGATCGTGGCTCCATGAACAGACTGGAGTTCCAGCTCAATGTCCTTCCGGAACTTTGTGTAAAAGTCTGGGTCGGTCTTGAACCGCTGAACGTCCTCAGGCGTAAAAGAGAAGTTGTCAAGCCCTTTACCCATTTGATCGACCTTTTCTCTCGCGAACGTCGGCGACAACCACGTCCTCCCTCGGATATAGTGGTCAATATGCGCAGATCCTGCCAGCACCGCAGGGACGATTTGGATCCCGCTGGATCCATTGCCAATGACAGCGAGTTTCTTGCCAGTCCAGTCGAACGTTTCGTCCCATTTGGCGCTGTGAAGTATGGTCCCCTTGAAGTCCTCCAGGCCAGGGATACTGGGCCACTTCCAATCATTCAAGGCTCCGGTCGCTGATAGTACGACGTCGGCCGTATCCGTCAATGTGCTGCCGTCCTGAAGGTTCTTGACCTCCAATTGCCACTTGCCCTGCCGATCGTCCCAAACTGCCTTGACAATTTGGTGATTGAGCTTGATGTGCTTCATACAATCGTACTTGGCCACCACTTTCCTCCAATATCCATGGATCTCCTTGGACGTGGCGTAAAATTGAGACCATTCATGATTCGGTTCAAAAGTGGCTTGGTATGTGTGGGCAGGGATATCACATGCACAACCCGGGTACCGATTTTCGAACCATGTCCCTCCAATGTCGGCATTCTTTTCGTATATCTGCAGAGACAAGTTCGGTATTCTTTGTGGCAGTCGAATTGACGCTAATATTCCCGATATGCCGGCACCGATGACGACAACTCGCAGGGGTCGATAGTCGTCAATGCATCGTGTGTCCAACCAAGAACGTGGTGCTTCACCCATGGCTTCAGCAATGTTGATATTTCAAAACTCAAGTAACTTCTACGCGCCACGATCATCAGCAATGCACGGGATGTGGCCAGGATACATAGTTATATGCTCGTGCAGCGGAACTCATCCGAAACTGCTGCCGCTCGATCGGGTCGCATAAGGTGGTGGGAGATCGAACCATGCCACTGGTTGGTTGCCATCCGGGGTCTGCCCGCGGGGGCTTGGTGGGTGAAAACCGGCACTTGAACTTAAGCAAGGAGCCCTTCTGGGGCTACGAGGCGAGTCTGGAAGGGAGCGCGAAATGAGGATTTCGGCAAAACCCCACGGCAGTTGCTTTCAATTTCCGAAGTTTGGATGGGCGTCATCACTCGAATACTTCGACCAGACCTTTCAATCGAGTATCGGAAAAGCATTCGGACAGGCAGCGTTCGAAATGTCGAAGACCAAGAGGTCCCATGAACAGGCGACTTCGACAAACAATGGCGCTTCTTCACGGCGAGAATCCATCAGTACCAAATGAACCTCGCAATACGATGTCTTACCCAGTCCTGTGCACAAACTGATATGAATGCACGGAGTCTCCCAGACAGCCGATCAAAGCGCAATGCCGTCGAGAAACGGCTCAATGTCGTACCAAGCCTCTACTCAAGGTGAGCTCGAGAATTTGACTCCGCACTATTGAACTGCACCGCCCAGAGAAGAAGCTGCCGTCGGCGGCACATACGCGTAAGTCATTCGATGCGCCTCCAGACCATCAGTCTATCAGGTATTCCACTCGTTTGCTGTCAGGGTACCACTAAGATGAGACAGACTATCATCGCTATTGCCTTGCGAGATAACTGATCACAACGGCTCAGGCTGCTCGACAAGATCAAAGGACTTCATTCTCAGACAGAATACTAACCGCTATCACAGTCACTAAAACCCCTCAGGCAGATCCCTTCTGACACCAATATCCTTCCTCGTCTTCAACGCCTTGATTTCGCTTGCCGACAACCCTTCCTCACCACTCGGCAATGCCTTGCTAAGGACATACTGAGCCAACTCGTCCGCGTCATAGTCCGTCCCCATGGGATTTTCATCATACTTGACACCGGACATGAATTCATTCGCCTCCTCCGGATCGTCAAAGTTGTCCACCTGAAGCTCGACCTTGTTCCCATCTGGGTCCTGGTAGTACATGCTCGTCGTGGGCCCATGGTTGACCGTCCACAGAGGCAGGATCAGATCTGCCTTGAGGGAGAGATATTGCAGCGCCAGAGCCGTAAGCGTCGGGTATGCAAACGCGATATGGTCGAGCCCTGCGTGCATGACGCCTTTGGGTTTCGGGGCTAAGTTTTCCCGCTTGATGATTGCAATCCTGTGGTGCTCATCATCGTATCTCAAGAATGCCAGAACATTGTCTTGGTGCGTGACGTGCGCGTTTAGTACCGCACAATACCAGTCAATCATGGTTTGAAAGTGCTCTGGAGTCGTGTTGAGCACCACATGACACAATGCTTGGGGTGTCTGGCGCTTGGCTTTGCTGAGTAAGGGGTCTGAGGACGAGACTGGGCCGTTGTGGACTGCGGAGGGTGCCATATTTGGTTCTGCAATGGGAGGGACTCTGGGTCGAAATAGTATCGTATTCAGATATGAAGCATTGAGGCTGTCTTCTTGTTTGAGGGTGCTCCCGTTGCTTTTAAAGTATTTGGTGAGATCGGTGACGTTTGCCTCAAAGGTCGTTCGTATGCGTCGCCCATAAGGCGTCCCCAGGTCGTATAGTACTGTACAGTTAATTCCCCGCTTCCGAAAGTTTCCCACCTCGCCGAGTCCGGGGATGCGGTTTGTTGCGGATGAGATCAAGTCCCCCTGACTTATGGTCGGCATTCGGTGTCTTCATGGTTAGCATAGACTCCGAGACTCATTCTGCCAGCACTGGAACCACGTCGGAACATCGATGTTGTTCACCTAGGCACCTTGGCCTCACTTCCGGAATTGTTTCCCCACCAAGTTGGGTCTCAAGGAAGCGGCACTTCATTGATTGCTGAGTAGCCACTCGATTATTTATTAGGAATTCTGGCATATGATGCTATGTATTCGTCCTTGACATGACGCAGGCTGTTACTTCTATAATAAATGTATCACAATGTTTTACCAACCACTTCCGCCGTCAACGCCCTGATTGCAATCGCAGTTGCGTCGACAAGAACAAACGCATTACTTTACATGTTCAAGCTGCCCAGGGCTTTTGGTCTGTCGAGGATCTTCACACCACGCTCTTCCCTTCACCCATTTTCAAGACCTCAGGAAGTAAAGTCGTTGACCGCCACTTCGTCTCGCCTCTAAGGATCTGCGTAGCTGTGATTTTCGCCCCGTAAGCTTCCGCGTTGATGCCGGATCGCTCGCTGATAGAGATGCCTTCCACGGTCAAGCCACCATAAAGACCTCGAGATTTGGTATATGTCCAGATTGGCTTGACTTCTTTAGTGCTGATGTCGGCGGTCCCCACGACAGGACCGGCAGCCAGTGTGGCGCCGGCGCCTAGAGTCGTTTCGCTCTTCATGTAGGCCTCGACGGCTTCCTGCGTGTTGAGCACGCACACGCAGTCGTACACGTCCACGCCGTATGCGAGACCTACGCCGCCCGATTTGACCGAGAATGCGGACGGAGCGGACCAGGAGCCATCCGGAAGACGCGCAACGACCACACCTGAACCCCCAGCGCCTGCGAGGTACATTGCGGCCCGGAACCCCGAAAATATGGCTAGACCCTTGGCCTTTGCGATCACTTGTGCGGGTATCTTGCCTTTCTCTGTGATCGTATCAGCTTGTTCACGTGAAATGACGAGTACTTGTACATACCAATGAAGCTCTTGAGAATTTGACCTGCTTTGTCGCACTCTTTGTCAAGATTTCCCATGATGCAGGACCGCTCTGGATGCGTTTTGGATGTGAGATACACAAGTACGAGCTAAGTGGTGATTGAACTCGGCTGAGGTGATGCTTGACGGGTGGATGAATATCTTGAATAAACACAGAAGTCGTGGTATATGTAGACTTGCGTTGAAGGAGGCTGAGCTCCTAGTCGTTGTCCATGTCATCGTGTCCTGCCACTAGATGTGAGGCCTTCATATCAAATCGTAAGTGGCTCCAGCACCGACGTACATGGCGGCAAGGTGACAGTCATCGCATCGGCTTGCTCGATCACACGACTGAATTAGTGCACAAATGCCTGCACAATATTGACTATTCGTGGTCAGTAGAGTCTTAGCTGCCGTACATGCGGGCGCAGCAGAAATTGGCGTCTTGTTGCGGACATGAAGCAGGGGAGGTTTTTGAAATACTTAGATCGCTGTGGGGGAAAAGCATATGCATGTCGTGTCAGCATCGTATGCGTATTCGGTTGACTTTCTGGACCTGGAGCACGAAACCGAAACCGAAATGCTACTACATGGTGTGTGCACGACCAGGCTGTGCAGGCACAGCAGGTATTGCACTTGGTGACAAATCAAGGTCATAGTTGCTGGGCACCCGATGGGACGAATCAGTGACAATCCGAGTCCGAGCCGACGAACCCGCTTTACAAATGAAACAATCTGGTGGTTACTCCTGCAATTCCCCAACGAATGTGTCGTCAAGCATATTGTGCAGTGGCAGTCAATTATTTCCATGTACAAAGCCCTCCACTATTCTACTAACATGCTGGCAATGCTAAAAAGAAAACGTTGAACGCAATGTTAATCTCGATGAGATCCAACACTGACATCTAATTGAACTCCATGAAACCGATTCGCCCATTGTCCCCTTGTGACTCGCCATGCCTGCAGTACTCTCACTCCAAGCCAAGGGCCCTGAAAAGCACCCCCAGTCAACAAACCAGCCCTTCTCATTTCGTTTCTTCAACAGGTGATGTCGGTCCATTACGTGGTACGTTGCAGGTTGCCTTGACGATAAGGTGGCAGGGTCTCATGCTGATACGGTGGGGGATTTTCCGTCGAGTGACGGACTCCTTTGTTGTCAATGATCGAAACCGATTCGGATGAGCCGCATCGTAGATGCTCAACTTGTTGTGCCTTCCTGTCACGCTTCTTTTTCTCGTGGTTGCGTATCTTTTCGACGCCGAAATAAATGGCGGCACCAACTGCGAGAATGGGAAAAACCATTGAGGCGAGGTAATGAAGGTTGATAGAGTTGGCAGGCTTGTGGATGAACCGACGAAGAAGTGGATAGGCGTTGAATATAGACTGGTTCTGGAAGATAGATTGCGAACGTGGGAAGGACTTGAGGACTTGGAAGTTGGAACAGTGTCTTTATACCCGATGCTCATTGTAGAATGGTGACTGTAGTATGATTGCCGGCTGTGTGCTCAAATTGAGCAGAATGGCTTCTAACGGACGTCCTTCGTCACCATTTATTCGAGATCCCTCTGTCGTACCTGTCGCACCGCCCTCGAACAGGTTGCTCAGTCCAGGCTTCTTCCCAGGCCTTTAGAAGTGGGGTCTTGTCCGCATGTTTCATGCACGATGAACTAGGAATGAATTAGAGTTGCAGATATTCCAGATGTACAAATTAGGCGGCGACGGACCGCCCTAAAGGCCACCTCAGCCTCACAGACCAGCCATAAGACTTCTAGCAATGCTCAGCCACGACGTAATTGTAGGAGTATGGCACCTGTGGCACGAAGTATCGCGAATAAGGCATGTTGATTCTTACGAATCACAATTGTCTCTGGGCTACAGCACCGTATCCACCGAACCTCCTCCTGTCCTGACAATCAGACCTTCTGCTCCACGGGAAAATTCTGCTCAGATACGTCGCTCTGTGGCTCAACAGCCTGAAGGTCCTCGAAAACACCGGAATGTGCTAGATTTTCAAAAGACATGGTCTTTTCCTCGCCGGCATAGTTCCCGATGAAGGACATCGCAAAGTACACGACGCTGCTGATAGTGCACGTATAAAACCAAGCAAATGCGTATAGGTGAGACCAGCCGTTACTCCCGGCGAGCTTGTAACCAAAGGTGATCACAAATCCAGGAAGCTGTTTGGTTGGCTGGTCAGCAAAAGGTACAGTGGAGAAGGTTAGAGCAGAGACTTGAACGTACCACAAAGGCTACCGAGAGGACGTATGTGACAATTGGCCTCCACGCAATGCCGGCCGTATACCAATATCTCCCACCCTCCTGGAACAAGTCTGGGACAAACACATTCCCCTTGCGGACGACAAGGTAATCTGTAAGGGCCATGCCAAGGAATGGTCCCAGGAAGATACTGTAGCCGTTGAGGAATTTGAGGAAGCCTGTTGCTGTTGCCAAAATCTGCCATGGACAGATGGCAACTCCGAGGATGTAGGCTATCCACATGCCACGTTTAATGTTGAGCCATCTGGGAAACAATGACATGAAATCCGCGCCAAATGGGATGACATTGGCTCCGAGCTCGGTGATGGCGTTTCCATAAATGAAGACGATGTTGATAATGGCGATGCCCGCCCTAAAGCCATGGCTGAAATCATGGTCAAGCATGTCAAGGTTGAGAGTCCACCTTGAAATGCTGTTAGTTTTCACATCACAAGCGGTTGGGGGAAAGGCTGCAGTAACTCACGGATTCCAGTCCAAGTTACCCCATACATTGTAAATGCTCTGTGTAGCATAAATGCCCATGGCTGAACAAAAGGTACTCGCGGCGGGGAACATGATGAGTTGAGACCAGACGGGGGCCATCTTGTTGCGAGCGTAACGTGCAATATCCGGTTGGTTCACCATGAGCGTTGTTGTCTTACCCAGACCTGCGTTCACTGCTGAAAGCTGTGCTTGTCAGAAATGTAGTCCGCCTTTGCAACGGGTTCTTTTACCAAGGCCCACGACAGCGCTGCACCATGCTTGGGCTTGACTTCGTACAAGGCTTTGTGAGGGTGTCCATGGCCTTTTACCATGCAATAAGCGAAGAGGCCTATGTACAGTCAGTATGGCCGGAGCTCAAGCCCGATTGGATGATCGACGTACCGATGGTCACTGGAGGGAGGATGAAAGACTTGATCTCGAACAACCGACGAAGTTTGTGGATGGGGATGTTGATCATCCAGCATGTCATGAACCAGTAGACAATAATGCCTGCAGTAGGTTCATGGTCAGCCAGCGCGCCCAGCAATGGCTTTGGAAGAGGACAAACCTATGAGCTGCTGCACGTTGATATGCGAACTTTTCGGTATAGGATTGTGCATGTGGTAGTAGCCGTTGCCAAAAATGCAACGCAGCAGGACCTCGGTGTAGTACCCTCCCTGTGCGATGGTAACACCGCCCCAGATGAGTGCGGTCAAGGCACGGACGATGACGGGGAAGTAGGCACCTCGGAGGCTCCATACGATGCGGCTTTCGACAGGGAAACCAAAGTGGTAGACTGCGGCTGCTCGTGAATGGAGGACGACTCCCACTGCACCGAAGAAGTATCCGAGGAAAATGCAGCCCAGGGCTTGCGCGGGTGTCAGGCCGATAGCTAGCAGTGATGCTCCGATGTACCATGACCCAGGTGCGAATCCATAGGACCACCAGAAGGCCGCATAGTCATACCAGCCCCAGGTGTGGTGCTGTTTAGGGCTAGTATCGAGGTCTTCGTTTGTCCATTTGTTGCGGACTGCGTCTGGGTTCCCCGAGGCGTCCGCTTTGGTCTCAATGTACTTCACAAATGCGTCCTTGCTAGTGAAGGCATGTTGGAAGTTTCGCACTTTGGTTTGGAATCCGGCGTAGAGGCCCATTGTGTTAGTAAAAAGATGCGCTTGTCTTGGAATGTCATGGGATACCCGCTGTGGGCGTGGGTGTGCTATATATGTACTGGACGCGAGGTCGACGACATATCATGTTCCTACCATATCAAATGCATCTAGACTGCGTCTCGGTTCGGTCTTGGGTCATATTGTGTATCAAGAGTCTTATCATACCCGTGCAGAGTCAAGCTGTCATAAGATAAAGTGCCAGTGCACCCACGTTTAAGCATTGGCCGATTTGAGAGCTTTATCTGAGCTCCTGGGAACATGCTAGATTATCCTCGGCCGACCCCATTATCAGCGGATAACTACGCTTCCTGTTTCTGGCGACCTTCTGGACCAATAATTCGATCTGGATTCGACAGTACTGCAGGAACTCTGAATATTGTAAAGGTAGCCCAAGCCAGACGGAGGTCTCCGCCGCGGGTGACGGCCGAGCTTGTTTGTGAAGCACCGATAAATCGACAAATTCTGACCATCGTCCCAATAGTTGACCTAATGATAGTCCTTGATCAATCTGAGTCCGAACCCTGTTGTGGTCCAGACAGCTCGTGCTTATGCTTGCTGATTCGCGATAATTTATTGCTGGCTTATATGATCGAAGGGCGATTACTGTGAAGCACAGAGGGTGTCCATCTCACTTTGATCTCGAGGACTGTCGGCATCCAGAAAGTCTTGACGATCTTATTAGACGCGCAACGTGGAAGGACTGGCGAAATGGGCTCAATGGGGACACAGTCCAGACTTCCCCCAGTGCTCGATTTTTCAGGTAAATGGAGCCATCACCACCGACGGCATAGCCATCACGAACTGACCCATTCGCAGTATTCAGGGGTGATGACGAAGCCGCAAAGGCTGAATTTGTGCAGAGGTTGGGGGATGCATGCAGGGACAAAGGATTCTTCCAGCTCACCAACCATGGTGTCAGTTCCGAACTCCAGCAAAGAATATTTGCTGCGTCCAAGGAAATCTTCGATCTCCCTCTTGAGGAGAAACTAAAAGCCAAATTAATTCCTGGTAAGAGTAGGCGAGGCTATGAGATGATAGGCGGACAGATGCTTGAGCCCGGCACTGCACCAGACACCAAGGAAGGCATATACCTGGGCGAAGACCTCCCACCTGACCACCCTCGTGTCCTCAACTGTGAATTCGGATGCAGTCCAAACATATATCCTTCATGCTTAGGTCCGCAGTGGCACGAGACATGCATGGAATACTTTCGAGCGATGAACGTTCTAGCCAGAGATGTTATGCGAGCATTTACAGTCCTGCCGGCAGAGGAGCATGATTGCCACTCGTGGTGTCAAAGTTCTGAATGCGTTGCAAAAGCAAATAACCACTAGGTTGGAAAGTCGAAAGAGGACTTCTGGTACAACCAGAGACGACGGTTCAAGAAAACGACGTCGAGGCTTCGACGCTGCAGAATTCGCCCGGTCCTTCAGCGATGCTCGGGATCGTCCTTCGCTGCTTCCTCGAGGCATTGCAGAGCGTCAGACTCCCGCTGGCGAGCTGGAACCTTCGCCGCAGCCAAATGACGGGAATCAGCAGATGTTTGACATCGAGGAACCGCTGAATCTTCCAGCAGATCTGAATTGGTTGTGGAGCATGCCACTCAATGATGAAGTTGGTATTCAATCATTTGACAGCTTGCTATCTTTTGCCAACCAAGGTCTGGGACTTTAGCTCGTAGGCTTACTGAGTCCTAAGTGCTTCCAGACATTGTTTCTTCTTAGGTAATAGGCCCGGTCCTCTCTGGACTTTTCAATACGCCCGCTCCTCTGTGCCATGCTATATATGACCGGGAAACCCCCCAGAGATCCATGATCCACCATGAACCTGCTCATCTGACATGAAAGCAGGCAGGGCGCCCTTTCATGAAAACACTTCATACTTCCGGGAGTCTCCCAGACAGCAATGATCTACTCAGTTACCCTGAAGGGTGATCCGATGCAGCGATGTTGCACTGATGCATGATTCTTGGTCCATATGACTCAGGAAACTCGGTCTTTAGCTAAATCAGCAATTCTCCATAGTGATCAGTGGTCGTGGTCAGCTTACAATGCTGTGCCACAATGCACGGTTGTACCAAAGCACGACATCTTGTTCGTCGTGGCGGTGTGCATAAATGTTCTCTGGCGAGATGGCAGGTCGCATGATCCTTCGAATATGTCAGTTGTCAAGTCCACGATGAGATCAACAGCACCACGAAGGGAAAGCATACTTGTTCATGAAGTCTCTGACTTCTTTCAAGTCGTCGATGATTTTCTCTTCTCCATCTGGACTGCTCTTGAGGTACAACTTGAATGCTCCCTGTCCATGCACTTGCAAGGACTTTTCGCCGGTCTTAGGGTTGGTCCACACCATCGGGTAGATGCAGATTTTGCTTTCATCAATGGGTGGGAGCTTTTCACGCGGCAGCTCCAGGCCTTCAGTCTCCAGTATATGTCCAAGTCTGGCACTGTGGGCGGCTGACATCCACTTGAAGGCGTGTGGCGCATACTCGATCCGGGAATGGAGAGCAATCTGTCTGGTCTCATCATCGAGCACGTCCAGGGCCCTCGAGCCAGCAACGTACGCTGTGGCTCCTGGAGGAATTTTCATTTCTGTTCCAGTACCATCCTCCCATCTGACGGTGACGTCTGGTCCTTTGGGAGTTCTGACGGCCAGTAAACAGCCTACCCTGGGAGGAGGGATGTTGTACAATGCTGCATCCCAGTGCCACTGGTAGAATCGGCTAGCGCCTTTCTCGCGCTCCTCTTTAGGGATGTGAGGTGGAAGGTGGAATTCGTGGTGATCAATACCCTTAACTTTGAAGCCGGGAGGGAATTGGTAATGTCCTTCGGGAACTTCGCCTCGTCCAAGAATGTGGACTTGTGGTTGAACAGGAATCGCGGGTCGACTTGGAATGCCGTAGATGTTGACGTTATTGTGTGAAGCCAGAAATGGATCAGCCCCATGGGCAAAACCTCCGGTGGTCTCCTCAGGATCAAAGTTGGCAGTCAGGAGATACTGTTGTTGTGGTCTAAGCATTTCTGGCTGCTCCTTGAAGATCAAGACCTTGTGCTTGTGCAGTGCATCGGAGATGAAGTCGAAATCGGCATCAGTGACTTGGTTCAGGTCGATCCCGTATATCTCGGCACCAAAATCTACTTTGCTTTCAGCTGGATGCTTGAGAGGCACTATTCGGCCATTGGTCTTTTCGGCATGTGGAAGACTGATATCGGCTTGTTTGGTTGCGACGAGCCTTGCCTTGACACCTTCTGGTGCAATGACTTCTGTGAGAGATTCAACGACCATTGCGTTGAATGAACTGATGCTGTGAGTGATTGACTAAGTGAATACAATGGCTGGATTAAGTCGCAATCTCGAAGTCAATTGTTTCTTTTCAACGTTCGACGGCCGCCTTTGGGAAACTGGCACTAAACTTGAGTAGGCTGTGAAGAGAGTCGATGCCAGTGCCAGACCAGATCGGCCGAGGGTGAAGTCGGGATGTGCCATCAAAGTAGTGGTTTGAAGCATTGCGGAGACCAGTGCCCGATAGTCGAGATAACAAAAATGATAGGGGTTGTGGCTCGGCCGACGAGCCTTGAGAGCCCGGCCGGGACAACACTTTGCAATCTCGGAAGGCTTCGCTCACAGTAATCCTGCCTGCCCTCCTCTTCCGAGTAGTATTTGTTGCTGAGCCACGCCAGCTCTTTGACCAGTAGTAAACGCGAAGATGCTGGCGCCTTCAACATCATCAGAAAGATATCTCACGGGCAACGGTACTGACATCCACTATATCTTGTCTGGCAAGCAACAAGGTCGTCTGGCTGTCTTGCTGCATGGGTTGGGTGGCTCGACCGAAACATTTCGAGATCTACTGCCAACCATATCACCTAGTTATCAAATCATCAGCGTCGACATTGAAGGCTTTGGGAAAACATCCCTGAATCAAGAAAGGCCTCTTTCGTTCTCACGCTATGTCTCCGACTTACACGATCTCATCACACATGTTCAGGAACATCCTTCAGTCTCAACATCAGGAGCAGTCAACGGCGCCAGCAGCAATAAAGGCAACGAAGAACCAGTGCTCCTCGTCGGCCATTCACTCGGCGCCATCATCAGCTTACACTATGCTGCCCAGTACGCCTCTGAAGTGGCAGGACTTTTGCTTCTGGGCCCTGGTCGATCCGTGAGAGGAATTCCACAAGCACAGCAGCGCATGCAAGACCTTGCAAAGACAGCACGAGAGAAAGGCATGAATGCTGTTGGGGATGTCGCAATCAAGACGAATTTCCCCGCGGGTCATGACAACGATAGTACCCACGAACAAGAGGTACGAGTAGCGGTGACTTCTTGTTGTGCTAAGGCGTATGCTGCAACGGCGGAGCTGGTTGCTAGCGACGATCACCATGACCCTGATTACAGTCTGATCAAATGTCCTGTTGTGTTTGTGGCGGGCGACAAGGACATGATCAGTCCGCCACGACGATCGGAAGACATCAGCAAGCTGGTCGGAGGACCTTCAGAGGTCTTCGTGGTCAAAAGCGGACATCAGATGATCCTGCAGGATTTTGAAGGCGTGAAAAGTGCCCTCGGTAAATTGGTCCAAATGATCTAAACGGACGAATGTGTCTGGAGAGCGAGGTTCCATTTTCTGGACGCGTCCGGAAGGAAGAGAACGACGATGTACCTATGGGCTAATGATGCTCGACACGCCGGAAAAAAAGCACTTCGCAAAGGCTGGATCAAAATCGAATGAAACAAGCTGATGGGTTCAAAACCCTCGGCTCGGCAGCGTAGCTTTCCAGCTTGTTTTAGGAGAAGATGGCTCTGACTGTAGGAGAAAATGGCAAGGATACAAGTGCAACCCCATCAGTGAGCTGGTGACCTTCCCAACATCATGTGCGAATGCTTTAACGTTGAGCAAGAAGTACTCCAAATATACAGCGAGGCATAATGTCTTTGAAATCTGAAGACTTACAGTGGTCAGACACTGCCACTTCTGCTGAAATTGTCTGCCCCGTATGTTCTGGAATGCATCAGTTCTTCTTGTCAGCCATGCCTTCACTTTCTTGATGCCTGAGTCTGCAAATTAGCCGGCCTGCAAGTGATAGTGTAGAAGATCAGTGCTTACGAGATGACTCGCATACTCTCACCATCCACAGTCATGATACCTGCGGGGTGCTTCGAGCGCCTGTAGGCATTAAACCATGGGCCCTTGAAGAGGATGTCGATGTCTTCGACACTCAGACCGGCGAGTTCGGGCACAGCCACGTACACATAGACCAGCGCGATGAAGCACCAACAGGCGAAGAATATGAATGCTCCCCAGTTGTTGGTGTCCGAGAGTAGCGACGGCACACCATAGGTCATGGCATAGATGAATAACCAATGGAAGCACTGAGACAAAGCGCCACCAAAAGAGCGAATACGATTGGGCCATAGTTCAGCACCAAAGACGTAAGGCAGGGACAGAAGACCTGGACACAGTCCGTCAGTGAAGGAATTGTAGTCGTGTATATCAAATGCTTACCGACAGCATATCCAAACGCATGCATAAATATCAATGCAAGGGCCGCCCTGGATGAAGCAGCTGAAGCGTCACCTTCCTGCTTAAACTTGATGTAAACACCCTTCACATCACAAGAGGGTTAGCACGTTGTTGGTAGGGAGGAAGTAAACCTCAATGTATGTTCGAGCTCTGGGGAAAGTACTTACGAGGTAGATGTCTGTCACCATCTGCGTAGCGATGCCAATGAAGAGCGATTTTCGCCTGCCAAGGACGTCGATAAAGAAGAAGGACGCAATGGTGGAGAAGACAAGCTTCGCCACCGCATACATGGCGCTGAGAAAGATACTCTGACTGCCACCAGAAGAGACACCCATAATCTTCAGGATAGGGATGAAGTAACTGGTCACACTGCTTGCACCTGAGACTGTCATTGTTGGGTAACATGTTAGTATCCGCTCAGTAGCTTTAGGGACTTAAATGAGCGACACACTTACGTTGTGCAAGTGCGTATGAAACAAGAGTCTGCTGTACCCGACGCAAGTTTGACGGGACCATAAACGTTTCTTTGACGATGCTGACAATGCCGTTGTGGTTTCCCGCACCGTGGTGCTCCTTCTCCAATGCGATCGATCGTTGTATCTCAGCCAGCTCTTGTTGCACTCGAGGGTGACTGACGGGCAGGCCACGAAGCTTTTCGAGGGTCCGCACCGCATCGTCATGCCTCCCGAGAAGGCATAGCCAGCGAGGCGACTCGCACAGGAAGAAGCTTGCCATGACAGCTAGCAGTAGAAAGAGGCATGGCGAGAAGAACACAATCTGATACTGTAAGCGGCTGGCCGGGATATGCTTGAAGACTCCATAGACACAGAAGTCGGATGAAACGAGTGCAACACTCATGCTTATTGTGAACCATGCGGTGAGCAGACCTCGTATCTCTGGTGGCGCGATCTCAACAATAGCCATCGGTCCTGTTACGGTGAGGGCGCCGATTCCGATTCCCGTGATAATTCTCGAGGCATATAGTCCGGCTAGTCCTGGTGAAAAAGTGGCAACTATCTGTCCGAGTATCCAAACTGCGACATATAGGCGATATGACCACAACCGACCAAGGCGGTCATTGATGAAGAAGGACAAGAGGGAGCCTGTCGCGTACCCAAGGTACACGATGGAGACGAAGTTGCGTATAGCTTTTGCATTGCTGCCGGAGCTTATACCGAAATGGTGCTGAAAGCCAGGCAAGGAGGGTACGACAGATGCCATGCCTTGATCCCATGCTGAATTGACGTTAGTACGTGCTCAATGATCGGATTCAGGAGTTACTTGCTTGCAGGAATGGCGGCCGAGGCATAAAGGATCGTGGAGAGGATCAAGTTGCGGTTGAGGATGACTTCTTTTGGAGCGGCTTGGATTCTCTTGCGAAAGCTTGCCATAGACGATTCAGTAAGACCATTCTTGAGACCCATATCGATTGCGTTGCTATGTGCTGTCATTGAACAGGGACGACCCTGCTCCACTGCTGATCGAGTCGGAGGGCGTCAAATGCGCGGTTTTCGAGTAAAACATCTTCCTATTGTAGTGGGCTCCATCCTCTTGATATTTATGCCCCGGTGATGCTAGAAGGGTGAGACTGTGATTAGGGCAGTTGACTTGAAGATACTCGGGCTTCCGTGAAATCCTCGGAAGATCTCCCGATGCACGGAAGTCCAGGTGTGCCCGGGGCTTTACCCCAACATGAACCGCCAATAGCGTTGTCTGTGGCGTTCACTAACCATGGCAATGCCTCTCACTTTTGGAAATGATCTCAATTCTTCCAGGCTTGTGAGTGAGAAGGCCAATACGTGGGCTGGCTAATATGCTCATCTGGTTGCCGATGCGCTGAAGGTTCGTCACTGTACTTGCAGAGCCGGTATAATGTCTCCAGCATCCTTTGAGGCACCCCGGCAAGCCCGAAGTTGAGAGCATCGAGCACAAAATGGGTAGAATATCTTCAACTATGCGCATGTGCTTCTCGGCATTACAAAATTCCAATCTTTGGCTCTGATGCACCTGTCTTTAGGCCAAGAACAATTTACCAAGATGTTGTCCCATGATTCAAAGATCATTATTGTCGGAGGTGGTGTCTTTGGTTTGAGCACAGCACTGTGGCTGGCTCGAGGCGGCTACGGCAATATCACAATCTTTGATCGATGCCCACTGGACGAGGGCAACTACAACCCGTCCGCAGGCTGTGACGGAGCTTCTGCTGACATCAACAAGACATTTCGGACTGGTTATGGGAAAGAGCTCAAGTACGTACGAGACAGAACAATCTTCGCTAGACCGGACTGATCCCAGTGTGTTAGATACCAAGCACTTGCGATAGAGGCCAGAGACACATGGCTATCATGGAACAGGGAGATTAAAGAAAGCTCTCAGTCAGAATTACCATCAGGCCTCACACCTGAAGACAAAGTGCTTGATCTCTGTGGCAACTTATTCCTCGCCGAAGGCCTAACACTACGAGAGTTTTACGTGGATAGCTTGAACTCTATGGAGAAAACTGCGCCGGAGTCCCGCAAACTACAATTCATCAAGGTGTGTATAACCTATAAAGCAGGTCAAACTCGCACTAAAAGGCAATTTCAGGGCAACACAGACGACGAAGAACGTCTTCGCAGAATCGATCCCAAATGGGTTGAGAAGATTCACGCCCTGGATGTAATCAACAACAACAACACCAACGGTTTCATTGACATACAGGGTGGGGTTACTCTTGCAGACAAGGTATTCCAAAGCCATTGCGACCTTGAGTAAGATGTTGACAACCCTAGGCATGCACCTATGCAAGATTTCTATGTGAGAAGGCTGGTGTCAAGTTTGTTCTCGGTAGCCCAGACGGCAAGCTTCAAGAACTGCTGATTACAGGACAAGACTCCCAGAAAAAGGTGAACGGTATCAAGACCTGCGACGGTCTGAATCACTATGCGGACCTTGTTATCGTTGCCTGTAAGTGCGAACTTCATCGTCGAAGCTGAGATACTAACGCGATCTTCCAGGTGGGGGATGGACTGCCACAGTTATACCTGAAGCGCATCGAAGCATTGAGGCAACGGCTGGCACAGTAATGTTCATCGACGTGCCGAAAAACAGGAAAGATTTGTGGGAGAAATTCGACTCTAAGAACTTTCCAACCTGGTCGTATAGGCGAGGAGAAGGCGACGAATACTATCAAGGCGGAGGCTGGCCTATCACCCCAGAGGGTCGCATGAAGTTTGGCTTCCGTGGAAGAAAGGTAACCGACGTCCACCACGACAAATTTCACGAAGCTAAGACCTGGCATTACAGTTCACGAACTTCCAAGATCATCCTACAGTCTCCAACCTGTACGCCGTTACCCACCAATATCCAATCGTACGTACCTTACTAACTTCCGTAGTCGTGTATCAACACCTCGAACAAAGTACACCTCAGAGGCCATCAACACAGTGCCATTGTATGGCCTCAAGCTCGTAAAAGAAGTCATCGGTAAAGCGTTTCCGGAATTGGTAGAATTCGGTTTCACAGATACAAGAGTATGTCCCCTTCTATCTCAACCGTATTGTACGGGATCGATGCTAACACATAGCCGTCCAGCTATGTTGGTATACAGACTCGATCGATAATGATGTAAGACCACTATACAATTACGGAGCCATTTACTTACTAGGCGACCCTTCCAGTTCGTTATTGACTACGTTCCCGGATACTCGGACTCGCTTTTCATCTGCACTGGTGGCTCGTAAGTACACCCAGGCCTTCTCGTCAGGACCGAAGTCGACAGTGCTGACTTCGCTACAGTGGTCATGCTTTCAAGTTTTTGCCCTTACTTGGCAGGGTAGGTGCTGCTCTGACTTGTTATGTGTTCACAGCCTCTAACTATTCTGTTTACAGCATGTCAAAAACCAAGTAGAGCGTGTTCCGGATCAATTCACCCAACAATGGAAATGGCGTACAGTCGAAGAAGGAAAAGTATGCAACGGGCTTGAACAAGGAGAGTTTGGACCAAGGGTTATGTCGAAAATCCAAATGGCTGAACGTGAGTGTTTGGTATTATCATGCCGTATGAATCAGCAACTGACAGACTTTTGCATGCAGCTCAAGATCTCAAATTCCAAAGCCTCAAGGCAGGATAATAAAGGAAGAACAACCATGAATGAGGGAATATTGTGCCTAAGATTTTCCTCTGAAGACATAGTCCATAATGTAGTCCACGGGAATTTGGTATCAGGTTGAGTTGTTCAGCTTCCCCAATGAACGCACTATGAGGTATTCCAGAAGTCTACAAGGTCGTCCTGAGAATCATTGAGATCAAAGACATCGAAAGGCAAATCGAACGGCATAGCAGCATCACTGAGTCCAATCACGGACGAGAAATCTCCTGTCATTGGGAAGTGGTACTCCTGCATCTGAAGAGAGTGCGTAAGTACGATTCCACACCGGACAGTGACACTTACTATGTCTTCGTGGCCAGCGGCCGACAGGCTGTGCGTCTGGACTCGATCATCAGATATTATATGCACCATTCTGCAGGCTTGGGATTAGCACCTCGACACCAAGTGAGGACAACAGGCTTACTTCGAGGTCTCGGATGGATCGCTGGACATGATTTCTCGAAGGGTAGACCGCAGGTGGAGCAGAGAATTTACATCGTGAAGACCTGAATCATCGCTGCCACCCAAGAATCGGTCGGAGAGCTTTTCGAAAAGCTCCAGAAACGGTGCACCAGCCGCAAAATGCCGGGTGTAAACTGCGAGAGTGCTGGAGCATGCAACAATTGCCCTTACCGTACGCCGCGCAGGAAGAATGGTGGGTTGCAGGGCCAAGCACTGAAGCAGAGTAATGCCGCAGTAGAAAGCTTGGTATAAGTCAGTCCTTGCGACTTGGGTCTCCGGGCTGAGACTCAAGTGTTTCGCGTTCTGTCTCAGTCAGTTCGAGTGAAAGGGAGCCAGTCAAAGTGCATACCTCGCAAGCTTCTGCCGCCCTCTCGGCGCAAAGAAGAAGCAAGTCCTCCTCGACGGCATTCTGAATCAGCACCGGACGCATTGCAAGGAGGACTGCCTGCAAATAGAATCCGTTCTTGCGTTCGTCTGATTGTTTTGGACACTCAGGTGGCAAGTCCCGAGGCGCCGTAGCTTTCCAGTGATCAAGGGCGCCTAAGAATTGCTTGATGGCTTCATATGTTGGAGGTAGAGTGTGCGGTCCAAATAGTCTCGTTCTGAAGGACCGGTTTAGTAACAATGCTCAAAATCTCTCATGGGTATCGAGCATACATTATTCTCGATCTTAGACGATACATCTCGTAGTGATGTAGAGCCGAAGTCATCTGCCGGTCCGTAAGGATGGTATCCGAAAGGGGCGAATCGTGTTACCCACAGTGGTCACTGCTCCAGTTTGCGGTCTCTCCCCCGCTGCTTGCCTGAGCTGAAGTTCTCGAATCCATTCTCGATCTGTACATGCGACATCAACATTAACTGGGAGCTACTGGATGGTTAGCAGAGCGTTAGAGTTTGGTAAGACGATACGTTCCTCAACGTCTATGTCAAGATCGTGAATGCTGAATGGACGTCTCGCTATCATTGACACAAGCCTATAGGATCGTCAGTTTCGACAGTGAAGCACGGGCGTTTGTGACTTACCGATCGAAGCAGTATGCACACCAAAAGAATCGCTTCTGAAGCTCCTCCACAAGTGGATCCTGCGTGCCTGTGGCCTTGGACGCCTTCCGGTGGTAGCCAAGTTCGACGCAGAGGCGCATTATGATGCCAGAGAGGTGCCTGCCGGATATTTAAGGTCCGTCATCTTTCAACAGATAATCAAACTTACCACACTGATGGTCCGCCCTTTGATCACATTATTAGTTCCCTGCGACAAGAATAATGAATTACTCACAGTAACTCGAAAGTGGTATTGGCACATGACAAGTAACGCTTGAACCGTGCTGAGGTTTTGTAAACTCAGGACAGCATGGAGATATCTGAGTGCACGAGCAAAGTATGCCTGGAACGTTGTCAGCGCTTGCTGGGGCTAGAAAAGCACAATGCTTACCCTGGGTGGGTGCTCTGGGTTTGCTGTGAACCCACTCCCAATGCTGTAGATGATCCAGATGAAGAAGGCTCCTATTGAGGCATTAGTTACTCGCAGACTGGCGGGAAGAATCGAGGTAGCAGCCTATACCCGTTTGAGAGTCGATATCATCGGCTTTTGAGCAATAACAAATCTCTTCTCGGCGCTCATGCCATTCTCTTACGCGGATCCAGTCAACAAGACAATAACGCGACTGTGTGTACAAGTAGACAGTCTCAAGCAGATTATTTCCCACTTCTCTGGACGGAAGTTCGGGCAAGGCAGTGGCTTGCATCTCGGAAATTGGTGGTCCTCCTTGCAGCATGTTGAAACTAGTGATTTCTGTAGTCGTCTCTGGAGATTTGTGTCCCTGCTGTAGACTACTGCAGATGAGTTAGATGATGAACGACCGACATAGCAGGCACCTGCCTCTCAACAAGCTTGTTGCATGTTAGCCAAACGAGCGAGACTTATGAAAGAAGGTTATCACCTGTGTGAAGGAGAAATCGCCAGTTGCTCGTCCGGAGACCCTTTGTCTACCTGTATCCCCCATAATACTCGAGCTGAGAGTGGATATGTCACCAGCATCGTGCGCGGGATCGTTCACAAAGGACGACCATGGGTTTGCCCGACGGAGCTTAGACTCCAGGCGAGCAACACGGGCTTCCAAAGATGCGACATATCTACCACTGCTCAGTCTGGGTACCAATCCATTTTCTTTTTGGCTTACTCGGGGCCTCGTGGCACACCATCAGGTGGTGCATCGAAGACGCAGTCATGACGGCGGTCAGCGAAGGATTAGGATAATGTCTCGATGACCTACCTGCATTGGCCCTGGTACAAGCAGCACACTTACTAAGTGATTGTCAATCAAAAGGAAACCATGGATGTGCGAAGAGCGTACTCCTGAACACTTCCTATGAAATGGCATTTCAATTTCTTGCCTTTGCAGCGGTGACCTACAGAGATCACAACAACGTAAGGTTTCGTAGATCACAGATAAGCACACTGGCAACATACAAGCATTTGTGCTCCGTCGAGTCGACCCTGTGTTGACCTCAACCCTTTGTCGCTTCTGAGACCTGTCGGTCTGTATCGGCTGACGTCCCGAGTCTTGCGCAACTGCTTCGTCCATGGCATTGTAGTCGCAAAAAATGAGGGGAGAGGGGACAGACATGGACTGGTTGGGACGAAGATAAGCACCTCGATTAGATTAGCGTGGAAGTGGCCGCCTAAGCGGCCATGCCTATAAAGACAGTACAATACCTAAACTTTTGGGCTCGGCAATAGTTACAGTACTGTAACCTTAGGACCTGTGATTTTTCTCACTAAATTGGGCTATTACTGTATCCACATTGGCTTCAACGGCGCTCGGTGATAGGAGTTCTCCGAGTTCACCGAAGCAAGGATTGTAAATCCGCATTGGTCTCCCAACGTCAAGACCCATTCCCAGACCATATCATGATAGACTCAAACCGGCATTTCGACGTAATATCTGGCCCGCAGAGACATCCAGTCCGTCGAATTTGAGCTCCTTGAGCTCTTCGATGTATTCGACCTCAATGGTTGATATCGGCTCTCAGTGGATATCGGGCATGATGAGCATAGAGTAACGGGGTCATGGTGCTTATCAGCAAGGGAAGACCATTTTCCTCGCCCTGACTGGTGAGTGATTATTCAACACCTCGTACAACCCTGATGCGCCTGTGCAGGTTGCCTGATTTCCTCGGCACCTTCCCCAGAAACCCGTGCCCGCAGCAAAGCAGCACCTTCTCCACACTCTTTACATCCTTGCTTCCGCAATTTGTCTCCATCTTCACCGTCCTCATTATCAGTTGTGACCCAATCTCCAATGCCAGATCGGTGCCTCCAGAATCCTGGGACCGTGCGGCTAACGAGCGCCTGTGGTACTTGTCGAGATAGAAAAGTAAAATGTGCGCATGCCAGCAGGAAAGCAGGTGCGGAGTTTCTGCTGACATTGTCCAGGCGGCGGAGGTCATCCTTGCAAAAACTGTGAACGCCAACAACGACCATGCTCATATCCAGAGTCGCGTCGTGGGAAACGTGCCAGGAATTCTGTCCCTAAAGCAATTCCTGCACCCAGTGGGTATGGATCAGCACCAATTCTGCCACCAACTCCATCATGTACCTCTGCTGAGGTATACGACGAAATTCGGGAGGACGCCATTGGGAACCGCGGCTCGACTCTTCCAACTTCTACTTCTCTGTTGCCACAAAGTGCAACTGATTGGCTACCTAATCTTGAGTCTCCGGCATGCTCCAGGAACAACAGGTCAGAGGCACATGATCCCGAAGAAGGTGTCATTCCTCTCCATCAAGTCAATTGGGAGCATCATGGACCGTGGTCTTGGGCATCGATCTGCTCCCAACCAGGTCAGAAGTGGGTCTGCGAGAAGACAGGCTCAGACAAATTTGCCGACGTTGCTAATGGTCTTGTCAAGACGTGGAGCCGAAGGCTGAAGATGAAGCGCTTCCAGAGTCTGAAAGACAGGAATGCTGAGCCAGACTCAGCATCTGCCATGGCTTACGTTGCAGGTATGTCTCCTTGCCGTCCGAGTCAATGTCACCTCTAAGCTCATGACAAGCCTATTTCGAGCATTCATACGATGCTGTTTTCGGAGTGGTCCATCGTCCAACATTCGAAGCTCGATTACGTCCCCATCTTGCGCAGGTAGGACCCCATCAAGCCGAGGATCCATCCTGGTTTGCTTTGCGAAACATAGTCTATGCCTTAGGCTGTAGGTCCTTGGTGGCACAGGATCCTTCCCTGTCATTTATCCAAGCTGGCAAACCATCAAGAGCTTTCTTTCAGAATGCGCTGTCTGTGATTGGTGAGATGATCCTGGGTCGTTCTGGATTTACTGCCGTCCAGGCTCTTGTTCTGATGGTACGTGGACCCCTGATCCAGAGGCTGGACAGGAACTTTCCATTACTCAAATACTGAGAAATTCTCACTCTACAACAGGGGTTTTACGCTGAAGGGCTCGGAAGTCCCGCTGTTGAATACCCATTGGCTATCAACGCCGTTCAACTAGCTCTTGCAAGAGGGTTACACCGAGCACCTTCGCGATCCTGGAACCTGCCAGAGGCAGATATGTTGACCCGAAGTTGGCTTTGGTGGGCAGTTTACTGTCTGGAAAAGCGGATCGTCCAAAGGAGCGGGAGACCATCAACTATTGACGATGACAACATCAGCACTTCGATACCAACTCAAGCACCTCCGGGCAGTTCAATCAATGTGGAGGTCTTCACCTTGTTCATCAAGAATGCACAAACCTCTAGCCAGATCGCCAAGCGGATTATGTCGGTGAAAGCCTTGCGACAGTCTCCCACGGAAGCGATGCAAACTGTGAGGGATATCCACAATCAGTTGCAAAAGCTGCTGGAGTCCATCCCTCCGAGTCTTCGAGAGAAATCGTACCCATCAACACCTCGTCACCTTTACAGCATCTATCTCCACTTCTCCATCTGGGGCAATTTCATGGCGACACATATCATCTTCTTCTACCCCTGGGTTGCAGTTCGTTTCGGTTCCGAGTCCGATCCGGCTGTTCGAAATCAAGTCATCCATTCTGCCGAGACCGTCGCTTACGCCGCCAGACAGATCATCTTGGTCCTGAGATCCATCACGATGGACGCCGCCATACCTCATTGGCTGGCATTCTACTTCCCAATCTATGCTCATACAAACCTGCTCGTGTACATACTGATGAACCCATCTCAGAAAAGTGCTACAGGAGACCTAGCACTGCTCGATATTTGTGCGGGTCATTTCGGTCACGTCGAACATGCTAGCAATACCGAGATTTCGTTTCACTTTCCACGAGATTCGGCAGCGCTTTGTGCAAAGATTGTGAGAGCAGCGACACAAGCCGACAGAGACAATGTTACAAGGCCTGTAACACCCCAGGCATTTGATAACTTGGAAGGCACGAGCAAACCAACAGGAACTGATGTTGTGGACACAGGAGCCGATTCGCGGTCGTACTTGGAACCGCATAACCAGGTTGGTAAAACCAAAGTGAGCATGTAGACTCTTGCTAACGATACCATTCTGTCTAGGACAATCCATTTGACCAAATGGAATTTGACGTGGAGTCTTGGAACATTTTCTCGTCCATCGACATCACGGACGATCTTGACACAGCATTTGGGGAATGGGAGGCATGATCATACGCGGCAAGGCTGACCTCCTCGCGGCCACGTTTGGACTACAACGTAGATTTCCCTCCCAACAGCTCCACAGCTGCGTTGCTGATGCAACCTCTACCAGTCTCTTTGACCTTTGCCCTATATATCACCTTTCCTCCCTCCTTCCACATCTCCGTGACAATGGTCTGACCGGGCAAGACCGTCCCACTGAACCTCACCTTAATGTTCTTGAATGGACCATACGTCTGAAAGACGTGCTTCCCAGTGATGCCGAACGTGGCCAGACCATGCAAGATAGGCACTTCAAAGCCACCCACCGACGAAAATTTTGGGTCGATATGAAGTGGATTCCAATCGCCCATAAGACGATACAGTGCAGCGAGGTCTTCTGACGTCTTTTCTTCGACGACCTGATCTGGTGCACGAGAAGGCGGGTCGTTCGGGGCCGTAGCAGCGCCTCGATCGGACGGCTTCTTCTGGCCGCCAAACCCACCAGAACCACGAATGAATGCAAGACTTTCGTTGTAGAACAGTGGCTTCCCGGCACCATCGAACGTCGTACTACCACGTCTCACGAGCGCTGCGTTTCCCTTGTCCACGACCTCGATCAGATGTGCCTCCGTCTTCGTGGTACCCGATGTTGGTATGGGGAACTGTTTGATTTCGAGGTATTGTTCCCCGTGAAGGAGCATCCTCTGATCATAGTTTGGAATGATGTCCTTGGTCTGCCAGGGAACGGCGGAGTGATAGTTCGGCACAATGCCAAAAGTCGGGAGGACTTGGAAATTTTTGGAGTTTTCGTAAACCAGGTCGAGCTGCGTACGACGGGCCCCCAGAGCCAGGTTGTAAAGAATTACGTCTCGATCGGTGTAAGTGTAGGTCTTTGGCGTTGGTTTCATGGAGATAGCGTTTTGGATTTTGGTGATGTACTTCCTGTTTGCGCGGTTTTCGTGGGATAGGCTCTTTGCCTAGGATTGGAATCAGTCATGTGCAACAAACGGGTAAGAACTGAGAACTCACAATCTTGGGGTTCTTCAAAATGTTCTCCATTGCCCATCGACCTCCATCTTGCGGTGTGTCTGGGTTGTCGGCCTTGCCGTTGTCGAAGTTACAGATCTCCGAAAACGCCTAATATCAGTCAGTACCTATCCTGGCTGCTGCCTCTGTACCTTGAAAGGACTTACCTCGCCCAACGTTTCCACAGTGGGAACGTCCTGGTCAACCGGGAAATCCACGCCCCTGGTTCTCTGCCACCTTGTCGCGGCGAACCAGCCACTACCAGCTTCATAAAGCTGCCCTGTGCTTGGCGGCTTCTCGCTACACAGCGCTGCAACGAGTGGAGCGACATAATCCGGCTTCACGGCCTTGACATCGTCTTCTGCCCAGACTGTACGGGTCATGTTCGTGCCAGCAGAGGGAGCTAGGGCGTTGGCCACGATATTGTACTTGGCACCTTCTCGAGCTGTCGTCTTGGTAAAGCCGATTAGGCCACACTTCTGCAGTGGACGTCAGCATACTTCCTCGACAGTAGTCCGCGAGATACTCACCGCTGCTGCATAATTGGCTTGCCCGAAATTGCCGTATATCCCGGTTGTACTGGTGATGTTCACTATGCGTCCGAACCTTTGCTTCGTCATATGAGGCCAGACCGCTCTTGTGAGAACAAAGGTTGAACGCAAGTGGATATTCATGACTGCAAACCATTCCGCATCAGTCATATTCACGAACGCTTTGTCACGAAGAATCCCAGCGTTGTTGACGAGGACATCGATTCGTCCATAAGTGTCGAGGACTTTTCGAATCATGGCTTCGCCTTCTTCCACAGACATTGTGAGTCCCAGAGCATCACCGCCCGCTGACTTGATTTCATCGGCAACTTTGTCTGCATTCTTGACATCGCTAACAACCACTCGTGCTCCTAACTTGGCAAATTCCAGAGCATATGCCCGGCCTAAGCCTGCACCTCCGCCTGTGACAAGTACAACCCTGCCCGCGAAGCTGACTTGACCAGCAGGAACATCGCTCGGCTTGGGCATGGCGGAAGTCTTCTCAAACAATGCCTTTGCACGAGCAGCTCCAGTCGGATACTCTGCACCAGTCCAGTCCACGATTTTTGAGTAATTCTGCAGGATCAGATCGGGACTCAAGGCTTCAGGATGTGCGAGAAAGCCTTTGCTTCGCTCCCACCTGATCTTACTGTAATGACCTGCAGCAGCCTCGAATATGCTCCCACTCTCCTTGCAACCCTGACTCACCAATACCCCAACCAAGGGAACAACCCAGTCGGGCTTCATGACTTCCATCATATCTGATGTCCATACGGTTTGGGTGAGTCGACTTGCTGCTGACGGTGCAAGCACGTTGCAGTAGATATTGTACTTGGCTCCTTCCTTCGCCAGCGTCTCGTTGAAGCCGACCAGTGCCATCTTTGCGGCCGCATAGTTCGCCTGCCCAAAGTTGCCGAACAGACCCGAAGACGAGGAGGTGTTGATGATTCTGCCATACCTTTGCTTCCGCATGTAAGGCCACGCCGCCCTTGCTGTCTTCATCGCGCCGTGCACGTGAACATCCATGATAATGTCCCAGTCCTCGGTCTTCATATTTCTCAGGGAGATATCGCGAAGAATGCCGGCGTTGTTGATGAGTATATCCACTCTTCCAAAAGCTTCAATGGCTGTTTTGATGATTTTCTCGCCATTTTGGACGGGGTCATAGTTGGCGACAGCAACACCACCAGCATTTGTAATCTCCTTGACGACAACATCTGCAACCCTGGAGTCACCTCGTCCACCAGCATCACTGCCATTGAACGTTCCTCCAAGGTCATTCACAACGACTTTCGCCCCACGAGAAGCGAGGAATTTGGCGTACTGCTTCCCCAGGCCATTCCCGGCGCCGGTGACCACGGCAACTTGATTATCATACCGGATTTGGGATGTCATGGTTGCGGAGTTGATGTTACGATAGAGACGCCCTTATCCAGGGAAAAGTTGATCCTGTTATTTCATTTCGACATGGCACCGAGGCAACTTTCCGGCTATAATCTTCTCAGGTTGAGATCGAATCAGGAGACCGAAATCAGGGCCTCGGATGTGCATGTTCGACCCCGCACATTCGAGGGTACCCCGGACTTTCTGTCGAAACCTTATGCTTCACACGACGCTCATATCGTTGCATGGCGCACAAGTACGGTAGGATGCGGGAGGTGACTGTATATTGCTTTGGGACTGGACGTCGCATGCCACTGACACTAAGATGATATAAAGGCCGACTTGCTTCCTCTGCGCATTGTGCTACCTAGAGATCCACTAGCAGGTTGGTCGAGCGTGAGTGGTATTGTGGTTCCTTCCATGTGGCTGCAACAGCATCAGAGACAGCTCGCAAAGTCTTAGACCCTGGAAATCGTAAAACCGCCATCCACTCTGATATCTGCCCCATTGATCATGGCGCTTTCGTCGCGGCAAAGGAACTCAATAGCATGAGCGATCTCCGAAGGTTCACTGAATCTTCCCGTCGGGATCTGAGCCAGATGTTTCTCCTTCTTCGCCTCGTCCGCCCATGCTTTCGCGGCCAACGGCGTCCACGTTACTGTTGGGCTCACAGTGTTTGCTGTTATACCTTTAGGACCCCATTCGCTTGCCATGCATTTCGTGTGCCCTATGAGTCCAGCCTTTGATGCACAGTATGCTCCATGCCCGTCCAATGCAACATGGGCAGCCTGGGAGGCTATGCTGACTATTCGTCCTGGTGGCGCCTTGCCCTTCTCCACGCCCGAAACCTTGGACTGGTATAATCGGAAGAAGGCATTGCTGGTAATGAAGGGACCAAGTAAATTCGGCAGGAAGTTATTCAATGCCTCTTCCGCCGACGTGTCCTCAAGTGGCTGGACTGAGACGTATCCTGCGGCATTGATCAATATGGACGGAAATGCGTCCAGTTGGCCAATCTGCTTGAAGACGTCATTGACGGAGGACTCCGAAGTTATATCGCATTCAAAGGTGTAGACGTTGTCCGGTGTCTCGCTATCAAAAACCCGTGTCAGGGTATCTTTGACCCTGGAGGCTTCGAACGGAGCGTATAAAAGCGCAACAGCAGCACCCAAGTCTCGAAGTCGGGCGGCTGTTACAGATCCAAGGCCGCCTGTCCTAGTGAGCGAGATCGGCTTGCGTGGTTGGGAGCAGTAGACATACCAATACCTCCAGCGAGAATCGCGAGTCGTCCAGCATACGCCATGCTGAGTAGGATCGGAAGTTAGGGTTAGGTGATTCTCAGTCGTTGGTGTTGGAAAGAGTTCAATCAAACAAGCCACGCCGGCTATGGACAGCCTACCCCATACGTTACTGCCGATGATGCATCATTGCCCCCGCACTTAGGAGCTGTTATTTTCGTACATAAACCCCAAATACTACACTCATTTCATATTCCATACAAGAAGGTCACGACAATGCTCATATACCATGCTTGCTACTTGACCTGGGTATGCCCCGTCCGATGCCATACAGCAATCCGCTTACCACAATGCTGGCACCGATGCTCCACATTCTTCAACCCACTAATCATATACGGGACAAAAGTGAAGATAACAGTTGGGAAAAAAAGGCAACAAGCCCAAGCATGGTTCATGTTTCCAGCAGACAACGATGTCTTCGTTTGACCACGTTTCCCACAGTGGAGACAGTCCACCAGCGCCGAGACATGGCCTAAATCGTTCAGCGGCGTGGGTGCCTGGTAATAAACATGTCCGTCCGGTGCTTTGATTGTCGGCCAGTCACTCGTCGAGGCGGACACTTGGTCCGGTGCTATCACTGGTGCTGATGGTGCTGAGTATTGTCTGGACACACATTAGCAACTCTTCCCACCGACAAAAACTGGAGAGATATTCTACTTACTCTGTCGGCGTCGGCGCAAGGGCACCGGAGTGATGACTTGACAGTCCCGTCCGGTTTGGACTTAACGTGGTCATCTGATATGGTGGCAACGCTGTTGATCCCCAGAGTCAGCAATCCAGGACCCAACTAAAGTACCCCAGGTACTCAGCCTGGGACACAATGGATGGGGAACACTCACATCGATCCTCGAGTTCTGACGACATTGGCGACATATTGCTCAGTCCGGCAGTTCTGACACTCGGAGCTCTTAATGGAGCGTTTCTTCCCATTTTCTAGGCCACGACCTCATAAAAGTATTTATGCTTGCGATGATTGAATTAACACTGGGTGAATATCTAGATGCCCCGTATTTTGGACCCCAAAGTATGCATGGCCGGGTCAGGCAGAACAATTCTTTTGGGGATGCCATGTTTATGGGTTTCGACAGCTTTCCACAGCCACCGGACATTACGAACACCAGTCTCTGTCAAGCTGCGGTCATGGAGATCTGAAACATTTCGTGGTAAGATCTGATTTGTTTAGCTCGTTGGTGCAGTCTCGCTTGCTGCCGTAAACTTGCGTGGTTTGTCACCTCGCATTATAAGGCTCCATGACCCCTGGTCTACAGGTGTCATTTAAGCGGGCTGTGTTGCTAAATTCGGACTATCCTTGCGATTAACCTACCAACATTTACGAGGAGCATACTTTTCCCCCCTACGGACGCTAATATAACCATGAACTTAGGCACCGCAATTCCATCTTCCCACCACCGCCGACTTGCTTGGACGAGTCCCTGCTTGCCGAAAAGGGCCCAGCTTCATTTCTGCATCAAACCTCCCAGCTCCATGGCAACAGGCTCAGTATTTCTCACGGCGACTTTCTTGAACCACAGAGTTTGGGTTCCCCTGCTGCCACACTGGCCCACATAGTTCCACGTGCATGGGCTGTGACTTTCTCGAACCACAAAGCTTGAAATTCCCCTGCTGCCACATATTTCCAAGTGCAGGGCCCGGGTGGCCGAGGGTGAGGACCATCACTGCAATCGACATCATGGCTCCGTCCAGAACCATGAACTCGACTTGGTTGTTCGCTATGCTACTTTGGAACCCCTTGCTGAGCTCGGCTACTCGGAAAGAGCAGCGGATAAGAATGGCAACAGTGGCAATCGCAAGGGCTGCATGCTTGTCAGTCATGGATCATATAGACACGAGCCAGCGAGCACTCACCCCACAGGAAAAAGCGAAACTTAATCGTCTTGCGCAAATTCTGGCTGTTTTGATTCACCAAACTCGGTCGCCTGGCTACCCTGAACATCATCTGCAAACAAATACAGCAGAATGCAGTTGTAGAGACCACCTGCGTCGAAAGTCCAGCTATCATGATGTTGATGCCAGTTTGAAGAAGGCTTTTGGAAATGGCTAAACTGGCGACCGCCCCTCCTGCAGCTTGCAGAACCAGAGACAAGAAGTCGCAGCCGATAAAGATCGTGGTAATAGCTCGTGGACTGAGCAGGCTCAGGGATGTGCCGTACACTGCAATGATTCGGGCCAAGCACAAGTATATGGCGCCCGAGTAGAATGCCGGTGCAATCGTGAGGCCGACCAGGTAAATGATGAAACTGTTATTGTTGAAGTCGTCGTAATGCAGCTGAATTCGATATGCGTAGCCCAGAATCTCGAGGGCGTTGCCCACCACCACTCCAACCATGAAGCCCCAGGTTCCATGGTAGACGCCCAGGATGAGCTGTGCTATCAAGGTCAAGGAGAATATGGCGGCGTAGAGAGCATTGCCTGCAAGCGACGGTATATAAGCCAGTTGACCCCATTCTTCGACCGAGCAAGTGGCGTAAGTGCAGTTGATTGGATCAAAGGCAGTGTTATTGTTCATCTTCGTGATCGTATGTGTGTAGGAATGGGCGAGAACGTGCCAGGAAGCACAGAGAATAAGTTAGGAATTGAGACCAAATTGAGCATCGACAATGCAGAAAACGGGCAAGACAATTGCCGCAGTTCTTCATGGCCTTTTATCTGCACAGGCTTTCTGGCCATTGCCAAACAGGCAGACACCAAAACAGAGAATTCAAACGTTCTGGACTATTGGACGAGGAGATTCCTACCAGGTAAAAATGTATGAGCGACCCGCAACGCCGTCAATGTCATTAACAGCCTCGTGTCAATGCTCGCTGGGTTAGTGTTGTCCCACAGTTTTACCTTCAAAATCTCGGTGTTTAGAACGTCTGATTGGCAGGCAATTTGGAGGGCCTGAGTTTCTCCACCCATGGCGAGGGTCTTAAAGAAGACGTACCTTTTTCCCAGGCTCGTTCTTTGTCTTCCACATCTCGGTCTTTGGCTTTTTTTGCGCGTCTACCCGACTCATGGCCCAGGAAACACCACAATCGATCGCGAAGCCCAAAACACGGACCAATGTCCGGCAGTCGAAATTCGGCTGTTTCACATGCAGGTAAGCGTTCGCCAAACCACTATCAATGGCGGCATGAAATTGGTGTCGCGATGCACAACTCCTCAAAGCACTGATGGGCCCTTTGGACTAAACGGCTTTGAGTGGCTTGCTGGTTCGTTGTTCGATGGGAGCCCTTGCACGGCGGACCTCTATTCGTTGCCGAAGGCTTAGTGCTTGATGTTTGTCGTGCTTGGACTGGGCGTCGCATGATATTTATCAGTCTTGTCAGATTTATTGTCCATGCTGACATCGACAAGGCTTCGGCGAGTAAAATGCGATGAGGCAAAGCCGATTTGTTCGCGCTGCCGAAAGTCACGCCGAAAGTGTCAGGGCTATCCTATAGGAGCACCTTCAAATTCCCAGGCGCGCAGGGACGTCACTGTGGCTTCTTTCAGCTTGGACGAACTCGGAAGGACCATTTCTTATAGTGCAAGCCTTGAACGAAACCAGGACAAGAGTCGGTGGCAGGCGTTGGCTTGTACGGCGTTGGCCGAGGGCTTCGTCGGCATGAGAACAGGCCCTGATGTCGCGTTCTGGACGCGACTGATACCACAGCTGACCCATTCCATGCCGTGCGTCAAGGAAGCAGCAGCAGCGTTGGGTGCATCTTATGAGCATCAAATGCTTAGGCGCCGAAGTAGTGCATCGAAGTTCTCGGCCTTGAAGCAGATTACCGCCGCAGTGAAAAGGCTTCAAGACGACGTTGTTCTACTTCCTTCCGGTCCTGTTCCGGTCTTTGTGGCATGCGTGTTGTTGGCTTGTGCAGAAACATTAGGGCACAGAAACACCGACGCCCTGCTTCATCTGCGAGGAGCATTTGCAGCAATGTCCTTGGGGCAGGTTCCTGCCGCAAAAGGCTTGATACCTTGGAATGATGAAACCTCGTATACCTTCCAAAAATTCGACATTCAAATAGCCAGTTATTCCTCGGGCGGGACACCTCCAATGTGGCAATCTGACAATATCGAAGATCTACAGGATCTTAAGAGCAGACCTGTCACAATCGAGACAGCGGAAAAAGCGTTGATTCGGTATCTTCATACCTGTTACCGCTTCACTTCGCAAGCAGCCGAGTACAGATACAGAGTAAAGGCCACCCAGCGAAGCTGTCTGATGATGGAGCAAGACCGCCACATCGCCAATCTTACCTCTTGGCTCTCCTGGTATCGTAGGGGCTGCTCAAGTTCGAACCTGGAATCTGAGTCTGACCGCTTGAAAGGACATGTGTTTCAAGCACAATGTCTTAGTGCGCTCATCTGGGTCTCGACAATTCTGAATCCCTACGAAACCGCATACGACCAGTATGCTGTTCAGTTCCAGGAGATCGTGGAGCATGTCGAACAAGCTCTTGCAGTAAACAAAGGTCCATCAAGCTTACCCATATTTATCACGGGGATCGGCATGATTCAGCCGCTTTGGCTCACAGCCATCAATTACCGTCACTCGAAATGGCGCTCCAAGGCAATTTCGCTGCTGCGCAGATGCGGCCGTGAAGGGCCATGGTGTAACTATGTCGAAGCTGCATCAACCGAGGCGTTCGTCCGGGCCGAAGAGGGAGCTTATTTGGCCTCGGTGAGGCGACGATCGCAGACCGCGGAAATGCCTTTCGAAATATCACCAGAAGACCTCTCGGAGAAAGATAGGATGTCGGGCTGCTCGTTACTTGAGGTCTTGGAGAGTGGTGATGGCTCGAAGAAAGCAGTTGTCCAATTGACAAAGTGTAGAGATATGGAGACTCTGCTAGCCAACGCCAACCCCGATGACACTTCGAATTGGGTCATATGGTACGAGACTTGCGAGCTTGTGTGCGATTGAGATGGAATTTTCTTCATACCTGCATGGTGTACCTAGGTAAGCAGAAATGTTGTAGACAATACTGTGGTGACGAGTCATGTGTGATGTCACAATCCACCAGCCTGATTAGGCAGTGTAACAAACGAGTTCATGTCCTAAAGATTGATGGTTTCGAACTTCCCTATCAATATATTTACCATTCGTCCATACAGAACCCCTACAACATTCCAAGACCATGCGTCGGACAATCCTCATCGCATCGCTGTTTTCGTCCATCTCCCTGGCCGCCGCCATATCGCCACTCGATTTCTTCCGCACCGGTCCCAGCTCAGTCTCCCTCTCTCCTGCGCAACCCCTCCAAAACCAAAATCCAATGAATCCAGGCCCGGTCACCCCATCAAGGCCCGATGAGCAATTCAGCGGGGGCACAGGTGGCGGTGACGGCGATCTCACCATCTCCGACATCCTGCCGCAAACCCGCAAGATCAACATCTTCGCCTCGCTGACGCGTGACGTCTCGACGGTCACGGGTCGTCTGGAGTCGACCAAGCCTTCAGATAACACCACACTTCTCGCCCCATTAAATAGCGCCATGCAAGCGCTGCCCCGTAAGCCATGGGAAGACAGACCGGGCGACAACACCGGTATAAGCGCGCAGAGAAATGAGGACAAAGCCGCAAGCAACCTGCAGAAGTTTGTGGAAGAGCACGTCGTGCCAACCAGTCCGTGGAAAGAAGGAAAAGAACACAAGATCAAGACGCTTGGCGGTCAGGAGTTGTGGTGGGAAGAGACTGACGGAAAGAAGGTCATCATGCCAGGACACTTGGAGGTTGACGGCGTGGTCGGGAGAGTGGGCAATGGGGAGATTTGGGTGGTGAAAGGCGTGGTGAACTACGCTTAAAGACACGGCTATCTTTCTCTCCGGAATGATTACGATGCATGATTTTACGTATTTGTACATTTTTATGCTGGATGAACTGGCTATATTTTTATACAACAGAAGCCCGACGACAACTCGGCTGGGCGATGACTACCGATGGTCCTCATTTGATCTTCTTCACTTCTGGCGTAGCAGAGCGCTCTTTTCCAGGCGGAGAATCCTCTGGCGTATCTTCATGTTCAAAATAACCGTCGAGCAATCCGCTCTCTGAAACCAATTTCCACAAACACCACAGATAACAAATTCCAAATGCAACCGCGCCGACGCAGGCGTTGGCAACGATCCACAAATCTGGCTTGTCTTCCGGCGGCGAGGCGAACGCTGCGAGCAAGTGCCAGAATGCCATGATAATGTACGTCTGGAAATGCAGTATTTTCGTCGGTGTGCGTAACTCGTCTGGAGCAAGCGGACGGCCCGGCACATTTTCGAGCTCAGGATCGTGGTATGCGCTAACGCTGGTCGGCGGGAGACCTAGCAGGTAACACCACAACAAGGTGATGACAACGTAGGGAACTGTAAGGCCATCACGTTTGAGGAGAGGATACATGGTCCAGACACCCAGGATATTCGCCCAACCGACCCATGCTCGATATTCCTTGCTCAGACCTTGCCTAGTGCCAAGCAGCAAAGTCATCGGCAGCAGTGGGAGAAGAACGGATTTCTCATGGACCTGGAAGGAGAAGAGGAAGAATCCCCATGCAGATGTCGCCAAGGCATAGGGTAGTAAAGTCTTCTTCGGCACCGCACCGATGACCAGCATGGGCGGGAAGATGGATAAAAGTGTGGCAATGGCTGAGAGTCGAGGGAGTTCGATATATGTTTGGAGGTTGCGCAGCTTGTAGAACGTGTTGGCAAAGCACCAGAAGTTGGCCACTTTGTCCTCGAACACTCCGCGTGCGAAGGGAAACATTCGGTGGACGACCTGACTGAGTTGAAGAAGAACCATGTCAAGGGGGTTATTTGGGTTGAGAGAGACTCGGTATTGCGCAAGTAGAGGTGCTGGCGGTAGCGATTCAGGTGGTGTCATCTTCCGGTAGCTGTCGTAGACCGAACCCAGTAGTAATGGCGCAAATAGTATTGTGAAGGCAAGTAGCGTGGTCAGTCCGATCGATATGAGCCGACCAATTCTGATCGATGGAGAGAAGCACGATCCGAGGAGAAAGGCGAAAATGACTGGCGAATAGTACAGAGCCATCTGTTTGAAGCCAAGAGCAGCGACGAAGAAGATGCATGACCATAGAAGTCGTCCGGCGTAAATACTGGATAGGGTTGCGACGACGAAGCCGAGCATGACAGTGTTGTACTGGAAATGGCCGTGATCGATAAGGATAGTCGCAGGCTGCATCAAGATGGCTACAAGTGCGATGGAGGAGGCCGTCGTTCCGGTCCCCTGACTCCGGTTGAAGTGTCGAAGTAAAATGATCAGAGCCGGTACATAGATCAAGTATTCGGAGATGATGACAGTGGCGCGCATGAATAGTTTGAGATCTGGTGTTTCCAGACCACGAGATTTGTCGAGGGCAAACCATGTTGGTTCCAAGAAAGAACCACTGTGTCCGTCAGCATATCCTCGCACAAGATGGCGACGAAACTTACATCTTGCCGCAGAGCCAGCTATGGTATGCTGTCAAGGGAGGGTAATCAAGACCCCAATATGGCAGATCATAGAAGTACCACTTTGATACAGGTAGATGCGCTGTAATTTCCATCCAATGTCGTTGAGCTTCGAAGTCACCATGCATGGGAGGCTTCTGGTGTCCCGAATGACCCCAGAGTCCAACAGTCCACCGGAAGAGGCCCACGATCATCAGCATCAGAGGCAAAAGAACCCATTGAGAGGTGGTGCCGCGAGCTGGCCATAGGAAGGCCACTAAAGGAAACTCAGGGGTGACAACATTGTCCTGCGAGTCGATCTTAACAATATCTGTGATGGTAGCACTTCGAGTCAATGTCTGGATTGACTTTCGCTTTTTGCGCGGTCTGTGATTCTTGACTGGACTCGACATTTCGTCCGAGTCGGAAACCGGGTGTTGGAATTGAAAGGGGAACTGTGTCGGTTTACTTAAAGCACTGGACAGCTCTGATGCCAGTCTGGTCCATTGAGGGCTCCATACGGAGTTAAACCATGGCGGAGAAAAGAAACCTGACCATTCCTCATTAGGTTTGGCTGAATTCCCTGCCTCGAAATTTTGATGATAAGACCTAAAATGACGCTAAGATAAGAAAAGTTCGACTAGAAAAATTTCCAGAGACCGCTCTTCAAAAAGGCTGCAATCTTTCTTCCCTCTCTCATCGTTTTTCTCTATTACTCTCATCATCCATTTTTTACTACTCTCTTACTCAGTATTCCATCGTGGGCATTTCTATCGAGGGCATCTTGTGATCGTCTATCGAGGGTTCCGTGGGTCTGTTACCGAGGGCATTTTTCCATCATCATAGGTCTTGCTTGTCACCTGTTGGCTCCGTCCCAGTTCCAGTCCGAGTATCTTCTCTGAGGGAGTTGCGCGCTTAGCAGAAACTTGTTTCTGTCAGTCATTTGCCACTAAGCAATTGACAACTTGAGATCGAGGTCGAGGGCTCTAATTCACACTGTGGGTTGAGGTTTTACCGTACACTATCGAGGGTCAAAGATTTTACAACTGAGGGTTATTGTCGGTTGGACCCTTTCCTCAAACTTGACTCATTATCTAACCATCACAGGAATATCAACATGTCGAAATCCAAGTCCGCATCCGCCGCAAAGGCTACCAAGTCCGATGTCTTGAGCAAGGTCAAGGGCGCTGCTGTGGCCAAACCAGCACAGAGCGACAAGAGTAAGAGCAAGGAAATCGCTAAAAAGGTCGCTGCTAAAGAAGATAAAGCCTCCAAGAAGTCCAAGAAGGTCCCTGTCAAGGAGCCAACCCCAGAGGAAAGCTCCGAGGAAGAGGAGGAAGACTCTGATGAGTCTGAGGAAGACAGTGACGAAGAAACCGCTGTTGAGACCAAGCCCACCAAGGGAGCCAAGGCCGCTGCCAAGGCTGACTCCAGCGACGACGAGTCAAGCGAGGAGTCTGACTCCGAGGATGAAGCTCCCAAGGTCAACGGTTCCGCCAAGTCAGCCGCCCCCGTCAAGGCCCAAGACGATGACGAGGACGATTCTGATGACAGCGAGGAGGATGACTCCGATGATGACGAAGAAGCCGTTGTCAAACCAAATGGCGTCAAAGTCGCTGCCGACGATGACGATGAGGAGGATAGCGATGACAGTGAAGAAGATGAGGACAGCGACGACTCCGAGGAAGAGGAGAAACCCGTCAAGAAGTCCTCCAAGCGCAAGGCCGAGGACGACGAAGTCCCTGCTGCTAAGAAGACCAAGACTGACGACGTTGACACTTCCAAGGGTCCCAACTTGTTCGTCGGTAACCTCTCGTGGAACGTCGATGAGGATTGGTTGAGACAAGAGTTTGAAGAGTTCGGTGAGCTCAGCGGTGTTCGTTTGATGACTGATCGTGCAACTGGCCGATCCAAAGGGTAAGCTGCACCATTTCTTCCATTCCTCGACCATCACTAATAAACAATAGATTCGGCTACGTTGAGTTCGTTGAAGCCACTTCTGCTGCCAAAGCCCATGCCGCGAAGCAAGGTGCTGAACTTGATGGTCGTGCCTTGAACGTGGACTTTGCCAATCAGCGCAACAACGATGCCAAGTCTGGCAATGACAACCGCCGCAAGTCATACGGAGATCAGCTTGGTGAACCTTCCGAAACATTGTTCCTTGGAAACCTCTCCTTCGACAGCACCCAGGAAGACATCAGCGATGCATTCGGTCCCCATGGAACCGTGCTGGGAGTTCGACTTCCCACTGATCGCGAGACTGGTCAACCCAAGGGTTTCGGTTATGTTACCTTCGGATCCGCCGAAGAGGCTACAGCCGCCCTCGAAGCCATGCAGGGAGGCTACATCAAGAGTCGTCCAGTTCGTCTCGACTACAGCCAACCTCGCCCACAGAATGATTCTCCCGGCGGTGGTCGCGGCGGATTCGGTGGAGGCCGTGGAGGTGGTCGCGGATTTGGCGGTGGACGTGGTCGAGGTGGCCGAGGAGATTTCGGTGGTCGTGGTGGTGGACGAGGTGGTGGCCGTGGTCGTGGTGGAGCTTCTACCAACCGTGGTGGCTTTGGCGACTTCTCTGGCAGAAAGACCACCTTCTAAAGGTCGATGGCACCCGCTCAGTGGTGTTGTGTCGACTGATGATTACATCTGTCTGCTGAATACCTGCTGGATCTCATGATTGGGTTGGATCTCATATGTCTCGTTGCTTTCTATTTCCTGACACGCAAAGGCAATGGGTTACGCAAAGGTAATGTATGTAAAAAGTACGGTCGTGTTTTTCCTTTACGGGTAATTGCAATTCAAATCTCAATTGTTGTCCTGATATGGGTTTCCTCGCTCGATTGTTCTACTCTGTATATTTCTTCTATGCATGTAATGTTTAGTGCCTGCATCCGTTGTTCGTTAGGCAGCCCATCATCCGAGCCGCCGATGCACTAGCAAAATAATTCCGAAAGGCCTGGTCACCGCCATTTTTGGGCATGGGTGTTGGAGGGAGGGGACAAAGTGACTGCATTGACCTTCTGATTGGACTCATCTGACAATCGACAACCCGCGTGATCACTGATCAGTAGTAGTGATGCATTTCCTGACAGCTGATGCAATTCAGACACAGTCTGTGCTCGACGAACCAGACAATCAGGTGCCGCTCCTCCTGGTCCCAAGTCCGATGGCTTTTCCAGACTTCAACCCTCCCAGACGCCGTGCCGCTACCCACATTCCATATCAAGATTGGTCCCCTGCCCTACCCTGCATCTGTACCTATACTACCTGATGGTGGTCTTTCAAGTAGGTACCGTTGGCAAGTGTTGAGACACCCTTCCCCTTGGCGAGAACGCTACCGGACGACTCCTTTCATCGATTCAAACACCTTTACAAGTCGATCTCGGTCTTGCGCAGCACGCAATCAAACTGATAACGAACTCTATCCTTTTGGTAGCCCCGCGCTATTAGGGAAGCGTGGCTCGGTTTAGGTCATTATTCGCGTTTCGCGTAAGCCTACCGCCCACTTGAACACCCCACCATTCCCCATCATCTGCCAGCGGTGAGACCACCAGCCTGCTACACGGACGAGATCCCTCTTATATCGGTCTGAAAGGGCTGAATCAGACAGCCGAGAACATCAAACTGCGGTCGAGAGCGCCGGGGTCTGAGTCGAAGAGACGCAGTTGGAAACAAAGACACAGCGGATTCAGCCCATCTACCATCAAGAGAAACGGGCGCAGATCAATTTAGGGATCCATCATGACACTGCCTACAGCCGATAACGTTCATCTTGACGTTCAAAGAGACGAACGAAGAACCCAACAATCTGTGAATGCCAACCATCCTTTGATGGCTGCGATGTCGAGTACTCGAGGCGTGCGCTCAGAAGGTACCGATCCGAACAGTTTCAATGCAGTATGGACCATGGACAACCTCGCTAACATCTCAACAGATTCGTGGATCGAAATCCCTTCACGTCCATCATCCTCCTCATTATCAGCCACAAGCAACAACATCATCACAACGGGTCTGCAGATCCGGCCCCAAGACGACCGTCTGCCTCGTCGACCTCAGCTTTCCCAGATCTCCTCATTTCAACCGCGGTCGACAAGCGCTACTGGCAGTAGTCAGGATGAATACGAAGAGAGTTCGAGTGACAGCGACCGGGTCATGAGTAGTTCAAACGAAGACATTTCGCAGGACGAGAACGTTGATGATGACGATACCGCAACAGCCCTAGGTGTCGGCAGCATGAACAAAGTATTCACACCTCAGCCCAACGCTTTCTCTCACCCTCCATCGTCACATGGACAGGGCCAGCCCATCCCAGATTCATACTTCCCAGCCGTACCCTCAAGCACTCTCGATAGGCGGCCAGCCACAGTCACACAACGAAGTTATCAAAGACAAACCCAGTCAAGGCACCGGACATACACATCCTCATACCAACCTGATCATGACGCCGCACTTCGGGCCTCCCTCACCACACTACTCTCCTGCGCCGCTGCTGTACGTCCAAAAGGATCTGAATCTCGTCCAGCCACTACTGTAATCAGACCACCCACACAACCTACAGCCTTACGCCTAGTTCCCGAATCCGAACTTGACCCCGTCCGACCACGACCTAGACGAACCTCATCACCGAAGCAGACCAAGAGAAAGTCCCGTGAATCTAGCAAAGAGCGGCACGTCAAAAAGGTTCGCGCTGCCAAAGCAACCCTGACCAATGACGAATTGATAAGTCCAACCCTGGCGTCGTGGATGATTTCAGCCGGTGTCGTCCTTGTTTTCTCGGCCATCAGCTTCAGCGCCGGCTACGCCTGGGGCCGGGAAGTTGGTAGGATTGAAGGCGAAATGGGTCTTCCTGGCGGTAATTGTGGACGGGAGGCACTTCGCAGCAGTGGTTCTGGATTGAGGCGTCTGAGGTGGACCGCAGCAACGAGCCACATCACTGCATGAGTACGAAATGGAAGATTGGCAGTTTCCTTCGGCGTTCACCTGAGGGAATAACGTGTTGAACTCTTTTCTATAACATATGATATGACATATCCCCAGTCACTGTGTCAGGTGAGGCGAGATGAATGACGAGCATGAATTGATACCCTGTGGCCCAATTGTGTGGCAATGGTGGGAGGTGGTGCTGTTGCTATCCTCAATGATTTAATACGAAACATGAACTGGCGCAGGATGCGAGCATATATTTTCAGCGGCGCGCTGGTGCAGGTTGTTGGCATTGGAGAACTGAGTCGTTCTTTCGAGGGAACATTTGGTGCTGGGTATATAACCTATAGAAATATGGTATACTGGCACTCTTTTGCCATGGCAACAAGAGCCCCGATCTTCTTGCTTGCCCAGTTGATGTTGCTGCGCTGGTGGCAATGGCGCATCTGCACATGCCCTATCCCTATCACGAAGAAGTTGATACTGCCACTGCGAAAAACAGCACGCTTCGAAAGTATAACGAGGGAAATTCTCCTGTTTGTACAAACCCATTCCATTCTCATAAGACCTGTATTCTTATGGCTCTTCACATCGACTTCAAGAAATTACCCTCACGAATTGCCCTCCTCCTCGCAGCTCTCGCCGACTTCGTAATTTCTTGTCTGCGCTGTAAACTCGTCACAGCGTCGTCCCCGGGACCCGTAAGATCTCGCGATTGTTCATGCAAGGGCACCGTCTTGGGTATATTCGCGAGCAGACGTTCTTGCTTCTTGTCGTACCGGGCTCGTGCTTTCTTAGTCATTGCTATAGGAGCGTTAGCGACGGTCTCAACAACTTCCCCCAATGAATATGTCGACTGTGGATGGGCCGTGGATAAGCTGTGGGTGGGCTTCCAGCCTGCAAGCAGGTGCAAGCAGGAAACTTACATGCTAGATCGACTTTCATTTCCCCCGTCGCGGCATTCTTGTCGTCAAGTAACGTCCACAGCCAGGACGGGTATTCATCGTCCTCTAATGCCTTGATGCTCGGCTGGGCTTTGGTGTACCCTAGACCTTTCAATTCTGCGCCGCCGGCCACCGAGCTTTTGGGTTTGGAGGCGGCTTTTTTCGAGGCGTGCGGGAGTGAGGTTGCGGTCGATGTGGATGTGGATGGGGTGTGTGGTTCGGAGAGAGGTTGCGATTTTCCGGGGGTTTTGGAGGATGTGGTTGATTGGGCGCCTTCTATTGAGATTGAGGGAGGGGCTTGGGCTGGCGCGGCGTTGGGTGTGGATGGGACTGTTGCGACGGATCGTATACTGCTGGGTGAGGCGTGGATTTGAAGGGAGCGCATGCGGGTGAGGAATGTACGGCGACAGCTGGAGCAGAGCATGGTTGCGGATTGGAGATCAGACAGGCCGCGGTAGGTTTATACAAGGAAGGAGGGATATGTGGGCGATTGAATCAGGACCCCAGAGTGTCGTTAACGCTCTATGTATAGTCTGCGAGAAAAAGTTACGAGGCTATTGAAGGTGAAGCTTTCGATGCATCTCAATCGATTAAGATGTTTGCACATTGCTTGGCATGTTTGCAATCGACTTAGTCTGATGTTCTTCTACCATTTTATTACCCAACTCCAACTACCAGTAATACTGGTGAGGTGATTAACCACAGTGTCATTGAGAAACATTTCATATTCATTTTGTTAAAAGGTCTCTGTTGCGTTCGATGAGAGCAAATTGAGGCCACTGCTCTATATCTCATTGCTGAAGCGAAAGGGCTCATTGTTCAACCCAACTGACGTGTTGAGAGGAGGAAACATGGTAGCAGTGTCAGAACATTCGTTCTTGAAGTCTAACACCTCGTCGCCGTGTGTGCTCACTTGAGCAGGCGAAGCGCAAAAGTGTGATGCTTCAGCATGAGAAGGCCGCCTGCGCTTCTCGAACCAAGTGATCAGATGATCTGATACAACCACTGCAAACACAATATCAGTAACTTTCCTTGCTGATTGAAGGTCCCAAGTATGCTTACCCGTGAAATATCCCAGCGTCACGATCGCAACGCTCCAAGGAGCAAACGAAGCAATCCCGCCAATATCCATCAACCAAGAAGCTATGACAGGCAGCATGACTGCAGTGCCCATAAAGGCCTTTATGCCAATGGACAACCACATCGCCTTTGAAACGTCCTTTTTGGCGAAGAAGCCCATGACTGCCAGAATGAAGAGCAAACTCGCCGCAGCGAAGCAGAAGTACAGGTACACAGTGCCTAGAACTCCTTCCACAGACTCAGCCTGTTCCTGGACCGACCACGACTGACCAATCGGGATATGTGGTGCGACGCCAAACTCGTGGAATATCGCAAGCTCCACCCCATTCCACAGGTCTGACAAGGTTGCCGCCGCCTCGTTTTGCCACTCAGTCGAATTGAATGCGGCGTCGATGGTCTCAATGCTGCTGATAGCCTGGTTGTAGTCGTACAGGCTCAAGAGATGTGTCGGATCTTTGAGCATGACGCTCCACAGATCGTCCATATCGGCCTTCAGGAGACTTGCAAGCTCTGCAGGACTCGAGAATGAGCTGAAGAAGTCTGCCCAGGTGTCAAAGGTGAAAAGCGGCCAATTTGCCACCCAAACCCTAGTCATACGGTAAAGAGAGCGGGATAACATGAGGAAGGATGCTCCGTCTGTGGTGAAGAGGATGGCCACATGGAGTGGGTAGTGCAGGATCGTCCAGATTTGTTGACGAATGGTGCCGAATTTATCGTGTTCGATGTGAGTAAAGTATAGGAGGTAAACCATGTACTAAAAGCCAGAGTAAGTGAAATGATCATTGACGGGTTGGGGTCATGGATTTACTGCAACAAGCACAGTGCAGATTATCTGTCCGTACGTGCCTGCGGTTGGGGAGTTCAGAGTTCCAAACAAAATGTACGTCCTTCTTGACATGCTGAGAATACCCTCCCCAATGATTATGAGTGTCAGATCACTAAGTCTGTCGACAAGATGTGTGCGCTTGAAGCTGACAACTCTCCAGTGACAGGATATGGCAATGATGAACACGGCCTCAAAGGCACAAATCGCGTACCTAGAATATTGTCAGTCATTCCTCCACTATCAAGGTGCGGAGGAACCGACCATGCAAGGTAGCAACGTGGATAATGCTGGACTCCCAGGGCAACGCCCAGAAAACCAGCTGCGGTGGCAAGATAGGTTCCCATGGTGAGCATGAAAGGCATGGCAGTCTGCTGGTGTCCACGGCTCCGATGAAACACAATGCCGTACTGGATAAAAAGCGCCAGACGAGAAGTCATAAGGACGAAAGACATGTACTTCAGACCAGCGTAGGTCAAATCAATATTCGATGTGTCGTAGATTGCCCCGCAGCTCACGAAAGCCAGCATAACAGCACATGATATGGCCTTGTGTGCTTGATGGAAAACCGAGTCTGAACTGAACCGTACATCGTATAAGATGGTTTGTAGCCAGGTGAACCACAACAAGCTGAAGAATCCCAAGGTCGCTTTGAATGCTGCTCGCTGTAAGCAACACATCAACCAAGTTGAGTGCATTCTTGGTACTTACTCGTGACATCGACGATTTCATTGGTGATAGTTACAGTAGCGAGGTTTGCGACGAAGAAGAGGTCGTAGAAGAGCTCAATCTTGGTGCATTCGCGCTTATGATCGACGGCTGGCTTTGGTGCAGACGATTTTTGTGATTCGGCAACTGATGCACTGCGCGACGACACCTCTGAGGAGGCCGTTTTGCTTCCATGGTTCTTGTCTTTGACGGGTGTTTCTGATAAGTGATCGAAGGGCGCGATCGGCCATGTCCACATTCGCGCCATCTCCACCATACAGTGCGGGATTGAGTCGAGGATAATTGTCGCTACATACAAGACATAGACATACTCACAAGGAGCCTAGACTTTCTTGCGTGTCTGCGATGTCGATGTTCGAGGCCGGGATACCAGTACAAAAAATCGTAAGAAAAGAAGAATCTGGAACGACAAGGTTTGTTCCGCAAAGGCAAGCATTATCATCGTTTCAAGCACCTCAGGTGTTCTCATAATGTAAAGCATCGACCAAGTTGTGAGCCGTGAGTCGATGCTACCTTGCCACGTTTGGTAGGAAGACCAGAATGAGTGGTGATCTGTGCGTCAAGCCCACTACAATGGCAACAAAATCAATCAGATACCGTCAATATGTCAATGCCGGAATTCACCCGCGCGCAACATGAAACTCAGGACATAAAAATAACCTTGAATAAAATATATCAGATTGCGCTAAGGTATCTTGGACATAATATTCAGGCTTTCTAGAAGCCGTATACTCACCTTTCCTCTGCGTTCTGAATCAGAACAGGTAGAAGGCAAGGGTCTGAGCATGTTCGAGGTCTTCTCTCGTGTAGATTATGGGCTTAGTGCTGGGCCTGGTTCGTGTAAGAATCATGAAAGCGAACGTTGCAAGATTACTGACCTGGGGCGCTTTGGCTTTACCTCATTCCGCCGATGCCACCAAGACTTTGCTCTCCCGATAGTACTTCGAGGAGACTGAACGTCTGGTTGAGATGGCTCTTCTGAATAAGCAGGCTTCACGGTGACATCCTCGGACAGCTTGTAGGGCGGCAGCTCTTCGTCACACTCAGGCGAATTTTCCAGTACCTCATCGATATAATCCCTAGCAGATCGTTGGTGGAAGAAATCTGACTGTTCTTGACATGGCGTCGAGCATACTGAGTTGTACGTCGGACACTCTTCGAGTGGTTCTTCGAGTACTGGTGGTAGAAAGTTGCTTGATGTTGAGCTTGTTCGAGAGGCGGCAGGTCGTCGGCCCATGTTCACTCTCTTTTGCAGGGCTTGCCTGCTTTCAAAGCGAGGCATCGTGCTTGGGGATCAGAGGTTCTTGAGAACCAGCAGTGGTAGATTCTGCTAACAGCCAGGCTGGATGCTAAGCTGGTGACTGGAAGGGATTGCTTTTGCTTGCGATATGGCTGCATGCAAAGGTAAGGGCAGCGTCCAGGATGACGGCCTTATATGTCCAGGTTGCGCTCATATTCCTTACCTTGGTCGTGTGGACTAGAGCTGCAAGGGCACAACTGTGGGTCATGTCGCGAGGTACAGATAAAGTCAGGCTGACGGCTGAGAAGATACCAGCCTATCGAGGGATCTTTGGTAAGCATGTCTGACCCTTGAGGAAAATGTCAACTTAGCGTTTTACGAACGGTGGAGCTGACTTGGGGAAGCGATGCCTCAGTGTCGTTCAGCTTACGGGAAGCTTCAGCCATTCAGGGGCAACCACATGGATCACGAATCATGTCGCTGGTGGTCAGCTCGAACTTATCAGTAAGCCTGAAATTGGAAAGAATGTCACTGTGTACAATGAGTGTTTGCGGTAGTAAGAAGAAACTACTGAGAGAACCGTAACATGTGAGATGATTCGACAGCGCCTTCCACAACGAGGAATCGTTGAAGGTGAAGGTTGTGGCTGCCTGATGTAGATAGGGACCAGCCCTGCCAAGAAGGGGGATTTGGGTAAGAGCTTCCATACGCTCCGCCCCCCAAAAGTACTCCCGCACCGCAATTTAAAGTCAATGTTCTAGACGCCGGTAGATTTCCGGCAACACCCTACTTGGTGCCTCCATTTCCGTATGATCACAGAGCTGATTTACCACTGGGCAAATGACAAACCGGCTGCGTCAAATGCGGCTCGAAGATGTTCTGCTGCCACATGTGCTAGACAAGCCACGGCACAGGAAGTACATGCGGCTCTGTTCGCCGAAAGTCGACTCGCCCACGCAAAACCCCGGCAGTCCAGGTGGAGGAGTGGACCGCCCTCGGGACCGGAGGATTCCCGTTAGCCTCGGGAGCGTATGGGGAGATCTTTGTGGTACACCATTTGGTCAGATTTCGAACCCTTGTGAGGACTTTCGGGTGATCTTCTGTCGTATCAAGAGAATTAGGTGATGATATCAGTTCGACAAGACACGTTTGACCTTACTCTGCTCGTGTCACATTCCTCGTGAACGTCAGAGGCGCAGTGAATTTCAACAAACCAACCAACATCATCACCATGTACGACGAGCACTTCTCAATCAACAACATTCCATACGGCATAGCAACATCTGACAAATACGAGACTCCTTCAGTAGCGACCAGAGAAGCTGGGAATGTCATCTTCATCCCTCCATTGCTTGATGCGGGCCTCTTAGGAGACCTGGATTCAGATGTCGACCGGGCACTACGACATGTATGTTTTCCATCCTTCAATTTCACGTCTCTGACCTCAAGCAGCAAACTCTGAACGCTTTTGCTCAGCTCCCCAGATCCGTTCAGAGGAAAGTCCGCTCAGCACTCCAACACTTGTTGCAGGACCAGACACGAGGTCAGATCCCATCTGACGCCATTGTCCCCGTCAAGGATGTTCAACTACATCTCCCAGTACACGCTTCAGAGTTCACCGATTTCAGTTGCTCCAAAGACCACAATTTGAAGGCTGGAGAAGCTATTCTCGGCATCCGAAAACTTCCTCCTAGCTTTTTGCATCTCCCTATTGGCTATGGTGGTCGTGCCTCGAGTATTGTCGTCTCAGGCACGCCCATAACTCGACCTAAAGGACATTATCGCCATGGTGATCAGCTGGTCTACGATACGTCCCGAGCACTAGATTACGAGCTAGAGATCGCATGCATAGTGGGCAAACCGCTGGAATATGGAACTTCTGTCCAGCGATTGATGCCGAAGAGCATATCTTTGGTCTTGTGTTGCTGAATGACTGGTCCGGTAGGTCAATTCCTCAAGTCTGAAGCATGATCTTTGAAGACGTCTAGGACATGCGTGTTTACCGTAGCAATGCTTACTGTCAGCAGCTCGTGATATCCAGGGTTTTGAAATGATGCCTCTGGGCCCACTCATGGGGAAAAATTTCGGCACCACCATCTCACCCTGGGTAGTCACGCTTGATGCGCTGGAACCATTCAGAACGGCTGTTCCGAACCGAGAAATCCCAGTTGCGTCACATCTAGAAGCACAAGATACAGCATTCAACATTCAATTCCAGGCGAAACTTATTCCGCCTAATGTCACGCCGACCGCCGACATGGACACCATGATCTGCACATCGCAATTGACTTCGTGGTACTGGTCGTTTGCGCACCTGGTCGCCCACCAAGCCGCCGGTGGCTGTGGGCTAAGGACAGGCGATGTGCTTGCAACTGGCACAATATCTGGACCTGGGAAGGGTGCGGCAGGTTGCTTGTTGGAAGCCACACGAGGCGGCAAGGAAGACTTTGAGATTACCTTGCAAGACGGAACAAGTGCGAGGAGGACGTATTTAGAAGATGGAGATACGATTTTGATCACGGGTCAAGCTGTCAACCATGATGGGACCTCGACCGGCGTGGGCTTTGGGGAATGTATCGGCACGATTGCCGCAGGAAGTGCGAAATAAGCGTCACTGGGAGCCGGCAGCATGCTGTAGCGAGGATGTAGGGTCAAAGAGCTTGTAACCAGAGCCTGCCTGTGCGCAACAGGCCAACATGGCATTTTCCCAAGTCTACAAATCGAAGCTCAGTATGAAGTTGAAGCGCGATCCATGCTTGATGGTATGTCTCCGGGGATTTTTCCAATGCTTTACCATTACTGACTCCACTTGCTGTTGGAGACGTCAATTTATACCTGAGGTGGGGCCGAGTTCGGGTAGGCCATAAGGACCAACTCACGAGGTTATCATACCCTTGCTATCCCACGATCACCGATTTGTGACTTCAACATGGATGAAAGCTATTCAGACGTGAGCCAGACATTGGAGAGGAAGCGCAAGCGAATTATCGACCGCTTGTACGCGTTTCCGCAGCCGCAGAGTGAAATGCGAAGATCGATTGCCAGCCTATTCAAATTGCGCCAGAGCCGCCCGCTGAGTGCGTGACACGAGATGCTCGTCAGCCTCATGTCGAAGTCGAACGGCGCGAAGTCCAGAGTCAAAATGATTCGCCGACGCCGTCGCGACGCCCCTCTATTATTCCATGACCCAGATATACAGTTTTTCCAGGACTGCGGAAGGTGGCACCCTCAGGGTCGATTCATCAGCATCTCCCGGACACCCGCAACGTTCCGCCGTCGAGAGCGGAGACCATCCTGGGTCGATGCCGGCTCTGCCCACATTTGTCTCGGGGAATTGCCTGTACATGCTTACACAATTGCTTGACCTCGTCTTTACCAGACTTCGGCAGCCTGAACGCTTCTCATGGCCCTACAGTGCACCGACAGTGAGAACGGAACACGATCCGCTGGAAGACTGTTCGAACCCCATGTGGATCCAAACAAACCCGACTGTGGACAGCAATGCGTCTGTTGACCAAGTGGCCACCGCCAACCAGTCTTCGCACTGTTTGACGCACAAGATACTCTTTCTCGTATCGATCCGACAGGCGAGTTCTCTGGAAACAACGAATGTTTGCCTGGCAGTCCGACCAACCCATGCCCGGGTGGGAGCTGGCCCGCCATCGCTGTCAGCTATAGCGTCTTTTATTTGTTTTCCTGGAAGCCAACATTGTTGGCGTCACCTATGCTGTGCGCAGCTTCCATTTGAAAGCTGGACCCATCCTAGTGGTCATTTGCGCAGGCAGTGGCTTCATCTCCTTCGGCCAGAGTCATTCGGTACTTCCGGCAATCAAAGCGATTGGCGATAATGGTTCGATAAATGTCGAGGGTGAAATCTGCGCTGTCTTGGCTGCTGTGGCACTGCCAATGTACTTTCTTGGTCCTTACCCCAGAAAACTTGGTCAGAAACACTTGGATTCGGCAAGCCCAAATCTCATGCCGACGAGGGTTATCTCCTCTGAGATGCTTTGTTCGGGTGCTCAGAATGACAATCTGTAACTAAAAAAGAGGGACAGTCGAATGGGCCGATGAGATCGTCAAGGGCGTGGATCGAGACAGGGTCCTTTGCTCAGAAGATTTTCCGAAGTGGGCGCGGGAAAGGGTGGGTGGCGGAACTGTGCCAGTGTGTTGCAACTCGATTCAAGTACGCTTCGTGAGTGTGTCCTGAACTCAATATCTGTATCCAATTGTTCGCGTTGTTGATGTCACCCAAAACTGAATGCTTAATAACTTGTGTCTCGCGTGCAGCGACTGAAAAAGCCTCCCAGGACCGTGATATGGTGGCCGAGCCATTCATCTGCCGTGCCAAATCGAGGGGACCGGCCTTAATTGGAGAATTAGGCATGACATGCAGCACGGGTACCTCGTATAATATACATTTATGTGGCTTGCGTTTGCACCTTTCCGCGCCTCTGCTCGGTCTCGCCTCTTGAGAAGCGCCTAGGATTGGCTGAACCAAGCATTCCCGAAGAGACCATCCCTGCCAGAAGCAATCAACCGAAAGGCCTGTGCCTCTGTCCCGGCAGCAACCAACCTCGATCGTCCTCCAACAGGCACTCACAAAATTCAACCTACAACTCTCTTTTTTGAATTCCATCCCCCAGTATTTCTTGGTCTCGACTTGCCTTGTAAGGCTGATCGATACAAGATGACCAGCACCGAGACGGCCACATCTGACAAGGCCGGTCATCGGTACAAACACTTCGCTTGCAATGCATGCAGAAAGCGGAAACTACGCTGCAATGGCACTCGTCCACTTTGTAAGACGTGCGAGGAGACTGGTAGAGATTGTGAATGGGAAGATACTGTGCGCAAGACAGGTCCTCGACGAGGCTATGTGAGGTCTTTGGAAGCTCGCTTAGGTTGGTCTCCTTTTCCGTGTGGATCCCATGTTGACCAGCGCTCCTACAGCCGAAGTTGAGTCCCTCCTCTCAAGTAAGGAAGGCAGTCGTAGTGTAACAAATTCCTTGCCGCCAGAAGAAAACATCTCAATCGAAGATGTTCCCAACGATGATCCTCTCATGGAAGAAGAATGGCCAGTCAACAGCACCTTCGACGTCGAAATATCCACGCATTTCGCACAGGGAACTACCCTGGCAGACCCTGTGCAAGGATTTCCAGCCTCGCGCTCCGACCACTCATCCCAAAGTGCTTTTGCCTCGCTACCAACCAGCAATCCTTCCTGGGAGCTTGACGCCCTAGGTGTACAGGAGCCTCTACCTAGCCAGCAAGCAATCGATGAGCTGTACGTCATGTCTCATTTCCGTATCACAATGAACCTACTAAGCGTCCATCGATATAGGCATGACATATTCTTCGCAAAGGTTTACCCCCGTATACCATTAATCCACAAGGGTCGCTATCTTGCAGCCATGAGCCTCCCACCCACGTCCCGGCTACGTCCGCCCCTTTGCCTCAGCTACTCTCTATGGACACTGGCAGCCTCAGTCAGCGAGAACTACAGCGCTATCACCGACCAGTTCTACCTCCGAGCCAGGAAGTACATGGATGCCGATGAAATCGAGGGCCGAGGCCAAGGCGTCGTCACCCTTGCCCACGCCCAAACCACAGCCTACCTCGCCACGTACGAGATGAATAAAATGTATTTCCCCCGAGCCTGGCTGAACGTTGGTCGGGCGGTACGCCTCTGCCAGATGATGAACCTGCACCGTCTCGACGATCCAACCAAGATCGACGTCAAAGAAACGCTCTCTTCGCCCATGGACTGGCTCGAGCTGGAAGAACGACGACGAGTATTCTGGGCCGTCTTCGTGCAAGACAGATATCAAAGCATCAGTTCCGGCTGGCCCACGATCATTGATGAGCGAGACGTAAGCAATGAAACCAACGGCATACCTCTTCTTGCACCATGATTGACTCAACTCATCTAGGTCACCCCGGCCCTTCCCTCCAGCGAACAAGAATTCACATCCGGCCAACCCACGAACCCATCGCTCTCACTAAATGATTGCATGACTCCCACAGGTACCCGGCCTTCCTTCGCATGATCTGGGTAGTCATACTCGACACTAACGCGCAGATTTAGGCGTCAAGGTTCTCTCCCTCTTCGCCGCCAACGCCACCATCGCAGCACTCTTCGGCCGCACACTAACGCACCTCCACCGCAAAGAGATCCCATACGAAGGCGACACCTCCGACCGAGATGAAACCTTCTGGCGACGTCACCAATACCTTGATACCATCCTCCTCCACACACTCCAATACCTACCAGACGATTTACGCATCCGCGCCGGTATTTCCAGCCCGCAAATCGTTCTCTTGCACATCAACATTCAAGCCAGCACAATTTGCTTGCACCAAGCCGCAACATTCAAAGCGAGGATCTCCCCAGCACCGCAGAGCACGACCCTAGAAGACAGCAAGGCCAGATGTCTACACGCAACGGAGAACATGATGACCATTCTCCGGCTGCTCGATCCTGCTGTCTTGCAGAATGTAAGCCAAACTCCCCTTCTCAATACCTCCCCTTTCCCTTGCACGCCTTTCGTTGACGCATCTCGTCCGATAGATCGGCCCCTGGCTCCCATACTGCCTATATCTCGCTGCCCGTGTGCTCGTACAGACGCTCTCCGACCAAGATCAACAACAGGACGACGACACTGCCAAACACCTCGAGTCTCTCGACCTGCTGATGAATGTGCTGCGGAACATGAAGACAAAGAGCCCATACACATCATCTCTGCTAATGCAGCTGGAACGCGATATCGCTGCATTCGGCAAATTGAATCCGATCGGACATATTGTCGTTCCCATGGATGAGGTCACAGAGGTGAGTCTCCCAAAGACTGCGAAAGCCTGCCTCCCTTCTAACGACGTTAGACTCTCGAGCAGGAAAAATCATCCGCGGCGTTTTCCATGAACGCTGCATTCGGGACGTGATGGACATCTTTTGAGACCGCCCTTGGATGTAAAATTGCGCTTGTAGGTCTATATAGCAGTGATGATATCCAGTCAGTCTACACCGTGTATGATGACTTGACCACATTCCTAAAAACTCCCAATGCCAGATGATAATAAAACCCAATCTTGCTCCATCGCTTCGCATGCCCCTCATCACCTTGAGTCTTCTTCTTTGGTGTCTGTTGAAGCTTCTTCGCTCCTCTCTTGCCACGCTTATTGCCTTTCCGGAAGACCCTCTTCACCCTGAAAAGGTAGTATAAAGCCATGGCAGCCAGCATGTTGAAAGCGATATACCCAAACATGATGCCCAGGTTGCGGTATTGCTGGGATGGATACACTGAAGATCCAGCAAGGAATTGGTCCGCATTTCGAATGGGACAGTACTCGCAGTTCACGTTGGCCGTGGGGTTAAGCAATGTCCCCGGCGCTCCACCGTTGATGTACTTCGCAAGATACGTCCCGCAGGTCTGGCCCTGTGGTGGATCGAAAACAGCCAGTTCGTTCTGTGCGCAGACAACAGGTCTGTTTGCAAGGCCTGTCCCAGCCCATCCGCCAATCAGGTATGTAAAAGGCGACACTCGCCACATGAAGATCCAGAATCCGGGCAGTGCGGTCGGCGATTGGAGCACACCATTGAACTGCAGCGTCAAAGTGAATAGAATGGTCGACACCGTTCCAGCAGTCTGTGTGTCCGGCATTGTAAAGATGATCATCTGCGCGAATGTCGAGGCGAACAATAGGAATTGCAGGACGAAAGCGAACATGAGACCTTTACTCGCCGAATCTTGATGATATCCAAACACTGGGAAATACCAGCAGGCCCAGACAACGACCGACAACAGGCACTGGTACGGGATCTCCACGAGAATATTCGCAAGCACGAAGCTGACCCAGCTGTACATCTTGGATGGAGACTCCCGAATTTCGAACAGGGAACGTTGTGGAATAACCCGTGACATGATCTGCAAAACATTAAATTAGCGACCACTTCATGACTGGGTAAAATTGGACGCGCATACCTGGTTCGCAACCGTCGAGAAAGTCGCATTTAGCATGAATATGGCGAACAAGGTATTCTGCAGGCCAGTCTCCGAGGAGTTCTGGAGAAAGAATGTGAATCCGATAAACAATGCGGCCATGGTGCTTGCTTGGAATTTGGCGTAGATGTAGCCTGGGGTTCGCCAGTAATCCTGAAAGAGTCGAACAAGGACACGACGGAACTGAGTTGGGAAGGAAACGGCGAATTCTAGATTGTCGTCCGGATCAGCTGGCTTGTCGACACGGTGCTGGATACCACTTTGCAGTGTATTATTGGTGGCAGCGAATGCGTCACTGGCCTTCCAGACCTCCGGCCAGTCGTGCGCAGGATTGCCAATGACATTGAGGATATATTCGGCAGGATTTTCCTTTGGGTCGCAGTGCCTAGCACCTCCAGCCTCGAAGTATCCAGTGAGAGTGTGGCAATCAGCGCCCAGTGGGCCGAAATACGTCGTTCGACCACCCTTTGCTAGGAGCAAGATGGAATCGAATTGCTGGAACAACATGGCCGACGGTTGATGGATGGTCGCAAGGATGGCTTGACCGTGGTCAGCCAACTTTCTCAGTAGAGACACGATCGTCCAAGCACTTTGACTGTCTAACCCAGATGTCGGCTCGTCGAGAAACAGTATGGCCGGTTTGGCGGCAAGCTCGACACCGATAGTAAGTAGCTTTCTCTGCTCGATGTTGAGTCCTTCTCCTGGTTGTCCGACAATAGCGTCACAGAAGTACATCATATTCAGCATCTCGATGACTTTCTCGACGTGGGCGTATTTGTCTTCCAGCGAGACGGAAGCTGGTTGCCTCAAGACCGCCGAAAACCTCAGGGCTTCTCGCACCGTACTTGTTGGAAGATGCAGGTCTTGTTGCTGCACATAGCCGGTCTTGCGTTGAAATGATCGCTTTAATGCCACGCCATCTACCATGATAGCCCCGGAAACCTTGCCGATAGTGTTATGACGCTGCGCAAGCGTATCCAACAGTGTCGTTTTACCGGCGCCTGAAACTCCCATCAAGCAGGTAAGCGTGCCAGGAGTGACCCACCCAGTCACATTATCAAGGAGCCGTCGTGGTGTACCCTGGATGCTGATGTCCAGTGTCACGTCCTGCCAAGTCAAGGTGCCACTATGTTCCAATGCCTTTGCAGCCTTCGTATTCTCTTGGGCAGCTTCGGCTTCTGTGATGGTGGTAGTCTTTGACAGTTTCTCTTGAATTTTGAGAGGGGTGGCAACGAACTGGTTGGACTTCTCAGATCCAGCTGTCTCAACATCCCCATCTGCGTGGACTAGTGACAGTGCTGCTTTTCGGTTCCGAAAAATGAGTCGCTGCGGTTGGCCTACCGCCGTAGAGCGAAACTCCGTCGCAATCAGATATAGTGGAAGGAAGAACATCATGAAGGCTATTACGATTCCAAAGTTTCGCCAGAGATGAGAATAGCTGTATCCGTATCCAGAGGACACCCAATCGTCTCCCAAGACAAAGCGTGAATTTGGTTGAGCACCGATGAAGGCGCATGCGAAATTGGACTTGCCAGCGTAAGGCGGAACGATATTTTGTGGTGCGCAAGGATAGTCTCTCCCGTGCACCTCATTGACGAGTAGAGCTTCGAAGATGTACGCAATTGGATTGATGTAGTTGATCCATCGGAACCACGGATGCATATAACTCGTCTGTAGTGTATAACCGGTGTAGATGACCTGGACGAGTACTCCTATACCGGCAATTGCAAATGCCACGGGAAGTTCCTTCGAGAGTGCACCGATGCTCCGAAAGATTGCTGACATCAAGAGAAGGGCGACAAAGTTAAAAAGCAGGAATATGAAGAAGTTGGAGGCTTCCGGCCGCAAACCAGTCAAGAAGTAAAAGACGAGATTGAAAAGAGTCGCAATGACAAATTTCACAGGCACATCGACCAGATAGGCTGCAAGAGCGTCGGTGAACGGATGGTAGAAAGCATAGTTCTTCTGCTTTTGGACGATCCCACGCTTCGCGAACAGTGAGGAGATCTCGGTCACCGCCATGAGGGCGTTCATCAAGGTAGCGAGAAAGATGACGGAGCCTCTTGATGGAAGGCTCGCCGTTGTGTTGGGCGGACCGTAGAAAATGCTACCAATGATGAGGGCGAGTATAACTCGGCCAAGTGCAAGGGTCACGGTCGCTCCACGGTCATTCCATAGCAATTGTGTTGATCTCGTAATGCAGAAATTGGTCTGCATCCAGACTGAGGATAGGTAGGGCGACTTCATCCGAGTGTGCTTTGCTTGTGCCGAGCGGTGGGCATTACGAAGTGTCTGGAGGCGGCCAGTTTGCTGGTCATCTACCTGGCTCTGTGCAACTTCGGCCATGCAAGTAGCATATTCCTCAGATTGATGCCAATATTTTTCAAAGTCCAGAGATGTCGTTGGGATGGTGCCCGTAAATGAACTCTGCACTCGTCTCTCGGAAGGGTTTGTGACGGAGGTGAGGAAGTCCGGAGTCGTTTGTCGTGGGGGACAGTACCACCCCATCCTCTCGAAATACGGACGTGCCAATGCGACCGAGCCGAAGAAGATCTGTCGGCCTTCATACAAGACCAAGACCTTGTCGAAGAGATCATAGACGTTTTGGCTCGCTTGGTAGAGAGCAACAGCCTGAGTAACCCCCGGAACATCTGCCAATGTCCTCAGTGATCGAACAAACTCCAGGGCTGTTGCAGAGTCGAGACCCCTTGTAGAATTGTCCCAAGCCGCAACGGATGATCGTGCCAGGGCCATTTCTGCAATGCTGACACGCTTTCGTTCACCACCACTGACTCCACGAATAGTATCATTCCCAACTTTGGTGTTTCGAGTATGCGTCAACCCAAATATGCGTAGCATAACTTCGACCATGTGGTTCGCATGCGTTTCTCGATCAACACCTTGGATACGTGTGCGAGGAGTCTCGGCCACGGCGGCGAAATGCAACGTCTGCCCCACAGTCAAGTGAGGGAAATGCTCATCATCCTCGGCGGAGTACACGGCTCTGCCCTTGAAGTTCTTGACGAATGCAGCCTGAGGAATTCCGTCGTATGTGATCTTCGTGTCGGAGGATTGTGTTAGGCCTTGTTGCTGACCAGTAATGGCTTTGAGGAAACTTGTGCAGCCACTTCCGGGTCTTCCAAGGACAAGGAGCATCTCGCCACTCTTGATGGAGCCATTTAAGCTATTCAAAATGACCTTCGGTTGGCGTCCTGCCTTCGTAAAGAGCATCGGGAGCCGTGCCAACGCAAGGAATGGAGAAGCTACTGTCTTCTGGAGGGCCACGCCGGACCCTGTTCCAGACAGCGTGAGTGATTCGAATGAGAATCCCACCGATGCTCGCCCGATACCATCCTCTCTCACCAACTGCATAAATGCAGACGCCCAAAATCTGAAGTCGAAAGCCTCATTTTCTGGGTCTAACCGTGGATCAATGTCTGAAAGAGTCTGGGGTGCGATGCCGATATTATTGGATAGATTTGTCGCAATTCGAGTCAACTGTGCATCCTTCTGCGCGGTATGAGGTAGCCCATGGTGTTTATGTTTGGACTTTTGTTGCTGGGCGTGCGCTTCCAGCCCATTTCGTAGACGATCGTGTATCGCAGCTGTGTATACCTCTCTGTAGTCAGACTCTGTGCTTGATCTGCGACTGCCTGGGGAAGCCATGGGCGGTGAGTGGATCTGGCTGTCCGCGTAGAACAAGAGCCGTTGCTTTTACAGTGAGAAGCTTTAGTCGCATGAAGTCCATGTGTCTTCCGCACAGAGCGCCTTATGTGTCGAAGGCAGACTCCCGCCATATGAGCGTCTCTAGTCGCGCACGGAGGACCCGAGCTGGACATTGAGGAGCCGAATTGCGATGTTACCCATGAGGTATGATGACAACAATTAAGCTCACGAGGTTGCTTGCACCGCACCGGAACAATTGAAACCACGGACCTGGACATATTCGCGACCCTAGGTAACCGTGATTCATGGTGCACCTGCAAATTAGTGGTTCATCATATGAATCGTCCGAGGACTACTACTCCTTCAATGGTTGGCCTGAAGGTTTGAATGAGGGCTAAGTTCGTGGAGAACCGAAAGATTTCTAGGCGTCGCATGGATTTCTGCATCTGGGCTGCAGAAAAGCCCCAGCGGACGCCTAATAAAAGGAACAACCTCGCTTAGTCCCCGTATTTCGTGGGATCGAGCTCCCGAAAACAGTCGCAAGGTTTCGCAACACATTGTTGCTTGGACACAAGCTTTTTGTCAACACGAGTTGACCAATGTCGCCAACAAAGAGAGGGCGAAGTTTGCGATTCTCTTCTCGCGAATCTCTTTTCAGCTATGGGGATGAAGAGGGTCTGGGCCTGTGCCACATTCGAGAACCCGAGCCACAAAGCTGACTCCCCCGATAGCGAGCCTCGTGTTGGAGATACCACGTCACAGTCCTGGAACCCTGCATAGTGCTTGGATGTCAATTTCATGACATAAACAAAGCACCTGAACCAATACGAAGCGCCAAAATGTTACTGTACTAGTACCTGGCTCGGCATGAGGCTGTTCCGAACGTTCATTTGCACCGATCCGAACACGATCTTTCTACTCAGAAGGAAGCATTTTCAGATTTTGTAGCTGACAACTTGACAAGAACACATGAAAGTATCTCAATTTTGACATTGAGGCTGTTCGCAATTTGGTAGGTACTCCCGTGGCAGTGTATTCTCTCTTTTCATCAGAGTATGGATCTATTTGCAGACCGGGCCCGAGAAGATGAAGTCGACAAGGTTCCACGCGAAAACTTCTACATTCGGCCAAGTGGCTGCCCGATATGGAACCATGATATGGCACATATAAGATGAAGTACCCATGGCTCGACAAGCTCCGTTGTTCAAATCAGTGCTCCACATCTCATCCAGACTGCAAGCATAACACATCACCTGGCAATTTCTTTGCTCAAATAACCCCTCCACCAACTCAACATCAACATGGGCATTCTCTCCCATTCGGGGAACTCAACATGTCCGGCCGAACCCGCCAATGCCAACGCTGGAGGCGTACCTATCACAGGTTCTCTGACCCTGCAGCACCTCATGCAAATCATCGCTTGGGCCTGCTTCGGCGTCACGGCACTACTCTCCCTAGGACTCATCATCCCACATCTCTTTCACTATAGAGTTCCCAATGAACAACGACAAATCCTCCGCATCGTTTTCCTTCCGGTTGTCTACTCTCTCTTCTATGCGCTCTCGCTCCAGACATACGCTGGCGCACAGTATCTCCAGCCCGTTGCATCACTCTACGAAGCCGTGGCTCTTGTATCCTTGTTCTTGCTCTACGTCGACTTCGTTACTCCTGAACCCGATACCAGAGACGAATTCTTCAGCAAGCTCGAGAACACAAATAAAAAAGGCCAGAACGTTCCTGGAGGCAGGCTAAAATGGTTTCGCGTATGTTTTTCTTGCTAGCCCCGCACGTACCACACTAACCCTACTACAGCGCTCATGGAGAATCGTATTCTTGTACCTGGTGGCATACACGATCCTTATCATCGCCCAGGAAATCACCCAAGCAACCGGCAGCTATTGCGCGACCTCCATGAAGCCAAAGTTCGCTCATGTCTGGGTACGTTCTCCGCCGCTCCCTCACTTTATACACTCAACACTAACCGTCTATCTCTACAGCTACAAGTCTTGGAAATCGGATCCACGATCTTGGTCATCATTACTGTGATCCGCTTCCAGCGCCGCCTCAAAAACCACATGGTCGGCCGCAAAGCTCTTCCCAAGCTTCTCAGCTTCAAGCTCTTCGTCGCCATAACCACGATTCAGCACGTAAGTTCGACAATGTCCCCATTCCCCATTCCCAAACATGGCTGACTAACCTGGCCACAGTTCGTGTTCAGCATCCTTGCCTCGCACGTCTCGGGCAATTCGAAAGTCACATACCACGACATCACCATCGGCATCCAGGCTCTACTCGTTTGCTTTGAGTCTCTGATCAACGTGATCTCTTTCTATTTCGTCTTCCGAGCCGGCGAGTACAAACGGGGCCAGAAGGGAGAAGGTGCTTCTCGCACTGTTTACGGCCCAGCAAGGGCTTTACTGAGTTCACTCAACCCGGTGGACTTGCTCCGTGGTATCATTTTGGCATTCGGAGGGTTTGCCAAGGTTTAAGTCTATGTCTCGGGCTGATTTTGGGCGTTGAGGCATGTGTCTGTATCTGGAATGTGGGCTAGAAATGGACCGGGGAGTTCAATGGATCTCAATCCCGTTTTTCGTTTATACGTTTGGATATCTGGTAATTAGCAAGGAGTTCACGGATAGCGGAGGATACCAGGACTCATCGTCTTTGAAAGACGGGCATAGAACATTGACAAAATTGCTCAAAAGCTCACTTAATCTGGAGACTTGTCTACACAAGCAGAAGATTCACCTTCTCACCATCGATGGTGTCAACTAGCAAGCACAAAAATGCTTCAACAACAGCCCTAATTTGAGCATGGGTCACAAGTGTACATGTGAATCGTGAAGATAGTGATTCCGGTGGTCAATGGTGTATCTGGCGGTCAATGGTGTATCTGGTGGTCAATGATGTATCTGGTGGTCAATGATGTATCTGGTAGTCAATGATGTATCTGGTGGTCAATGATGTGCTTGGTGGTCAACGATGTGTTTGGTGGTCAACGATGTGTTTGGTGGTCAACGATGTATTTGGTAGGTCGCTAAACAATGCAACTTGGGGTGAAGACGTCTATACATACCCGAGGGAACCAGTACGTAGGTTAACAGGAGCCAGTACGCTCAATGTACCCAGATATGCACAAAGCTAAACAAGATGGTATCTATTGAAACACCAGAAGATACTGTCCTGCTATATCTACAGCAGTATATACACCAGTCTCAATGCGAACACCGCTTGGAACCCACACAAAATGACCACAATAGTCAAAGTAAGAAACACCCGCAATATAAAGCTACAATGACAACTGTTGGTATCAGAATGGTCTTTTTGCTCCGCGTAGAACACCCATGAACGCCTCTCACTAATGGCAGCCAACCCAATATCAATCAAACACATCACTAGCAACCCGTTCCTCCAACATCGCCATAAACTCTGACTTACGTTGCATCATCACCTTCTCCTCCTCCGTCCCCTCTGACGGACGTCCTCCCTCCCATTCCACAACCATCTTCGCAATCTTGAGTGCCCCCTCCCTCACACCATCCCTAAACTTCCCCGTCCCACAAACATAAACCCTCGCCCCCTCCCTCCACACCTCCACCACATCCATCGCATCGGATTCCCTCACCATCCGTTCGCCAACATACTTACACCCATCCGACTCTTGACTGTCCCTCGAAAACGCATACCTAACATCAACCACCCCCCGTTTCACCCACTCATCAATCTCTCCACTATACAACCTATCCTCAGTCTTGCTCCGACACCCCACGAACAACACCGCCCTCGCCATCTTTCGTCCCGGATTAGCCCGCATCTGCACATCCCGCTGCTGCAAGAACCCGCGGAACGGGGCAATCCCCGTCCCCGCCGCGAACATGAGTATCGGCGTCTCAATGCCCAAAGGTAATCGAAACGTCTTGTTCGCACTGGGCCGGACGCTGACTTGTATCGAGTCCCCCTTGGTCAAAGACCGTAAGTAATTCCCGCAGACACCTTCAAACGGTTGGCGTTGATCTGGATCAGATAGTGCGGGCGTCTCGATCACGCCGTAAGTGATGCTGCATTTTGTGGCATCTGCAAGCGGCGAAGAGGAGATACTGTACTGTCGCACATGAAGTGGTGGAAGGAGACCTAGAAACTCGCCGAACGGGAGGTTGACGCTTGAGTGCTTGACCAAAAGATCGAACGGACTTGTTCTTTTGCTGAGGATCTCTGTTTCGAACCGGGTGTCACTGTCGGCAAGATCCGTGAGGTACGTCTTGTCGGAGTTGTCGTCAGTGTACATGGCTAGGGTGCGTAGATTCTGGACAAAACATCAGTAGCGGTCGGACAGTAAGAACACAGAGTAATCACCTTCTTCGTCGCGGGTTGCGACAACTCGACATAGCTCCGCAAAACGTCAAACGCCGAGAGCGGGACGTTCTTCGGAATAATGGACGGTCCTGTCGCTTTGACAGTGACGACTGCGTCCCAAGGCAGACCAAAATGCGCCATGACGCGTTTGACGCTCTTTTCCGAGTTGAGTGGCAGTACCGCCAGGTAGTCGCCGCATTCGTAGGTCATGTCGGATGGCAGCTCGATCTCCATGTGGCATTTGGTCGGTTCTCCAGCGCCAGTAAGTACCTTGTTTTCAGTGACTTTGGCGATGCTGACATCGTAGCGAAGACTCGAGGCACGGGCATTGGTGGAGACCTCGACCTCCATTTCACTTGTCGTCTGTTGATTTTCTGCTTGTCCAGAAACATTTGGCCACAAGGACAAATCAAGCCAGTCTTCAAAGTCGCCGTACAAATTGCCCTTCGCTGCGTCGGCGTAGCCTGCGGGCGCTATGCGCTTGGCACCATACTTTTCGAGCAGTGTGTCAGTCAACTTTGGGATGCGATGGAAGGTCTGTGACCAGTCCCCTGATACTTCAGTCAAAATCGTGATCCAGCGTAACGAGGAGGAATACTTACTATGACCGCACCCAAAGACAGTATACTCGACTCCGGCAAGCGAACCTTCTTTGCACCCTTGAAGCCACTCGATGAATCTGGCTGCATTGTCCGGAGGTTGCCCTTCATAAGAGGAGGTGATAACAACAACGGGTGATCCTTTAGGAATGGCCTCTGTTGCGCTGTCCATATCCGCGACACTGGCTTGGAAGCCGTGAGATGAGGCATTGGACGCCAGTCTCTGTGCGAACGCTTGACATGTTCCAGTATTCGAGCCGTACAAAATTGTCATCGGCTTTGTCGTCGCCGACGACGTCTGCCGTGGAACATCCCCATGGAATTCCGTCGCATTTGCCACACCGTTGATGCCGCCCACTCGAGTCTTGTTATGTATGACTCTGTCGACGGTCGTTGCGTCCATGTTCTTCCGAGGCGTGACTCGGACATATAGGTCGTCAGGCTTGATGGTGAGGTTCTGCTTGATCTTCAAGGTGTATTTGGGATCATCCAGCTTGACATCGAAACTCTGGAGCACCATCGCCATGACGAGCATCGATTCTTGCCAGGCAAAAGGACGGCCGATGCATGCTCTTTTTCCATTTCCGAAAGGCTATCACATGTCAGATCATGCTGGAACAGACTCGCTGGGTGTGTACTCACCTTCCAGCATCCAGGATGCTCAGCCATGATTTTGTCAAAGTTCTCGTCGGACATTCGATCGGGGATGAAATCTTCCGCCGTTTCTCCCCAAACCTTGGGATCTCTTTGAGCCTTTCCCAGCAAAATCACCACATGGTCGTCTGGTTCAATCTTATATCTGCCACCATCCACAGTCACGACATTGTGTGCTATGTCCGGATTCACCTTCTTTTGTAAGACGGGCACCGTTGGGCTTAAACGAGCAGTCTCTCGGAATACTGCGTTCAGGTATTTGAGCTTGTTAATATCCTCGACTTCGATCGCTCGGGTGCCAATGACGTCGTCAACCTCTTTCTGGGCTTTCAAGTAGGTATGCGGGTTCTTCAGTAAGTGCGCCATTGCGAATGATAAAAGTCCTGAAGTAGTTTCGTGGCCTATTAGGAGTTAGTATAGCTTTCCACACCGAGCCACCTTCACTCACCAGCTATAAGAAAAGTAGTCATCTGTGCTGTGATCAAATCGTCACGCATAACTTCACCTGTCTTTGGGTCTTTTCCATAGATCAGATTATTCAGAAAATCCTGCTTCTCCCCGGGGTCGGCTCGGCGACTTTCGACTATGTCCATTCCGACCTTCTTCATAAAAGCTAAACCTTTCTGACGTTCAGCTTCCTTTCGAAACATGAGCTTGTTGACGAAACCAGGTCTAGTGTTCTTCGCATTGTTTTCCTTCAAAACCACCAGCATCGCTTCCACGAAAGGGTTCATAGCCTCGGTGTAGAAGGAGTTGAAGCGATAGTTCATGGTACATAGCGCAATGGTGTCGAGTGTGAGTTTTGTGAAATCGTCCGTAACACATATCCGGTTTTCAGGGCCTTTTCTTGCCCAAGAAAGAATGAGTTGGTTGGCAATGTCTTTCATGTTTGTAAACATTTCTTGAACCGCCAACGGTGCGAAAGCTGGCATGAGGATCCGATGGGCCTGAGCCCAGTCCGGGTCTTCGTTCAGGGCTGTGAAAAGGCCTTTCGCATCTCCGTCGTTTGCAATCACTGGCGGAACCTTGAGGAAACGGCGCTCATCGGTCAACTCTTCTAGCAAAGATTCTGAGCTGCAAATAATGCGCCGCCGTGCGCCTACTGAGGCCTGGTAGATTGGTCCATAGATATCAGCGACACGCTCAAGGGATCGAAGTACGCTGCCTTCACTATCCCATAAATCCAGTAGGTTGCCGAGTATGGGAAGTCCACGTGGTCCGGGTATCTTTTCGGTCATCTTGGAAAGGTCAAGTAAAGGTAAGAGGACAAAACGCCAATCTTTCGAGCGTAGGAATCAGGCAATAGGCAAGAAGGGTATCTTAGGGATGAGGGACAACTTGACCTTGAAATAACCCACGATAATATATAATTGCAACGCTCGGCGCATGTGTTGCGCATGAGGCACCGAGCTCAGCTTCAGGGCCGCAAGACATTGTGTTGTAGCGATCCGTATTCGAATTGAGCATGCAGCTCGAGGCTGGCGCAACATCTGGTTTGAGCAGCGACCCGTGAACTGTAGAACCGAAAAGCAAAAGCAGAAGGAAACGCGAGCCTAAAGCAACGAAGAAGTGGAGCAGCATCTCGGTATGGTTGGCATGCATAGAACAGTCCTGGGCATAGGGATGGAGCGCCTTTCTTTCACCCCGGAATGCTCAGATGTCCCGCCCCGGCATGACGATGCTGGGAGTCCGGGACCCTGCTTGCTGTCTGTTGCATGGCCATTCAGGCCACCCACTTCACTGCTCATCACTATCCAGAAATCCGTGTTCGGTTTCTGCTGTGCCACCCATTGGATGGCATTTACCGCAGTTGTCGCGAGACTCGCGACCATGAAAATTCTCGTATTTCGTTTCGTGTTCGCACAAAATTCCGAAACACGGTCTGCAGCAAGGGTGGAAGAAGGACACTTCACAAAACTCTCATTGTATCCAATTCGGGTGCCAGAACTCTCGAACAGGAAGGCTTAAGCCGTTCAGCTCTTGCAAGTCTATTGCTTGCGGCCCTTTTTCCTGGAGGGATGGTTACACGGTAGTCAGGTGAGGACGGGCTACACGATGTACACCTACGATCCGCAAACACCAAAGCAAGTTCAACACATACTCTCTTCTCATTAAATCAAAGCGCCAAAATATATACGAACTTGTGCCTGCCACTCGTGACGTGCATACCTGGTACAATGTTCCCCAGTTTCAGCTTCTGCAAAGAGCTGTCAAAGCTCTCCGCAAACACGAAATGCTTATTCAATGCCGCTTGCAAACCACAAAATAAAACTTGTCCTTCACCGCGTGATTCGAGCCTCGAAACTCCTTTGCTAATGCTCCACAAACAAGCAGACCCTCAACCTTCATCTAAATACAGGCTTATCAGATATAGGCCTAGGCCATGAAAAGCAACAGCTTGGGAGATGACCCCTTTGCGTTAAGCAGCCCTCTCGCGTCCTCATGATGGGGCCGCAAATCGATGATGCTGAACACCAGTGAGAACGCGGGCGTGAGATTAGCCGACAGGTCTTGAGGCACGAAACTTGTAAAGCGGGATGGCCTGCAGAGCGCCAAATGCATTCCAGTATATAACATCAAAATCCAAAAGGATTGTCTGCGGCTATGGCACAGTTAGTTTTCATCTTGTGATTGAATAGACCGCATAACACTTACTGGCATGGGCAAGATTTGCACGGCGACCTGTAGGTTGAGGAGTTAACTTCTTCGCCGCTGTTCCAAACTTGACGTTGGGAGCTGGCCCAGTCTTTTGTGGCTGCAAGGCCGCAACGGTAGGAAATTGAGGTATCGGTGGCGGCGAAAAGCTCTGATATCCATTCTGTTGTGGTGGTTGACCGAATCCTGTCGGCTGTGGCTGGAGTTGCTGCTGGAAGCCTGTAGGTTGAGGTTGGAATGACTGGGGTTGACCAAAACCCGTAGGTTGAGGTTGGATACCTTGACCAAACCCATTGGTTTGAGCTTGCTGTAAAGGTGCTGTATACCCCGTCCTCTGCGGCTGTAGCGCTGGTGGAAGAACTGAGTTCACACCGCCAGGTGCTCCAGTTTGCTGAAAGGGAATTCCTGTAGGCTGTGGTTGGAACGACGGGCGAGGGTCTGCAAATGGACTTCCAGCAGCGTTCCCGTTAAGGTACGGCTGTTGAAATTGCGGGAATTGCTGTTGTTGTTGGAAACCAGTAGGTTGAGAAACCAGGCCAAATTGACCATAGCCAGTTGGTTGGCTTTGCATTTGCATCTGTTGGTATTGTTGTTGCAATCGCTGCTGGTTAATGTCATTCAAACTCTGACCAGGAGGTGCTTGCTGTGCCGAGGTCCGTGGAATTCCTGTCAATTGTGGTTGCAAAGCCTGAAGCCCAAACTGGCTTTGCTGAGGATTTTGTGGTGCGGACGTTGGCCGTGGAGGTGGAGGTAGAAGGTTTGTGCCAGTAAAACTTTGTGGAGCCATGGGCCTTTGCCGTGGAGCATTGAATTGCTGGGGTTGAAAGCCTGTCTGCTGTGGCTGTATTCCAGTCTGCTGAGGGGGGAGCTGCGAAAAGAACTGCGCATTCGCTCCCGTCTGCTGCGGTTGTTGCATGGGAGGAGCTGCTACAGCTTGAGGTTGCGGTTGCGGTTGCTGCGCTGGTGCTGGCTGAGACACTGCTGGGGTGGAAGGTTGCGCAGGTGTCGGCATGAGAGGAGCATCCAGTAGGGATAGATCTCGAATGGCGCCAGTGGGAGGCTTTGGAGCCGCCGGCGCAGCAGACTGTGCTACCGGTGCCGGTGTTGGAGCAGTGGACTGTGCAGATGGCTTCACAGTCCATGCATCATCGTCAAACCCACCTTTCGGCTCTCTTGAAGGTGCCTCTGTCAACGGTGTCGCCTTTGCCTCCGTCCTAGGTCTATTGTCGCTTTCCGCCGCTGAAAATGCATCTGCATCGACAACGTCAGTCGTCTGGCGATTAGCGTCTGGCCTGCCTCTGCGAGTGTTATTGTGCAATGCTCCACCAGGACCGGAAAATATCCCTCCTGCTGGAGTCTCGCCGTTGGTGCCATTGACACTTGCAGATCTGGCTCTTCCGAATCTCTGGTCGAGATACTTGATGACTTTGAGTGTATCACCCTCCTTCAACCCCAACGTACGTAGAGTCTCCGCTGTGATATCCGGTAGCACACTTTCGTCCATAGAGTCTCGTACCATCGCCTGAGAATATCTTTCACACTGATGCGGTCCCACGCCAGCCTTCAGGAAAAAGTCAAACCAATCATAGTCAGGGACCTTAGGTTGGTCCGAACCACGAGGTACGATGCTGGCTCCGCTTCGAGAATTAGTGTGGTCGATTGATGCTTGCTGACTTCGGCGTTTCATCTTGATCAAATCAGCCACTGGAATGTGTTCTTCGATCGATTCGTTCGTTACCTTCTCAATATATTCAAGGTCTTCTGGCGACATTTTCGTCACGGGAACGGCAATTTTGACGCCATTGACCTTGTGCAGATGGATCTTGCCGTCTGAAATTCCCAAGAATTGAGCTTCAACTTTGAACGTTCCGGAGTGGTCAGTCCACGTCCGTACTTTAGCTGTATCGGGCTTGGATCGTTTTTTCCGGTCATCTTTATCTTTGCGGTCTCTACGACCCGACAGGTCGTCTGCGAGGCTGCTACCACGTTGAGGGATTTCATTGCGGGACCTTGCCTGTTCAGCTTCTTGGCGGGCCTTGTCCGCCCTTGCTGCTTCTCTTGCCAGCCTTTGCTCCTCGAGTCGGTTTTGCTCGATTGTCGATAGACCAGCATTAATACCCGAGCGTGATGGCGGTTCGATGTTGACGAACCCGGTGACCTCGATATAGCTGCTCGGCACAACACCTTCTTTCCCATTGTTGAGGCGCCTCACATTCCACCATTCCTCCGACTTGGTATCATCAAGGACAACGACCTCATCCCCCACGCCGACTGTGACCTCATCATCACCTTGAGCCATAAAGTCATACAGGATTTGGCCTTTCTTATGGCTAGCACCACCAGAAGCCGCTTCGATGACTTCTCGTATGCCTTCAGCGCGATGAGCACCCGCGATCTCGCCAAGGGCACGGACAATCTCCTCGGCAGTGTCTTTCGCACCGGCGTGCAGGTCCAGGCTCTTACTGGGTCTGACGAACTCAATAAAGACATGCTTGCCTTCGATGGAATAGTGCGTCATTTTATCAGCTGTCCATTCCTGCGAAGGGCCGTCTCTTGACTTTTCGGGAGACAGCATAATTGTACCCGTTGCAATGTTGATGCCCAAGGTGGTCGGCATCTTTCGTCTGCGTCCCATAGCCGAAACCATCTCGTTTATGTTGTACAGATGATAACCGCCCGGAGAGTTTATTGGGGCATCGTCATCATCTGGTCGTCCCATGGCTCGATTGTAGGGGGGTGAGGGAAGAACGCCTTGTGATTCATCATCTTGGGATGCATACGAGATGGGAGGTGGTCGTGCCTGCGACTGAGGTCTCTGGGGCAGTGCTGGGGCTTCCTCGTCGTCGTCGGATGCTTCCGGCGTGAGCTCTTGCCGTGGAGGTGACGGAATGTGACGAGCAGCTGTAGGAGAAGTCGGAGGTGCGCCCCCAAGGACGCGGGCGAGGCTGGCTGCGGCAGGACTCTGTTGTGCTCGCGTTGGAGAGCTCGGACTAAGAGGCGCGGCAGGTTCTGGTGCAGCTGGAGCAGGCTGTCTGAAGGAGGTTGCTGGAGAAGACGAGGAGGCATCGCCGAGAATCTCGATATAGTTTGCAGGCGCGAAGCCGAAATCACCGCCTATGCCGACCAAGGTCCAGTCAGGATCCGAGGTATCATACACGTCAAGCGCTGCATCTTCGGTAAACGAGACCTCCTCGTCCGTCTGCCGAGTATAGTCGTAAAGTGCCTTTGCGCTGTGTGTAGGTTTCGCCTCCTCGACGTAATTGTTTGGGATCAAGCCTTCCGGTTCATCATCATCGTCTCCAGCAGCCTTCTTTTTCGCCTTCCACCAGTCATCATCCGCGCTCTTCTCAAGAACATATAGTAGCTCCCCCTCTTTGATTTCTAGTTCACCGGAGCTTTGCGGTTGGTAATCGTAAACTGCCGTACATACTGCCACGAAGCCCATAGTGGGAACAAAATGGATGGCAGTCAAGCAGGACGACAGTGAGGAAGGAGTATTATGAGCCAAATGCCATGAGCTGAAACGCGGCGATAGATTATGCCGGACTTGTTGAGGGAGCGGAAGTTGAGTGTTTCGTGTGGCTCTTTAAGCGAGCAGATGCCGTAAGATGAGTTGGGCCGCCAGACGATGGGATGGGCGACGACGACGACGACGACGACGACGCGGCTGTGTATCTGACGTTACTAGTTGAATGTGCAGGCTCCCTCAGTGAAGAGGTCAGGAGGTTGAGGTAGATAAGTCGCGTTCAAGTCATGCAAGGCTTGCGAGAGAAATGCAGGTCAACTCATGGATAGATTTGAGTTGCTGTCATGGATGGATGGACTACGCAGGTGCTCCGATTCCAGGAACCATGGCAAAGCATGGCAACCAAGTACCTTATTGTCGGCCCGCAAGCTGCAACTCAACTTACGACGACACCCTGCCAAGCCATTACCTCATTGGCCTTTCACATCTGCTTGCTTACACGTACATGCTGCGAGTACAACAGTCATGTTTTCTTATTATTCCTAGACTTATCACATGAAGCAAAGTGGGAAGAACATGGCAAAATCATATCTAGGTGCTGATGAGAAAGACTTCAACTGCAACGACCATTGATTCATCGCGCTGGGAGGGTTGTTATTGCCCAGAGTAACCTCGCATATCATACCTCCTCCACGTACTCTTCCTGGCTACCCCCTGTTTCGTCTTCTTCTTCTGGGTCTTTCTTTGTGCTGGGCGTCTTGATGGACTCCGTCTCATCCTCATCTTCGGCCGAAACAATGCCTCGCAGTTGTATATGCCCGTTTACATCGTCAAGTCTCTCTATCTTCCAGTCTTTGGCGCCCGCGAGCTTTTGCAACTCTTTGCGGAACGACTCGACGTCCTCAGGACTGAGATCGAGCTTCTTAAGCTCGGCTGGGGACAGACTTGAGACTTGACCATCCTTCTGCATGATGACTGTCTCTGCCTTCTCGTCCTGTGTGAGCACGATGCGTCCTCTCTCTAATCTCCTTCCCTCACGACCAACATATTTCATAGCACCGACCTCGATATTGCCCAACACAATCTGCGCGGACTTGCCTTGACCGAGAGTTTGACGGGTATTTCGCTCGTCATTGGCAGCTTCCCAGGATGCAACCTCATCTTCTGTAATGATCTCTTTGCAAGTGATGGGATGAGCTCGGCTCTCCTTTGGCGGCTGAAAGGCCACATCGTTGCATAAGCGCGGTGTATAAATCATCATGAGATATGCGCACGTGGCTGTCTCTTTGATCCAGCCAATGCGATCTGTCAATTGAGGGTTGCAATGAAACTGCACCTCGATCTTGCGGTTGTTGCCCGTAAGATCGCACGGAGTTCCTCCTTCAAGTCTCTGGACCAAATAATTTGTTTCTGCTTGGGACTTCACCTCTGTGGACAGAGTAAAATCATTCTGACCAGCTGACTCGGGCTTCTTTTGCGCCTCAAATTTGCCAAGGACATAGCTCGGAGTGGTTGGATCCTCCTGCGGTGGCCAGACCCTGCCGTTCGCACCAGGCGGAAGGGCGTGGAATTGGGTCACCTGCGAATTGTAGCAGAACGAATACGTCCACCACCCAGTGGAGTAATATAGACATTGATTTGATGACATGCCCTGTAGAAGTTCTGATGCTCGCGTGACTGCACGATCCAGCTCTTTCTCACGATCTCCCACAGAAGGTTCCTCACGTGTGCCATTGTTGACGCCTGCTTTAGCCTCTGGTATAAAGCAGAGATGGGGGTAGCCGTTCAGCAGAAGACGCTCATATGTGCCAGAGGGATAGGCGTCCGCTCCTGTCGCAGTTTCGTGACCTTCGGTGTTGACTGGGGAGGATAGATCGCTCACGTCCGAGGTCGTGGGGGCTGTGTCGGAAAAGAGACTGCCTCCATCGCCATTCGACAATAACGAGGCATCAGCCTCTAGGACATAGGAGTCGGCGAACTCTACAGCATACTGTTGGAGGTTAGCTGGCAGGCCTAACAACAGAGAATGCGGATGGTACAAACCTGTGGAAATGCAAAGAGGTCATCATTAACGCTGAACGCACTCTCGCTTGCAAGACAACGTCCAACGATCCCAAGAACGGCGGCAACATGCAATACCTTCATTACGAACGCCTCATGATATCGACCGCTCACTCCTGCGCAAAGTGTGATTCGCTTGCAATTGGACTTGGAAGTTGGAGAAGCAACACGTCGCAAGATAGACGCGGGCCGCGCCATAGTGACATTCCGGCCAAGGACGTCATCTCCAAGCGACCAGTACCGTTTTACAACGGGGCCTATCAACTTTCCGCCATGTCACCTACGACAGCTTGTCTCTGGCATCCTCTACCTGGTCACAATTGAATCTCCAGTTATTGAAGATGCATCAGGCCAAGGCTGTCACCGCCAGCATCTATTTTGGGGCTGCTTGGAACATTATGCACAGCTTGTCCTCTCAGGCGAGATAATGGCATCCTTGAGGTCTCCGCGAAGTAAATAATACCACAGGGTCAACGGTGATTGGTATTGGCGAATCCATCTCCATGATGTCGCCTCAACGCGGCTGCTCAGTGGCCATCATTGGCGCCTCGTTGACCGGTCTGTCTCTTGCCTTGTCTCTCCTCCAGAATGACCTCTGTTCCCCAGAGGACATGATCATCTTTGACCTCCGTGCTCCCGAAGTACCCGATCCAGCTAACGCCAGCGGTGTTGTCTTGACGCCCAACGGTATCGCTGTTCTGGACTCACTTGGGGTGCTCAGCCAATTCAGACACCTATGCTGGCTGTCAGAGTACCGAACGTTCAAGAACGACCGGGATGAAACAGTAAGAAAGACTTTGATCGCCAATGAGTCGCTTTACGGGTACAAGAACCACCGAGTCTGGAGGAAAACTATCCTTGAAGCTCTTCTAGCTGCTGTCCAAGAACGAAATGTGAGTATCAAGTGGCAAGCCAGGTTCGAAAAGGTAGTTCGGGAAAGCGACGAGGGCGTATCTTTCATCGTCAACGGCGTGGAAGAAACCGCTGATATGCTCTTTGGAGCCGACGGAATACATTCCACTGTACGAAAGTATCTGGACTTTGAAGCTAGCCCTGAATACACAGGCGTCACAAGTGTCTTGAGTCACATCAGACGAGATGAGGTGCGATGGCCCTATGAATCTTACGAAAAGGCATGTACGATTCAGGGAAAGCCAGGCGCCCTCATCGTGATGCCAGAGGATCCCGAAGGCATTGTCGTTATGGTGGGTAAACAGGTCAAGATGGAGCCAAAGAGCAGACAAGAGTGGGAGGAATATGGAACGCATAAAGAGCTCTTATGCCAGTTTTACAAGGAAGGATACGAGGAGTGGGGTCCGACGGCCAAACAAATCATCGATGCCGTGTGCCGAAATCCAGAGACTCTATATATGTGGCCATTCATGAGAATGACCAAATTGAAAAGGTGGTTTTCTGATCAAGGCAAGGTCATCATCATGGGTGACGCAGCCCATGCATTGCCACCTAGCTCTGGCCAGGGCGTATCCCAGGCACTGGAAGATGTCGACTCGTTGACAAAGCTGCTCAGGTCGGGAAAGGAGTTGACGACTGCACTCGAATTCTGGCAGGAAATGCGGCAGCAGCGAATCGACACCATCTTTGATTGGGCTACAAATGCAACCAACGTACAAAGGCTACCTCAGGCAGACCGGGACCAATTAGTGCGCGAGGGCAAGGCGAAAGATGCAAATGCGACGGAGAATTTTGATGACATGAGATGGCTATATCAACCTCAGGTTGACCAAGCAATTGATGCCTGGCTGAAGATCTCCGGGTAATGACAGATCTTGGATCCAAAATATGGTGGAATATTTGGCACCTTTTTTACTGGAGATCTTGTAATATCGATGGCTACCGTACGGGAACATGTTGACGAGGGCGTCTTGATGAACTTCGGGGCAACAGCCATTCTCGTCACCTGCGCGAGCCATGTTAGAATTAGGTGTTTGGTGTTGTGGTTCATTGAGCAAGCAGCTGTTAGAGTGAGTGAAAGGAACGCCGACCAGGCTGCCTCTTCAGGGGTGATGTTTGACGTACGCCAAGCCAGGGACAATCTCGACTTTTGTTGTCTGGCCCCTCCAAATTTCTAGATGAATGTCAGGGACCAAAAGCACAGCAGTCAAGTCGATTTGTTTTGACCATTACTTTACTTGCACCTCCCTTCACAAAAGCACACCTGTCTCTGACATCCATTTGCTTGACCCGAAAACAACATGGCAGGAGAGACCTTTTCTCTTGCAGGCAAAGGCCTGAAACTAGACACCAAGGAAGACCTCGAGAAGCACATTCAACCCCTCGCCAAATCGTCGAATGTCACCCATATCGATCTTTCCGGAAACACACTGGGTGTCGCTGCCTGCGCTGCCCTCGCTCCCATTCTATCCTCGAAAAGAACCCTCCAGAGCGCAGATCTACACGACATCTTCACCTCACGGTTACTCGAGGAGATCCCTCCCGCGCTATCCTCCCTACTCACAGCACTCCTGGAATGCCCCAACCTTCACACGATAGATCTGAGCGACAACGCCTTCGGTCTGAAAACAAAAGACCCCCTCGTCGACTTCCTGTCAAAACACGTCCCACTAAAACACCTCATCCTTAACAACAACGGCATGGGTCCTATCGCCGGCACATCAATAGCCGACGCACTCATCACCCTGGCCGAGCGAAAAGCAGTTGCAAGGAAGGACGGCAAGGAAGTACCGGATCTGGAAAGCATAGTCTGTGGCAGAAACAGGCTAGAAAACGGTAGCATGCCCGCATGGGCAAAGGCGTACGAAGCACACAAGTCCGGCATCAAGAGCGTCAAAATGACGCAGAACGGGATCCGGTCCGAAGGCATATCACACTTGATCTCTTCCGGCCTATCACACTGCGATAGTCTCGAAGTTCTCGACATGCAAGACAACACTTTCACATTCCAGGGCGCACGAGCTCTAGCAAAAGCTCTCGAGGGCTGGTCGGGTCTGAAAGAACTAGGCGTAGGAGACGATTTACTTGGCGGAAGGGGCGCGATCAAAGTCTTCGAGGCGCTAGGTGAAGGCAACAACGAGAAGATTGAGATTCTCCGACTGCAATACAACGATATTAACCCTGCTGGCGTGAAGGCTCTACTGCAGGCGGCGAAAGATGCTCTGCCCAAGTTAAGGAGGGTGGAACTGAACGGCAACAAATTTGAAGAGGAAGATCCGTCGATAGAAAGCCTCGCCGAGCTGCTCAGTGAGAGAAAAGACGAGGCTGGGAAGGACGAGGATCCCGATGACCATTGGGGTTTGGACGAGCTGGACGAACTAGAAGGCGAAGACAGCGACGAGGAAGACGAGGGCGAAGAGGAAGAGGAGGAGGAAGAACAAGAAGAAGCTCGTGAGAAATTGGTCAAGGAGGCTGACGAAGCCGAAGACCAGCCCGTGACGCAGAAGAAGGATGCCGAGGTAGATGATCTGGCAAGCCAGCTGGAAAAGACGCTGTGATGTTCTGATTGGGATCTATCGACTGCGCATATTGGGAGGGCACATAGCATACAGCATACAGCATACAGCGCATTTTTGGCGCACATGATACCCCTTAGGATCAATCTATGAGTCGGCTTGAGAGAGCCCTTGTCGTGCACTTGAGGTAGCATCCAGGTAAAGTCTTTCCCAAGCTCGGCCTGCTCAGGCTAGCTTGTATCAGTGCGAGTATGCACACCTTCCCTGCTCAATCGAGGTCGACCTTAGAGTTCCGATAACACTTGCACGCGTCGGCAAGACCACTATGCTTTCCAGGCAGTATTCCGGCCCTACTCGCAGCTCGTGTGCCGGCTGATCCAGCGGTTTGACGAGACTCTCGTCCACGCAGATATGAGCACCGGCATGCCTTCGGTGATGTCGACGACAACCTCGCTGTCAGCTCGCCCGCTTCATGGTGGACGTCAGCATTGTGGCATGTTGCCTCGGTCGTAGGCAGTCGTAAGTCGACGATACCTTCTCATGATCTCGTCGTTATGTCTCGAGACCCGAACTTCTCTCGGCTCTAGCTCCCATAAATCTGCAACAACCTCTCATCCGCCTCATCCAACACACTCCAATGTTCCTGGACCTCCAGATTCTCCGCCTCAGCCTGGAACATTTTATCCGGATCCTGTCCCGGCCCAAATGGATTCGCATTAGCCCCCGGATTCATCTGCGCCATCTGCTGCGCCATCTGGCTCGCGGCATTCTCATTGCCCAGAATGAAAATGAACACACTCTGCAACCCGAACAAACACAAAAAGTACCACGACAAACTGCTAACCCATCTGACGTCCAAGTCCCGCGTCATCACGCCAGCCTGCAACATCGACTTGAACCGTACGGTGAGTGGGAACGGCAATTTTAGGATAACAAAACCCGCGAAAAAGGCGTTGATCCAGCTCATGATCAGGGTTTGTGGAATCATCATCGCCATGTTTCCCTTCATCATGCCCATCATGCCTTCCATGGCCGCGGGGTCGGACATCGGGTTCGCTGCGGCTTGGCCTCGAGATGCCGGACCGCCCTTGAGGAATGTGCCCTTTTTGTAGGAGTCGATGAGGTATTCTTTTCGAGCGGTGAAGGAGGAGTTGGTGAGGGCTGCGTTGGCGTTGTTTCTGAGGTTAATGCCCCGGAGGATGGCCTGGCGTTCGCGTGATTCGAGGAGATTGGATGCTGGTTTGGGACGGTCTTGGAGGAGGACTGTTGCATAGTGTCGCAGGACGCCGGTCAGGATCATAACGATTGTGATGGGTAACAGGATCCAGTAGCTGGTGAGATGGTTAGTTGATGATGGACATTGGGAGGTTGAGGTTTTGGGTGCTTACAATAGTGCTGGATCCCGATGGATCGTCTGCTCTGCGCCTGGTGCAGCCATGATGTCGGAGGTGCACGTTTACAGGTTATGGCGGACGGTGGATGAGGTACGTATGTGAAGTTGAGGATGTACATAGCAATGCTTTCTGGTCGGAAGCTCGTATTAAGGTTGTTCCGCTGCCGAAGCTTGGCGTTGGTGACGAGGCTGCGATAATCAGGGCGGACATCCGAGCGACATCGACCGCCTAGGTCTTGATGAGTTGCTGGCGCTCTTCAGCTCTAACAATACGATACTCTCTCGATGGTCATGGAGGACGCCTGATATATACTGTTGAGATTTTTCTACATGTGAATGGTAATCATCGAAAGTACAATGCATCTACAGTCGTCGTTGAATCTGGGGCGCTCCCCAGCTACAATGATATACTTTCTTCGTTGGATACGAAGATCTCCTGATATCTAAATATGGAATTCTTTTCAATCTGATGGGCGTTCACCGAGATAACATCGCGTAAATAGATCTCGATGAAATCCTAGCGTACCTCAGGTACAACATACATTTCGCTTGATTGATATGGAGGGTTTCCAATGTCCAACGCTAGGATGCCATTCGATGTCAACGGTAAGCTTCTCGCGCCCAATGAGCTCATTACAGTCGAAGATATTCTGGTACCAACCAGTTATAATGCAGCTTTTGGGCAAGTGGCGCTCTGGAGCACGCCCTATCGATATGGCCTAGACAAGCTGCTTAGCTACCAGGAGCACACCGTTGCAAAAGAGGAAATTTTTCATATGAAAATGCATTTCATTTCGCTATCTGATCGCGCAGCCTTGCGCTATCTCATTGGTTGGGTTTCAGCCTCGTAGGCGCTCACAAGACCTCCCAGTCTTCACCATCCTCGCACTTCTCCCAGCCGCCTGCACACGCCTCACAAACAGCCTTCTCTGCCCATTTCTTGTAGTCCTTTAGTGGCACGACGACATCCATGATGTCTGCCCAAACAACACCCCAGAGGTCTCCGCAGCGCGCGCACCAGTAGAACACCGCACCCTCTGATTCGTCGCCTTTGAAGCCGGCTGGTGGCTTGTCTGTTTCGATGATGGTGGGTTTGAGGTTTGGTTTGGTCGACGTTTCAGTCTTAGGCTTGCTAGTGATGGCGACGGCATAGATTGATTGCGCACCGGTCGTGGAAGAGGAAGATTTGTTTGTCGACATATTGTGTTGTTGATAGAGATGTCTTTTGTGTCTGATGATGAGCTTTCGCGCGTGGAAGGTGCTTTGACAGTCGTTTGTAGAGAGTTGTGGAGGTGTTGACGACTGTAAAAGTGAACGAGAAGTGCGATAGAAGTGCGACAAGAGTCATGACTTCTCAGCATTGTTGCTGGGTGCGGCGGCTTCGATTGCTAGCCGCCCAGCTTTGGTTCAATTGTAAGGCGGACAGCACTAACCTTGGGCTCGGACAAACGATGCTGCCAGTTTGCTCTAGTTCTCACAAATTGAATTCTTTGTAACTGCAATTGCTGTACAATCAACTGATGAATCGTGGCGCGACCCCTGAAATACTGAGCCTTGCGAAAGGAATTGACAACGGCATCGATTTGTGTAAAACAGATGGCTGACCCACGTCGACAGGCGCGTTCGCTGATCATACAGCATCGCCCAAGACAAAGGCGTACCTCAAAGCACGTATGCTGACGACCACGAGATTGACGACAAATCCAGGTTGCACGACCACAGATGATGTTGTGACCTCAACCCGGAAGCATCAACGAGATTTGTTGGCGAAATCGGCGTCGAGCCCCTATCCACAGCTCTTTGGAGTGGAACTTGGGAATGTCTTCCGAGGATATATGACCTGCTTTCCCGGCATCATCGCTTGGTAGAAGGGGGAACCCAGGACTCTGGAGTCCATTTCGCTCCTGGATTTGACGCGGTCACTTCGGCCTCTTTCCATGGATCATGAGGTGGTGCCGTTGGCGTCTCGACGGCATTCTGCGTCTTTTGGGCCTGTGGCGGCTGACCAGGCATGCTTTCGGCCTGCACTCTGTCCACCTGCGGATCACCAGAGAGCTGAGGTGTCACGGCAGGCTTTGGTTTCTCGATGTACTTCGCCTTCGCTGCCCATCTTTCGTCTGCCAGCCTGGCATTCTGTTTGAGGTCTGAGAGCCTCCGTACATCCGCCACTTGTTCTTGGATACTAGGTGGCTCGACTCGAGTGTGCCGGAGCCATTGATGCCATTGAGGGGAGATTTTGACATCGGAATAGTGTGTTTTACGACTGGCTTGGACTATACGACGCCATCGACCCGTGTTAAGGACGTCCTTAAACTCCCAGAATGTGTTTCCGGACAGATCCTGACCTGATGAGGGTATTAGCAATGCGGTTCCAAGGCATGTCTTCTGCTACTTACCGACTAGGAACCTCTTCCGCCATGGAAGTCTGAGCATCTTCCAGCGAACCCATAGATCGCGAGCAGCACCCATGTTGCCGATGAGTATGGACGTGCTATAGGAAAGCAGATGCAAAGGGAAGGGGAAGCCGAACTACTGCATAATGTTGATGTAGTACAAAAATTATGTATGAGGTCGTCATTTGGAGAAGGAAATGGAGGAAGGCTGCAGGCAATTCACTTGATCGACGTCAACCCGCGTCAACGCTTATTCCGCCCGCATGGTTCGGGTTTCTGACAGATGAGGTGCACTGACACTACTGACTACTACAATACATCCCCTAAATATTGTGGTGCACGACTTGCTCATGACACGGTCCTCCAACAACAATCCACTTGACATCTCAATGTGCATTTGCGCCTGCGATACATAGACAACCAACACCACCACTCCGTCCAAGATCGCAGACTACCACCTAACCCCACCACAATGGCGTCCGTAACAAGTCTTGACCATGATATGCGCAAGTTGCGCCTCGACCGATACACGCCTGCGGCTGCCAACCAAGTGCGAAACTGGATCGAGGAGACACTTGGGGAGAGACTGCCGCCCGGCGACTTGATGGACGCGCTGAAAGATGGTGTTGCTCTTTGCAAGTACGAAAGGCCTTCCACGACTTGCGCAGACACGTATGCTGACAGATTATGCAGACTCGTCAACCTTGCCGTCCCTCCAGGCGTGAAATATAAACAATCGAATATGCCGTTCGTACAGATGGAGAATATCGCGCAGTTTCTGAGTGCATGCGAACGTCCGCCATTAAACCTTCCCTCCCACGACCGCTTCCTCACTGTCGACTTATACGAGTCCAAAGATCCGTCACAGGTTCTGCAATGTATTGCAGCGTTTAGCCGAAATGCAAATGCGATTAACCCCTCAGCCTTCCCAACAACACTAGGCGCGAAGAACAAGGGAGTGGGCATGAGCCCACAAGGGACCGGGTCAAGTGGCCCGAGATCACCTGCATATACCACAACCTCAACCAGGCCTCGAGGGACGAGCAACACTACCGCGGAGAGTCCCTCCTTAGCTTTTAATCCTCTGAACAAGTCAGCTTACTCTGGTCGGATCAGTCCTACCAAGAGCACCCTCGGTCGGGGTGGGCTCGCGACTGGCGGGGCAGTCAGCACCTGGAGCAGCAAAGACGACGAAGGGAAGACTGCGCCTGCCTGGAACATACACCAGTATGGCTACATGGGTGGAGCCAGTCAAGGCAACCAAGGTGTGGCTTTTGGTGCGCGAAGACAGATCACCTCTCCTGCACCGAATGTCCCAAGTGCCGCAGAGAAGGAGAAACGACTGAAAGAAGAGGCAGAGAGGAAACGTCGAGACCTTGAAGAGTACGAACGGCGACAACAAGCACAACGACAAGCGGAGGAAGACCAAGCCAGACAGGAAGAAGAGCGTACATGGGCCGAAGAAACTCGTCGTCAGCAGGAACAGGACCTTGCACGACAGAGGGCAGAAGAGCGACAACGTCTGCAAGCAGAGGAGGACGTCCGGCGAGAAGAACAACGCCGCAAGCAGCGTGCTTATGACCTTGAACGCGAACGTGAAGCTGCCGACCAAGCCGAGCGTGAAGCACACCGGGCTGCTGAAAGAACTCGCCAACGTACAACGAGTGACGCTCGCCTGAATGGCCAGTTCCTCAGCCAATACAATGCAGACCAAGCTCGTGCAGAATCTGCGACCGCTCAGAAGCAGCACATTGCCGAACAGCAGTCCGCCGAAAGCAGACGCATCGCCGAACTTGAACGTCAGCTGGCAGAGATTAAAGCACAGCAGAGCGGTTCCGGTCATCAAGCATCAACTGCACGACAAGGCGAAGCTGAAGATGCCGCTCCAACTCTTCCCAGCAGATCCAGACCCAACGTGAGCGACACAAGCCATAACGACGACTGGGAAGCCTCCGAGCGAGACTATCTGCAGAGAGAGTGGCAAAAGGAGCAGGACCTCAACGACCAACCTCCACCAAAGCCAGCACGTCCCAGGGACAACAGTTCGGCTCGCCCGCTTCCAGACCCGACCACATATACTCCTGGCACGAACCGTGCAGACCGGTATTTGGCATCGAACGCTCCGCCAGCCCAACCGCAAGCCAACTCGTACCGTCCACAAGACTATTCCACCACCTCCGAAGTCGATATGGAAGACCAACGGCGCGTCCAGTCTCAAGCACGCACCAAAGCTGGAGGCTGGGCGTCCAAGTCGCTATTAGAGCGGGAGATGGAACGCGAGCGTGAGCGTCAGCGCGAGTGGGAGGAGGGTCAGAAAGACACAGCTTCTAGAGCGCGAGACATTAAACAGGGAAGCGGGCCCGGACAGTCCTGGGATGTTCATCAGTATGGATATACGGGCGGCGATAGCCAGAATCGAGGTGGCACAGGACTTGGTGTTGGAGGGGCAAGGAGGCAGATTATCGGACCCAGACCACCGCCTTAAGTATGATGGGTGCGAACATTTACAGTATATGCTGACCAGTGGGTGACTTGAGGTGTTAACAAACCTTAGCTGAGCAGACGTTGGATGTGGAGAGAATGAGAAACGAGTGACGAGCCTTCAGATATGCATTACAGTCGAGGTCTTAGCCTGACGGTCAGGTTTATAGCTCGTTTGATACATTGCGATTGTACATTGACCGCACGAAACGTTCCTTCTTGCTTCCTTCATGCATCTTACAACTTACGTATCAGCAAGACCTTTCGCAGTCCTCGACAATCTCTCACCACTTTCGACCAACCATGACCACGTCTCTTCCTCGCCTCTTCCTGCCTTTTTGCGTCTCTTTGCATCGCCCAGATCCGCGACCTTGCTCATTCGTCGTTCTACACCGCGATCGACAGCCTTGATCAACGCACCGCTCTGCTTCAATACACCAAGCTGTGCCAGACTGCGGGTCAATGCTTCCAACAGCAATGACACCCTCGCGTTGGCGTCAATGCTGTTTCGGCTGGCGGCGAAAGGCAGGTACTCTTCCTCTAACTTGGACTGAGAAAGGAGCACGTTCGATCGGATGGCCGGCGCTGAATTCTCGAGGATGCGCTGGAGCAAAGACTCGCAGAGGAGAGTGTTGGTCTGGGGATCGAAGACCTGTGCTGTGAGAACGACCTGCGTAAGGACAGGAAGTGGCAATGGTTTAATGAACTCGACGAATAGTGTAAACAAATCTTCCAAGTCGGGAAACGTCGTCGGGCTTGTCGATGTCAGACTGGGATGCGATGAAATAAAAGTCAGAAGACGAAGCAGTCGTAGTCGCAGACTAACACATAAAGGGTCTCCTAGTGCTGTCGCCGAGGAAGACGCTGCTGCTTCACCGTCCTCGTAGTCACTCCGCAGACTGTTGTTGCTACTTCGTGCAGAGGGTGTGCGTGTCCCTGTTCTTGTGCGCAGACGCTTTGAAGGCCGACCACTCACTCCTGTCCCCGTGCTTGCGACGTCCGCGTCATCAGAGAGGTCGGAGTCATCTTTGGCAAGGTAATCGCCGTAAATCTCGTTTTCAATATCGACGTCGACTTCACGCTTCTTGATCTTCGCGTCATGCGCCACGGGCTCCTTAAGCTCGTGAACGAATATGGGTCGGAATTCGCTTGTTGAGCGTGTCGATCCGTCTGCGAATATGGCTCGGACAACGCGTCGGGCTCGCGCATGACCGCCTGCTGCGAGCTCGATGTATTGCCATATCAAACTCTCCTCTGGTGAAAGGTTAGTGCCAGCATTGCGGAGGTGCCAGTCTGTTTCGAGCACGTCGACTAGAAATTCGAGTAGGAGACGGTAGTGGTTCCATCGAGCGGCGTGAATGCCAGGTAGACAGGCGCAATTGAAGGCCCAGCCTACGAGTTGCCAGAAGTCCTCTGCGCCGGCCCATAGGCTTTGAAGACCGGCATATGGCGTGTTCAGGTTCGACCCGTGCTCGCCTAAGTCGTCGTTGCCACTTACGTCGTCGTCTTCGTCGTCGAAGCGGACTCCGCCGCCGCCATGGCGAGATGATCGGAAGTCGTATTTGCGGAAACTGAATGCTTCTGCGAAGTCGGCGTTTACTGGGCCAACTGTCTTGTGGACCAGTCGAAGTAAGCGTAGCGCAGCGTTTGCTTGATCCCACTTTTCGCGTGAGTATGTTCGTGTGGTGAAGACAGGATGCACAGCGATTGTGGCTGCAAGTGCCAGATGAGAAGGTGGTGGTATTGTGACTGGAGTGGAGCGGTTTAGTGAAGAAGCGCTGTTGCTGGTGATGGAAAGTAAGAAATTGTAGGCTTGGGTGAAGAGTTGTTCCTCGTAATATGTCTGGACGTGCTGGGCGAGTTCAAAGGGAAGTTCTCTCGTCCTTCGGTACGATGTTGCTTCTGGTGCGGAAGTAAATGACTTGCCGGATGAACGAGTAGGCGGAGGAGATGAGAGGGGAGAAGAGGCAATAAGATGTGCCATATCTTATCTCCAAAAACAGGTTGATGTGGCACTCTTGTCATTAGTGTCTCAGCAGAGTCCAGATTCCAATGTATACGGCATTTAGACAAGGTCGTTCGAGTGGCATACCTATGGGGTAGGCGATACGAAGGATGACACGTAAAAGTGATCACGAGGCTGATGTTGACGCGACGAGGCTGAGATTATGTCAGCATAGGCTTGGCATCAGATTACCTCCGTCTAACGTTTATCTCTTTCATGCCTCCTTGATCTACCTGGTCACATCGGATGATGTCTAGATAGGTAGTAACAATGATCAAGTAAGTTCCTGAGAAAAGAGCATTCAGTCTCTATAAATTTTTATCGTGGTATGCCTCCACATCGATCCTTACTCTATGTATGCCAGCAGAAAGCTCCTTCCCAATAAAGCCCTATATCTATTGCCGCCTGTGTACAATATGCCGCAAAGTCATCTTTGTCTATGCATTGCATGTACGCAACACACTGTATGAATATCCGTCAGTGAGGTTTCCCCAATATTACCACGAGCAAGGACTTCCAAGTCGCACAGACAGAGGTGATTTTTGGATGTCCACTAGCCCTGGCATACAAGTATACAAGGGTAGGTGGGGGACTGATCGAACGTACCGCATGGCTCTCGTCTGCTTTGTAATGAGGGCCATAAGTATAAAGCACATCTGGATGTTTTATCTCGCAGGTGTGTTCATTCTCTCTATACGCATCACAGGCCATCTGAGTGATCCGATCCCATTGTTCTTCACCCTTTTGACACTTGCAGCGATCAAAGGATTCAGCCATACTGTTTGGAATTTAGTAACGGTTTTCATGCTGCTGCAGTATATACTATGGACGGAAGTTCTTACCTTTCAATGGCAAGTACGCCAATCAGTACCGAAGCCACATGAAAGAGTTGCATCTTGAGTTCGTGTCGAAGAGGCTCACACTACTGATAGTGCAGTATGGAGAGATAAAAAAAATGCGTCGTTGAATATGGTAGAGGACTGCGAAGAATATGAAGACATGGGCCAACGTATCCGATATATATGCGCCGTATGCATGGCGCGAAACAGGCATTCGCAGACATCAATCTATTTCCGTCCAACACGCAACGACTAGCTCTCTGGGGCATTGACCATAAGATCCGCCGGTGACTTTGCTCTAGTGTTACCACGAAGAAGGACTTCAAATCCCATATTGTGATAGTTTGGGAGAAGGTTCACCATACTTGAAGCCAAGTATAGCAACTTAGATAGGTGGGAAGTATCGACTCTTCGCATGACTATGGGACGCTTCGTACTTGGGCCCGAGCGTGGGGTGAAAGTGTCGAAGCACGGACTCGCAGCATATATTGACCGCGTTCGCTACTTCACGACTAAGTTTCTCGGGCACCGACCACGTATACATACAGCAGAAAGTTACGGTTGCTTCTGTTTACTATTTTTAATTGTGCACGTATTGCCCGTGCACCAGCCAATAGCCAACTTTTGTAAGTTTGGAACATTGACTTTCGACGGCATCATCAACAACAGAACTTACTTGTTCGCGTCAGGCGACTTGTATCTCAGGAACGTTTGCATGAAGTTGAGCACATCAAGGATGAGGTCGAACTAAGCTTTACTGTTACCGGCTTTACTCTTCCACCGATGGGCGCAATTGCGAAACAGGACATGAATTGGGATTTACCCTACGCTTCCAACCGTCCTCGCCATCCTTCACAGCGCTGAACACAATTTCTTCACCGGCCCTGCGTGCTCTATTGCCGACGCACGCACCTCAGTATGTATATCTGAATCCTTCCAAACCCTCAATAACCTTTCGACCCTGGCTCTGCTTCTTGTTCTGAATATAGAAATATGTTGTCGTCGTGCAGACAGAGAGAAACGTTATACAAGCAGCAGTGATGCAGGTATAAAGGCCCGGCCTGCCAGGAAGGTTAGTTTGCCGTTCACCGAGCAGGCCGAAGGGGGCTGTTACCTGTAGCCTGGAGCATCTTGACTGCGGAACGTGAGTGGGCCGACGATGCCTCCAATACCTCCAACACCAACAATGGTAGCTGAGCAGAAGGCACGCTTCCACACTCCTCGAATGTTGTTGGCTTGGTATGTCAAACTCAACGGGATGTTCGACTGCGCTCCTCCAATGATCAGGAAGGCCCCAAAATATCGCGCGCCGCTTGGTTTTGCATAGCCCAGAACCACGACTCCGATGATTTCGATGACGCAGTTAAGAAGAAGGAAGGGTGCTCGTAGCCCGATCCGATCTGAGAGGACACTTTCTGACAAGCCCAGGATGGCGCCAAAGACATAGCACTGGAACAACGTGATCAGCCATTGGTACGCGGCAGTCTTGAGCAACCACGTATAATCTTACCGGAGTACTAAGACATTGAGCTGCCGCTTCGGAAAACCCAAGTCCTTCACGCAGGACGAGAGGAAGGAAATATGCCGCAGCATATGTTACCAACGAGGTAAGACCAAAATTAGCAGCGAAGAACCAGATTTTCCAATCCCGAGCATTTGCCAGGTAGGGTCCTAACTTGAAGGGCGGTGATTCAACGTCTAGGCGGTCTCTGTTGATTCGGTCAATGACGATTTTGATCTCGTCGTCCTTGAGGAATTTGAACGATTTGTGTGCATCTTCCGGGAAATCGACGATAAGGAGGTAGGCTACCAGCCCAAAGGCAATGGTGATGATGCCTTCCATCAAGAATATCCACCGCCAGCCTGCACGGCCTCCGACCCCATCCATTTTGGACAGCTATGATGAACTTAGCATTCCACACGCATATCGTGTTGGTGTGCAAGACTCACGCCATACGCAAGGATACCGCCAAAGCCAGCTATGAGCGAGCCTGAAAGGTAGAACGCAGCGTTCCGTTTTGCGACCTCACCTGGATCAAGAGTTAGGGTTGTGATACTCCCTCGTTGGGGCGACCCTCTTACCTCTCACATACCACGTACTAAGCAAGTACGCGCAGCTCGAGAAGAAGCCTGCCTCGAGAATCCCAAGCAAGCATCGCAGGGCGAGCATGGCATGCCAGCTTTTCACAAGTCCATGTCCAACGATGATCAAACCCCATGCAACCACAATACTCCCAAGGAAGCGCCCAGGGCGAAGTTTCTTAGCAATCGCCGTCATGGGTGGCTGAAAACAGATATAGAATGGAAAGAAGACAAGAATAAGTAGAGACTGTCCACCTTGGTATCAGCATACGTACTTTCACGCTTAAGGACAATAGGAGCTCACATAAGCATTTCCCACAAGGTTGAGATCTTTTCCCATGCCAGCAACATATCTTCGATGATCAGCCCTAGCTTTGTGGCAAGGAAACTACAGATCAACTCACGCATTCTCGTTCTGTTAGCGAGGAACGAAAGTAGCAGAAAGACACTCACAGGTAGATTGACACGGTCGATCACCGAGGCTGTATACAACACACCCAGGACAAGGCAAATCCGCAAGTCCACTTTCATCTTGATTCGCTTCAACTGCTGCGGGTCAGGTGTGTCGCCCTCTCTCTCGAACTCGCTGAGTCTGTCCTGATGCTCTGCCTTCCCAGCCATGTCCTTGGCAGATGAAGTGATTTCAGCTGCCATGTTGATCTACTGTCTCAACAGATTTGAAAAGCAGGATTTGACGAGGGAATCTTCCCTACTTAACATATAACCAATTACCTTGTGTGCGGAGCCCCAGGTCCCGCTTTCATGGGGTATTCTTGCAAGGGCCTTGCCCCAACCCTCGAGGCCATGGTTATAGATCGGTTATCTAATGGCACTATATCAGTCCTTACTGGGCGTGGCTTAATGGCCCCATATTTCTCAACATTACCCCGGTTATCTAGATTTGGGGTAGTCGTACCCCTATTCAAGCCGCATATACATCGGTTATCTTCCATCAGACCCGAGGACAAACGCCTCCTTTCTCAAAACGCCGCGTACATAGACGGAGTCCCAGAGGCTAAGCTCGATCGGACGGTAATCAGAATCAACAGATATGAGTCGAGATGCAGGTATCCGGGATGGGCGAAACCGGGAAAAAGAAGCGTGCCGGCAGAGCTTGTGTCTTGTGTAGATCTCGGAAAGTGCGTTGCGACGCAGTGCTGACGGAGACTCCCTGCACAAATTGCCGTCTGGACTCGTCGGAGTGCATATTCACCAAGAACAAACGACACAGGTACGTTGTTGGGCACACACCAATCTGCCAAGGGTAGGTGTAGCTGATTAGGACTTTTTGGAAAGGGTGTCTAGTGCCAGCAAAGCTAAAGCCGATACTGTCTCAGAGTCTGGGGCATCTGTTCTGGGCAGCACCCAACATAAACCTGCACAGCATCAACATGAAGACGATGCAGCAACGACAAGCGCTGCCACGCCTTTTTTGGAAGAGCCATGTAGTCATGGCCGGGGACAGGCGCAAGTCGCACCTGCTCTTCCATTGGCGCCGGTTCCTTCAGAAGACGCCTCAGTTCTACCGATGTTCATAGCGCCGCTACCTGACACCCTGGAACAAGCAGATTTATCCTATCTGCGCGCGAAGAACGCACTATCGCTTCCGAGTATTGAATTTCGCGATGTCTGCGTGGCAGCGTATATCGAGTTCGCAGATCCGCTGCTTCCGCTTCTGGACAAACGTCAGCTCATACAGTCGCTCCGCAATGAAACAAGTAAACAACTCAGTCTCATGTTATTCCAGGCAGTGATGTGCTCGGGTGTCACTTTTGTGGAAAAGGAGTGGATCAGTCGCGAAGGCTTCACCTCAAAACAAGAGGCACGCCGTGCGTTCTTTTACAGGGCAAAGGTAAGCATATGCCTCGTGTTTCAGGTTTGTCACCTTGCAAGCGACTGAGACATGCAGGCAGGTCCTCTTTGACTGTAACGCAGAGCCTGATCGATTCGTAGCCTGTCAGACCGCCATCCTACTGAGCACGTGGTACCCAGGCAAACAGGAGAAGGCAGATTCATGGTTTTGGACGGGCACGGCAGTGTCCCTGGCGTATTCAATCCAGTTACACCTGGACCCTGATGAAGCCCGATTCGACGTGGAATAGCAATGTCTTCGCCGCCGGCTTTGGTGGTGCGCCTTCTCCAGAGATCAAAAGGTTTCACTGGCTTTGGGACGTCCGTCCAGGTCAACCTACTACAATGTACGGATGCTCACGACAGAAGACTTTGAGAACGAGGGGCACTTGTCGATGGAGCACAGTTCATCCGAAACGAGAAGAATTTTCGACGCCTTCGAGAACCAAAATACGTCCAACACCTTGGTCGGGTTGTGCATCGAACACATGAAGCTTTGCGTTTGTATCGCCTCCTTCATCTCCACGATCTTCAAATGCCGTCAGCAAATGCAAAATGGCAGCCGCATAAATCAGCAAGCACAACCACTTCCATCACCATCATCCCGCCTTAACCGCTGCACGCAAGACTTTGCCCGATGGTATCGAGACATCGGCCGTGACCTACGCTACGAAGTCAATGCCACAATTGCGAGCCAGGATAGCTGTCAGCAGATTCGTTGCCTGGCCGTGCATAAATCCACCGTCCACGTCCTCTATCATGTGGCTATCAGCGCGTTGTATCGAGTCAAAGTTCTATCACCCACCTCTGCTTGGCGAGATGACCCCGGACACCCGGATGGTACCTCGCAGCGCGTTCTCCGCCACATCGCATGGGAGCTCACACGTGTTAACCAAGATCTCCACCAGTCCGGCCTACTATCATATTGCTCGACGGGAGCAGTGGGAAGTGTCGTCTCCGCCGTCGTCATACACTTGCTGGATGTTAAGGCGCCAGATAGGGCTGTGAGACGAGCCGCTGTGTCCGGACTTCAGGAATGCAAACGATTCTTGGAGGTCCTGAAAGACTCTTATGGTACCGCCATCGACGCCTTGGAGTATCTGAGAGAGGCTGAAAGTCAGGATGCTGGCTTGGATGTTGCCAAAGGGCAACATACACCAAAATCTGGTGGCCTTGCGAGCCAATCTCACCCACCGACTGCGCAAGAGCCTACTAGCTCATGGCTCTCTACGACGTTGCAAGGTTCGTCCTCGGCAGCACCAGACGCATTTGACGTACCTGCATTGGAGACGTCTCCATTCAAAGATGCTGATGAGTCATTCTGGAACTCGTGGTTGGAGGGTGCATCGAACTACGGTCTTCTTGACGGTTCGAGTTTGGCCCTTTATGACCTTGGATTCCCATCTACAGACATGGGTAGCTTCGATCTCCCCAGTGTCTTCCTTGAGGCTGAATCGCCAATACCAGAGTGGTGAGAGATTCCTGGTATGTGCGTGTAGAACAGCGCAAGGCTGTAGACGACATGCAAGAAGGAAAGTCTGTGATGACGGCAAGCTTCGTGAGTCAGGCCCTTAGGAGTTCCTTGACACCAACCACTAAAGTTGGAATACGCAGCCCATCACATCGCCGAACTCATTAACGCTCATCTTCGCGCCACTTGTTCGCCGATTGACCGCGCCTAGCGTCTTGAAGGCTTCTGACCAAGAAACGCTGACGGCATCCCCTTCATCCCAAACAACTGTGGCAGAGCCCGGAAAAGGCAGCAATGCTTGATCATCCGTATTCGAGAGAAATCCAACGTTGCCAACTGCGGCTTCAGAAGGCATCTCTACGGCCGTCATGGGGCTGAGGTCCCTTGAAAAGTCGTACGAGGATGTTCGGGCTTCTCGAGGGACTTCGATGCATTCAAGGGCAGACTGGTCGCAAGAGAACCAACCACTCGCCTCATCGGAAGCTGGAGGTGATATAACTCCTAGTATGCTATGATCCAGAGACTCCATGATGTCAGCTTCGACGGAGGTTGACTCGGCGGCTGTTTCGACACCTTCTTCGCCCGGCGACAGTCCCAACGATTGCCATCTTTGCATTGGAACGCTCCCCTTACTATCCAGACCTCTGACGTTTAGCAGACTCTCTAGCAGTCTTTGAGCCGGACCCTGTATGGCACTCATATCAGAAAAGAATCGTTGCAGAAAATTGAGTTGGTGGGAGGCTGAGTCTCGCAGAGTACTGTCCTCCGTGCGCAGCGTGTTCGACAGAATGACGCTAGCTGCTAGTGCTCCCTGCTGGACTGCTAGAGGGAAACTGCCTGCGACTTCAAAACGGTGAAACGACTGTTCGAGCAGGGTTGCTACCTGCATTGCGCTGGTGAGCATGAATCTGTTGATCGATGCGGACAGCTGATCGAGATCAGCAACCTCTATGGGAGGCGAAAAACCTCTTAAAGACTCTTGAGAAGCAAATGGCCGACACAGCAGAATGAGGATAACATGGTATTGCTGACTAGAGACGGCATTCGTCAGTCATAATTCATGGTTCCAGGCCTCAGAGATTGTTCGAGGGCCAAGCCCTGTCACCGTTCATAATAGCTGGGCCACATTTCATTGAAACACTTACTGGAGCAGAAAGAGGCTTGGAGATGCTGAGTGCTTCGATTGATCGCTCCAGCTCAGATTCCTGGGCAAACCAGCATACCAGCTCTTTAGCCGGCTCTGTAGATGTGTCAAATAGGAAAAGGCGTTCTCGGTGGCGCTGGCGGGTGCTTATACTCCTTGGTGTAGCCAGTGGCAATGCTTATAAGCTCTAACTGTGCATTGTAAATCTGTACGTCAAGCTCGTGCGCCGTCGTGAGCGATAATATGCTGCTGCCCTGAAGATTATGGGACGGAGTGACATTGTACGATGGGGAGCGACCGGACGCAGATGCATTGCTAAGACGACGGTCGTCGAACATGAGCCAATGACTGTGGACCAGATTGGCCGCACGTAAAGTCATGCGCTGAATGATAAGTTCATCGTCAGACACACGCATGTCTAGGACATGTTGACTTCGTTGTCGCATGTCTTCCATCATGTTAAATGCTGTATCTGTAGGCCGGCCACCATTCACAGTGAGCAAGTGTTTTGCTGACGTTTACGCGATGGAGTACAACCACATAACGGCACCGGACTTAGGGTAAGACGCAAGCCTGGTTTCCTGAGTACGTACCTAGGTATTGCCTTGCTGCATGATCCCGTCCACGCTCGCGCTCAAGATGAGCGAGGATCACCACGGCCTGGACGTCGACAACTGTCCGCTCTCTCGGGTTGAGTAAAGCATCGACTGCTTTTCTCAGTTGGCGGTGCAACGTGGAGTCCCAATGCGGACGCAGAAGACGCGACACATCCGGGCGGGTATGGTTGGCCCGCCGTAAGCCCATTGCCAGGACCGCGAGGTGGAGTTCAGGTGAGCAGAAGGGCCCGTATCCTGTCCTGAGGAGACTTGCTTGGAAGGCTGCTTTGTGAAGGAGGACTATGCACGTGTTGAAGCGCTCCCAAAACTGTTCGAGGAGATAGGACTGCAGCGTCGTGTCCAGCTCGGCGATTCTTGAGAGACATTGCTCTGACGACTGAGCTGCGGCATCGGCGCAGGATGTTTCGTAGAGGTCGAAATCGGGACCAATGATTTCCGAAGGAGTGGCCGCCGTCTCGGTCAAAGAGGCATCGGGCTGGGGTTCTGATACGTTTCCGTTCAGGAGATGCAGTAGCCTGTCGGTGTGGCATTTCCCGCCCAATGGATGGCTCTTGCCGGCGACGTTTGGCAATATATTCGACCGGAGAGATGTTCTGCAAGACATTATGGTTGGCCGCGGTCCAGCACGTGCTCGCTGGAGAAGGCAGTGAGGTTGCGTACCTTGACCGGCCTGCGAGACTCGGGCTATCACGAGTAGACCGATGATGAATTCGATGGATGCATTTCTCGCTCGGCGTCACCTTTGAACGCTCAATACGACGATCTAAGTTTGTCTTACCAGGCTGATGAGGCGTAAAGTCGTGCGAAGGAGCCATGTGAAGGTCACAGTCGGCATATTTTGCTATGTGATCAGGGTCGAAATGATCTCACGAAAGTGAAAGTGAAGTTAAAGCCCCGGATCGCCCCGTAGAATGCGGAGAGGGTGATTCCGATACCTAATATCTAGTTGGCCTGACGCCTTCGAAAGGGAGTCAAGAACACGAACCTCGGTTGAAGGCCCGATCTTGAATTGAGTGTCAGAAAATAGGTTATAACTGTGGGGATGATAGTCCCGCACAAGTTGTGTACTTCAATATTTGGCTTGGGTACTCGTATTTCAATGTTAAGGACCTGGAGTATCTCTCAAGTCATGTATCACAACCACGGAGATTCATCACACGATTGCCTCATGATAGGTGCCTAACACAAGGCTGCTTCTTCTTTGATCATGTACGGCGTCTACTATCGGCTACACTGTACATTTCTCTCTATGGCCCTTCACTGGAGCGTTGTCCTCTTCACAATCGAGCCTTCCCTGATAGGAGCGTCTGCACGGCTTCATTCGTCAAGGGCACATAACCAGATCCCTCTTTCTCGATCCAATAGATCCTGTCTCGAGTACCCGGAGGTAATGCAAAGCCTGATCCCCCACATTAGTAAGTCATAGACGAATCGCGGGACAAGAAACGCTGGATTGGACACTCACCCTCTTGACGGAGGCCTGTTTTGAGCTTCTTCATGATCAAGGACACTCTATCGGCACCAGTGTCATTGCCGCTGCTTGCTATTTCTCGATCTGTTACCAGTACCCGCAGAAATCGTGGCACGGCATATGCAGGCAAAGCATTCGCATTTGTCGCTGCCCATTTCTCCAGCTCTCTCACGGTCTCCAGCTCCTGGGGCGCGGGCCCCTCCGAGGCAGACCCATTTCCATTGGTGAAGGTAATTGCCGCACAGCCCAGCTGTCCATCGTATCCATAGCGGTTCATTGGAATGGCATAAACATTGACCGAGGCGATGTTTGGATGTCTACTTAGACAGCCTTCGACTTCGGTCGTTGAGATATTATGCCCTTTTGCGCGATATGTATCACCCAGTCGATCGTGGAATGAGACAAAACCATCCTTGTCCTGCAGGGTGATATGAGTCAATCACAAGCACAAGCAAATATTTAGGAACAGTGACTTACGATCATCATGGCATCCCCCAGCCTGAAGAACTCGTCTCCTGTGGCGAACACGTTCTTAATAACCTTTTTCTGCGTGGCCTCTTGTCCACCTTCACCCACGTAGTCGTGCCGCCGCTGTACAGGAGGCATGATCCTGCATATTGACTCACCAACCTCGCCAGCTCGTGTTCTCAGACAAAACCCTGTCTTTGGATCACGCAGGATTTCACCAGTTTCCAAGTCCGTGCGTACAATATAGAACTTATTCTGAAAGAAATCTGTGCGCATGAGAGGCCCCCAACGCGCAACCTTACCAACACCGAGGTCGTTCTTGTTTGAAACGAGGATCGACGTCGTTGCCTCGCTCGCAGAATAATACTCGACGATCCAAGGGATGCCGAATCTTTCTCTGAGAGAGCGCCACACAGTTGGCGCCAGACCCAAGCCAAAAGCCAGATCTACTCCGTGGTCTTTCTCGTCTGGGAATCGAGGATCGGGTGGAGATTGTACGAGATATCGAAGCATCTCCCCAATGTACAGGATGGCATTCGCTTTCGAACGGCGTACATCCGCCCAGAACTCTCGCCGAGAAAATCGTCGTGCGAGGATGACTGTGCCTGAGGTCGTAAAGGTTGCTGGTAAAGCCGCAAAACTTTTCGTTCAGAACATCAGAGTCATTCAACAAATACTGGAGGTGGCTTTGCTTACGTTGCAGTACCATGAAACATGGGTAAGCAAATATAGAATCGTCGCTTCTTTTTGTGCATGCCCGGATACCTGTTGGGACACGAAGCAGTTAGACTGTACCCAGCCGGCCAGATCAACGCTTTCGGCAGGCCAGTCGTGCCTGATGTAAATAGGTACTGAGAAGCGTCCGTATGCAGTACCTTCGGTCTAGTAGACTTTGGGAAGTCACCCATCTCCCTGGTCGCTGGGGGAAGCTTAGAGTGCTGAAGTACAGTTATACGCTGCTTGGTCATCCACTGGCTTTGAAATGGGTAGGTGTCGTGGTCGTATATGACAATATGCCCAAGTCGAGGACACGAATCATCGCCATTGACATCCTTTGTACCATCCATGAGTTCGAAGGCTCTCGAGACTGTATTGGACAATTCGAACGTGGTGATAAGCATCTCGGACTCGCTGACCTTGAGGCAATGCTTGATATGAGCTCCCGTAACTGATGTGTTGATCGGCGCTGGAATTGCACCAATCTTGTACAATGCCCACCAAGTAAACATGAACTCGGGCGAGTTGTTGATGAACAAGCCTACAACCATACGGTTCCTGACTCCGAGACGTTTGAGTGCTTCCGCGCAGCGGCCGATCTCTTCCCTGAAACGAGCGTAGGTCCAGCTCCGACCTTCAAACACAAACGCTTCTTGGTCATCATTTGACCCGTAAGTGCAGTGAAGGACATGGTAGAAGGACCAGTCATCCTCTCCGTGTTCCTCGTAGAGATGCTGGGCGTATTTCTGTATTCTCCGACCTGCACGGATCTGGGCAATGTCACTGCCTATGGAGTATTTGGCGTTCAAGTACAAGCCGAGAGCGGTAGAGGCCCCTGCCGCCGCGGCGGTGGCAGCGAGGGACATTTTGGTCAATGACAATGATTGTGTGTCCTCAGGCAAAACAGTGTCTTGTTCCTAGGACGCTTCTTTCTTCTAACAAAGTTGGCCGCGGCATACCCCAGGCACTCCAAGGACCGCGGTTGTCCCGATATTGCGGGGAGGATTGATAGATAACCCTGGTTATGCAAAAGTTGGGGTAAGTTACGGTGTTCGGGAGAGCTAGCCATTCTGCCTCGGTACAATGTAGCCTCCCAGATCATGCAGCGCTCTGAACCATTTCAGGTACAGAACTTAGTACATCAGCCACCGCTGTGAAGCAGCTGACTACAACGCTTTAGCCAGAAAGGAAGCACTTCAACATCAACCTACAGTGTATTTCCAGGCTATGCAAGCGTCCGCACTCAGGACACGATGAGTTCGAAAAGCCGACCTGCTCAGGCCGCTCCAGCACATTCGGCAGCCACTGAGCGTCTTTCGCAAGTTGCTAGACACGTAACCGATGTCTCGACTGAGTCCACGTCAACGCCAGGTGCTGGACGCAGGGATCGCCGCTCCAAAGCCTTGCGAAACGCTGGTGCACCAGCCGATTACTCCGATGTGCTTTCGAATCTGCAAAAGCTGAAAGATTTCGCACATACGCCCGATCTTTCTAATAGGGGCTACGTACGACAGAAGCGCGAAGGCAAATTATGGGTGAGAGAACGTTTGGAGCAGCTAGTCGACAAGGACAGCTTTAAGGAGATCGGAAGCGCGAGTGGCCGGGTGGAGTGGAAGCAGACCGGTCCCAGAGACGAGGAACCAGTGTCATTCACTCCGACTAACAACCTTCAAGGTGAGGACCACGTCAGGTCAAGGACAATGAAGTGCTTACGGTGCTAGGTTTCGGCCTCTTGGACGGCAGGAAAGTGATCATCACGGCGGACGATTATACGATACGAGCTGGACACGCCGATGGAGGCATTTCTAACAAAACCGTGGGTTTCTCCTAGCAGAATTCCATTACTCAACCCTGTGCATTTGAAACTACACGCTGACCTGTCCAAAGATCTACTCCGAGAAGCTTGCCGTGTCTCTCAACTTACCTATCATCAAACTTACGGACGGCTCTTCTGGTGGAGGATCCGTGAGTACGATCAAGACAATGGGTTGGTCGTATGTCCCGGGGGTGCCTGGCTTTATTGATGCCGTAAAGGGCATCAACATGGGCATTCCCAATCTAGCGGCTGTGCTAGGTCCAGCGGTAGGTATTCCACTGGTGGTAGATGTCTCAAGTAGTTGCTAATCACGTCACAGATTGGGCTCGGTGCTGCACGTGCGGTCATCTCACATTTCTCGGTCATGGCAGGAGATATAGGCAGCTTGTTCAATGCTGGGCCGCAAGTGGTTGAGGGCGCGACTTTTGAAGAGGGACTCACATTGAGAGATCTGGGCGGCCCCGGCATACATTGTATGAATGGTACGATCGATAATATGGCAGCGAATGAAGGTGAATGCTGGAGGCAGATCAGGACAGTTCTATCCTACCTACCGAACTGCGGACAGTCGAAGTTGCCCCCAGTGCTACCCGTCAGCGACCCGATCTCGCGAATCTCTGAGGAATTGAGAACGATCATCCCTCGCAGAAGGCAACGCATGTACGATGCTCGAGCCATCATCAACACAGTCTTCGACGCCGGCTCATGGTTTGAGATTGGGGCGTTATGGGGGCGGACTGCAATTGTCGGCCTTGCTAGGATAGCAGGAAGACCTGTTGGGGTGATCTCGCTCAACTGTGAGGTCAATTCTGGTGCGCTCGACGCAGGAGGATCTCAGAAAATGACCCGCCATTTGAAACTGTGTGACGTGATGAATCTTCCTATCGTCCAATTCGTCGATGTTCCTGGTTATGCCATTGGGACTGTGGCGGAGAAACAAGGTAAGAGAAAGAACTCATACTGTTCTCAACGGAAGGATCGCTGACGTCAATCGACCACAGCAACCATGCGTTGGGGAGTTGAACTTGGGAAGGCATATATCTCAACCACAATTCCAATCTTCAGTGTGCTGACCCGAAGGGTCTACGGCGTTGCCGGTGGCATCATGGTCGCCTGTCGCGATCCAATGGTCTGTGTGGCTTGGCCCAGCGGTGAATGGGGAAGTCTGCCCCTCGATGGTGGGATTGAAGTTGGCCACAGGTGGGAGCTGAAACAAGCAGAGGCGGAGGGGAAGAAGAAGGAGCTGTATGATCAGCTCGAGAATGACTATCGCCGTCTCATGAACCCAATCCGCACTGCCAATGCTTTTGGAGTCGAGGAGATCATAGACCCGGCGCACACGAGGCGAGTGGCTGCAGAGTGGACTATGCATGTGTAAGTGCCGTGGAAATGCTTCCACCCTTGCGACCTCCTTTTTATTCAATGCTAAACCTCCTACCAGATATGATGATGTACTGCCACAACGCCTCCTAGATCGGGCTGCAGGCCGGATCCACCCAACATTTGCCTGACTTGACACTTGTCCCGTAGAGGTGTACCTCATGCTTTCTGCGTACCGGAAAAGGAGGCTGGGTTTACCTGTTCGAAACCAGAAGCTTCCTGATGCTGGGGTTTGATTGCACGAAGGAGACACGGCACCCAAAAAGCACTCAGGTCAGTATGCGTTTCTGACAGTAAACAAATGATACGTGCAGCCTTGCGGCCAGCATCTCGCCTATTGGTGCTACGTTCCTACGTGCTGAGTAATAGAAGTTCTCACAAGAGGCCTTCGTTAACCGCGTCTGGCAAATAGGGTTAAATGTTCAGAGAGTCGTCAAGCCCATTGAGTGTGGTCAATAGGTTGTCGTGCCGCTTTAGAGGAGCACACGCACACACGCCACTCTGCCGTTGGTCAATTTTACCCTTGTCACTTCCCATCGTCTTGAGCAAGAAACATTTCTTTTTACTCGCTTCTGATATCAGGCCCCCTCATCCTGGCAAGTGGAATACACATGTAATAATCAGTGGTCAGACACTGGGGCTAAGCGCCTTATCGCGGATTGCTCTCTCGCACCGCCACGGCGACGTGAGCCTTGTGAGGCATACTGCATGCAATGGCACGTTACACAGCGTCACTGGCTCTATTGGTGCCCTGCAGATTGACGAGCCTCAGCCGTGGTTGGTTTATCGGAGCCACATACTGAGAAGCCATAAAGGCGTTGCCGTCAGCCGCCTGGTAGGTTTCTGTGTCTGCCACTCTCTTTGCTCTTGCGCCTATTCAAACTTCAGCGTTGCGTCCACTCTGTACAGCATCATGTCCTCCCAGGTGTATGTGAGTAACCTTGTCTTCTGTCGGGAACCGGACTGCCGCCTCGTGAATGGATCACACCTTCTCATTACCAAGGAATACGTCGACCTTGTGCGCGGTAACGCCGTGGCTATCTCGTACACGTGGGGCGACTACGGGCGGCGCAAGGTGGTCATCGGGCACGAGCCGCATGATAGTGGCGGCAGGCTACAAGAGATGGAGCTCGGCCTGGAATGGACCTCGGACGGCAATGATCTCCTTCGGGCTCTCGACAGCATCTGCCGCGAGTTCCAATACTGCTGGATTAACCAGCTGTCAATGGATCAGGAAAACGCGGCTCAAATTCGTAAAACCCTGGGAAGGATTCCCGACATCTATCGATCGCTCGATGTCGTGGCTCTCTGCCCGGGCAAGATTTGCGCCTGTCAAACGGCGCGGCTGCCGTGGGAACAGACCGACACCACAACGGGGAACGAAGACGACGTCTCGGAGGATGCGGTAAACCCGGCGTTGCAAGACGAGGTCAAGTTCGGAACTTGGAGGACGGGGTGTCCGAACAACATCGGCTTTGGCTCATGGTTTTTTCGGTTGTGGACACGTCAGGAGTTCATTTACGCCCACCGCATCCAGTGGCGCTGGATCTCGTCGGGGGTGCTCGAATGTCCGGAGATGAACCATATCAGCCGCCAACGCATGCCACCTACCCTGGTCGGCATCGCTGACAACTTCTCTTTCCGCAAATGGAGAGACTCAGACACATTTTCTACACTAACCAAGCTTCGCATTGATGAATGGGCAGACCTCCTCGGCCCCGGCCCATTTCCGTCAGAGTTTCTAGAGCAGGCCGCTCAGGAGCTTGTCCACGATCTCAGGGCCGAGGCGCGCGAAATCTTCAACGCTGCCTGCGACACAATTCACGAATGGGCCGAGCTGCACCTAGGCCGTATCCAGTTCAGGGGCTCCAACCGAGGCCTTCACCGCCTTCTACAGGGTCATCGCTTTGAGAGCCGGCGCGAGGGGCCCGTCCGACATCTCGATGATCCTGTCGGTACTTTGGGCTTCAAGACTCAGCTTTGCCGTCTGAGGAAGAGTCACCGTGCTGCCACTCAACCCCGTGATTACGTCCTCGCTGTTTGGGTCGACTGCCCCGGGTACAACATACCGCTCGATTATAGAACCATGTCACTTTCCGCCCTGCTAGCCGACGCCCTAGCACAGATGCACGAAAACTACGGCTGCTCTATTGCTACTTCCTTGCCCGCTGGCGTCCTAGGTTTGGAACACCCTGGCGCATTGTGGTCCCCAGAGCTGCTTATCGACCAGCTCGGCACTGTGAGGTCGTGCGAAGATATCTATGGCATCATCCTGTCTCCCCAGCCTCATTCCCCTGTTGCTCATGTTGGCCCAGACCTTCACGTTCCATATATGACGGCCATAGATCATGCCGCAATCGCGGGAAAGTTGACCCCTCCAGCCTCTTATGGCTTGGCCTTCTCACATCCCCCCACCTCCTCTTGCCCTCCAGTCACAGCACGCCCCGTCATCTGCAGCTATGACGCCATCTTTGATCCTGGGCGAGGCTCCGAGGCACTTGCGTTGTTGCTCGAGAGCGCGAGAGGCTGGCCCATAGAGCTCGTCACGGACCTTGGGCGTGACGTCTGTCGGCCCAGAAGGTTCGAATCATACCTTGGTCCTGAGGGACGGGAACTCGGGTCCACGGTTCTGAACTGCTTCCGTAGGAAGCTAGTGGACAGGGCAACTACGAATGCTGACGAAATTCTACGTACTATTTGGACTAGTAGAGGAATTTTGGACGGCGCTGGCCTTGAAGATATCGATATTGGAAACGAGTGGCCACCATACATTAGAGAAAGGCATGGGGAGTCAGTGTATCAGCTCGTTTGCCAGGCGCTCGGAGTGGATCACGCGATTGCAAGGAAGCTGGGCTTGAGGGTGATGGTGGATCGAGGAGGAATGGAGTTGGGGGGCGAAAGGGGAAAGTCGCCGCCTAGGTTCGGCCTCATGTGCCATTGGCTTGATCCGGGGGCCGGAGGGGAGCTAGAGACGAGCACTATTCGGGCGTGCTCGGCACTGGAAGATATGATGAGGGTGTCAGAGAGGATGACAGCGGGCATCAAAACGGAAATTGTGAAGTTTGCATATGAGGCAGTGGCGGCAGGTGAATCGGAGAATGGGGACCACCCTGGCACGCAGTATAGAGTCGTTGGATCTTGGGTGCCGCATGTGGGCCATCCGGACGACTTGGTCGATGGTTTTGTGATGGCATTGAATGGGACGCCCACGCTGATTTGAGGGATATAACGATCTGATATTGTGGAGTTCACCGAATCGTTTGACAGAACAAAAGGACGATAAAAGCAGGGAGTTTCAGAGACTCATTCTTACGAGACAAACACGATAACAGTAGGGAGTCCATCAGGCTTATTTGGAGGACAAAGCACAATGGGAATAGGGAGTTCCTGCGGAGTATTGTAAGATACTTTCACGATGAGATCGTGGCGTCCACACCATCATTCACGCCGAACAAGCACGATGAGAGTGCGGAGTTCACAGGGCCGATCCAGGGGATAGAGCACGATGAGAGCATGAAGTCCACGGGATCAATCGACAATTATACCGTCTTTGTAATCGCGGAACGCACTGAGCACATCGTAGAAAGGACACCGTCTTGGAATGAAGCGCACTTCATTGTCATGCTATCTAGAAAAACAGGGGAAAAACAGGCGATGAAACTGCCTCATGCAGTACGCCATTGCACACGTTGTCGTCCTCCACCACCACCGCACGCCACCAGCCTATTGTCCTCGTCGTCGACCGAAGGTGCAACTCGCCCCATGGGGGTTTTGAAGCCGGCCGACGTGCGAGCTAATGCGGCCCTGGTACACGTTGCCCTCGCCATCCTCCCCATACCAAGTGGCCTCACCTGCCACGCCACGCACCACGCGGAAACCAGCACGACCGGGGCCGTCTCTCATATGCCGAGCGAAGTCCCCTGGCTTTCTATGGCCGTTGTCGCAAATATCACAGTGAAAAACTGTGTCTGGGCGAACGGATTGTCTGGCAATAATGCCTGCTAGAGAAGGTGGAACATTGGTCTGCGTAGGAGCTGGGGCCGCTTGCGAAGCAGAAGGTCTTGCTACAGTCGCACTCTTTTTTGGTGGTGGGCTAGCAACCTCTTCTTCAGAGGAAGCCGATTCGTCTTCACTAGTGACCCATTCTGCATCGGAGGTAGCCGATACTATTTCATCAAGATCCTCTGGATCAGGGGTATTGTGTAATGGTGAAAATGGTGTAATGGTGAGAATGTCTGAGAGTTCGAATCTGGTATGTAGGTCCTCCAAGCCCCAGATCTCGTCTGCGCGGTGTCCATCTGCTCCTTCCAAAAATGCCTGCACAGTCTCGTGCACAAACCTGCGCTGGTCCTTGCGTTCTTCGTCATTGCTGGCATCTTTGCTGGCTAATATCATGGAGACGGCACGCTGAAAAGAGGCGAGAGCAGCGTCATTCGAGGCGGTGGTGTTCGCAGAGGAAGACATTTTGTTTTTGTGTATGTTTGAGAGCAAGAGACGGCCGGAAAGTGGTGTGAGAGTCGAAACGGTGTCTGGACAGGTGGAAACGCGGTTTCGAGAGTTCAAGACGGTGCGAGGAGGCAGAGAATCGTGCTGTAAAGGTTCAATTGTTGAGAATGCTTCGAGAGAGTGAGTTCTAGGCACTGTACAAGCAATTGAGAGCTTTCAAGACTGATCCTGGTGCACGAAGAAGAGTAAAAGCTCTCTGTATGCTTCCGCAGGTTGCTGAAAAGGTAGCCGAATTTGAGCAGCCAAAAGGGTATCCTTGGCGGAGGACTGAGCTGCGGTGTGGTGCAGAATTTGGGCAAGTGCTGCGTGCGGTAAACAAGGCGGTGGCAGTCAGTATGCGCCAGCAGTTCCTTTCCTCCAACAGGCCTGCTTCTATAGGCTGTTGACCGTCGACCCAAGAGATTGAGAGCTGCCTTCAATGCCTGGTCATACCAGCGCAGACGGAGGCCCTTGCAGCTGCTCCAGCATGCAAAGCAACACCTGGAAACGGCTGGAACCGCTGCCGGGTGACCATGCGAACAGATTCCTCCTTCATGGTTGATTCCTACACGCCCGGAGAAGAGGCTGCGAGGATAGGGGGCATCCATCCTTTGAGACACAACAGGAGTGCCATGGATTGCCCAGGTGCAATAGCGCAATGTCTTCGACCAAAGCCAGCAATGCTTGCTGGTGGCACCTGGCGGCGAAGCATTTGCGAGTGCTCATGGGCAGCGAGGCCATGGCTGTTGTATATTGTGGTGGTGTGCCATCAGGTAGGTCATTGTTTCTTTCAAGCATCCACTTTCTTTTCTTTTATAGCACCCTCCAGTGTCTCTAATCTGCCTTTGAGACAGCATACCCATGCCAGAGACCGCTGTGTGCCCTCGGACTGGCGCATTGTTGCATTCGAACATCCAGCGTTACCATGTCTGACGCCAGACAGTGCTGCGAGCTTGTTCCATGCATACGAACAAGGCAGGGTCAAGAAAGTGGACGGTTTTTACATGTTTACGTCTACAAAGGTCTAATCATTGTTGAATGAAGTTGGAGAAAGCGTTAGCGCTGCATCAAGAAAGTCTTCTGCTCGACCGGAGAGATCCATCACAAGAAATCGCCGATTGGACAGAAACTCCGGTGGCGCATACAGGCACACAAGCTCAACTCAAAAGTCCAACTCATCGGGCAATGTCATTGCAGCTTTATTATGAGAACAGTACATCAGGACCATCATACAACACCTTGGTTCAACTCTTCGTCTTTATCGTTTGTCGCTCAATCCTCGTCTACTCAGCAAGCACGGCCATATATTCCCGCTCACACTCCGACACTCACAATGTTGTCCGCAATGTCAAGAAGACTGCCGCTCCTAGGCTCTCTCATTCCCAAGGCTCGTTTCAGCACAATCATAGCAGCCAGACCACTCAGCACATGTCTCACAGCCTCTTCTCGATCCCTCACGCAATCGCGGACAGCACAACCTGCGCTATCAATAGCGACGCAAATCCGGGGAATGAAAACTCGCTCATCTGTCAAGAAGTTGTGTGAAGGTTGCAAGGTACGTGTGCTACGGTTCTACTCGTAAACCCGTCTAGCATACTAACATAATCTTTGTCAGGCTGTCCGCCGCAAGGACCGCGTTTTCATTATCTGCGACAAGAACCCCAAACATAAGCAGCGACAAGGAAAATAGACAATCTAGTTTGTCGCAAGCCTACCAAGGCCACGAAGAAGACCAAACATTGGAAGAGGGACGAGCGTCTTGTCTCCAATGGTGGAGGGATAAAGCTTAAGAGAGGCCGGACACAGCTTTGGAACAGAGACAACTATCAGCAGCTGGCTCGTCGTTCGAGCAGTGCCTTCGATATCGAAGAACACAGGGCCTCAGCCAACAAACAACACCATCGCCAGGAATGCGATTGCGCGCGTCGAAGTGAGGCTCTAGCATGGCTACTCTGAGTGAATATATGGATTTCGGCCGCTGATCTCCAGCGCAGGGCCTTACCTAGGCACCGAACGTGCTGCTATCGTGGTATTTGGAAAACGAGCAGAGGACACTGGCCGATCTCACTCGCGGAAGCAGGCAGTCAAATGCCAAAGGTGCAAAGGAGCGCCGAGACGAGGCCGATTTGCCCTGCATAGAGGGAAGGTCGGGAGATGTGTAAGTTTACAGAAGAAGATGCGGATGAAAGATGTAGCTCGCAACAACATTGTTGAGCTATTGGATTGCACCTAGTCAAGCGCTCCACTCATACAAACGCTGGACCATTCTCACAACTCCTTCGAGATATCCTGGCTCCATGCGACATGCTGCCAAGCTACAATAGGGGTTCCTGATGCTCGAGGAATCGCGTAGCCATCGCCTGCCTTTGCATCTACAAAAGCACAATACCAATGCCACCCCTCTTGGACTCATCCGGCAAGTTCTTCTCATTGATACCACCATTAATCGGCTTCGTTCGCCAATTGTACAAGTAATGATGCAATTGCCCATCACCAGCCCCGAACTTCAACTCCTCCAAGAACAAGGGGTTATCATGCAGAGTAAGCGCATTGAAAACATCGAACTTGGCCTAACATCACATTAGCAAACCATTTCCACACTGGTCATGACATGGAGGTAAAACTCACCTTCTTCGCCTCAATCAACAGATCCTGGCCGAGCTGGAGCAATCGCTCCCTCAGTCCCTTCTCCTTCGGATTGAACGCCTGCTCCGTAGCATAGTAATAAAGATACGCAGCCCGGATCTTAGCATGCTTCTCGCTCATTTTCCCAATGACACTGCTCTCAAGACAGTAAAAGCTCGCGAAATCCGTGATTTTGCCATCCTGCTCAACCACGAACGACCACACGACTTGATCGTCAGGCTTATGTCGATTGTGAAACCAGTGCTCGATCTCAGCGCGGTCGAACACCTGCGTTAGGTCGAACCGGTCGAGGTACCGTACCAACAGATCCAGCACCGCATCAATGTCTTTTTCCTGCATGACCCGCCATCCAGGAGTACTCGTATTGGGAGGTAACTGGTTCCGCGCAATCATTCTGGCTTGCGTGCTGTTCGGAGGCAACGGAGAGAAGCCGACTTCATACAACTTCAACCAGTCCAGGCTTCGGTGATAGTAGCGAGCGCTTCCAACTGGTGTCGGTAGCACGACGCCACCAGTGTAGATGGCCTGGTAGATTCCATCCAAATTACACCTCCGCGTGACCTCTTTGATGAGCACCGGCGCTAGTCTTCTCGATCTGAGCTTCTTGTGTACGCACATGTAGTTGATTTCCACCACGTCCACCACGTTCTGTCGGATCTTCAACTTGATGGGGATGCCGAAGATGGTGGCCACCAAGAGACGGCTGGGTCCTTTGGCACGGACACCGATATGCCAGCTCTTTTTCCAGTCTGGTGATTTTAGAGCCCAATCTAGGAAGACGGCTGAATAGTTGAAGCGGAACATGGCGTGATCGTCCTCCACGTAGTGTTGTGAGAGGAGGTTGTAGACTTCCTTGACTTCGGCGTCGCTTGTGAGATCGAGCTCAACCCACTCGTACCCTTCTGGTAGAGGGGCAGCGTCCTTGGGTACTAGCTCGCGGATGACCTCTTTGATCGGACCGTCTGGCTTCTCAGCGGTAGATTGCTCGTCAAGTCGAGGTACAGGTTGTGTAGCCCAGAACTTGTATGAAGCCATATCTTTTTGATTCTTGCCGTTCAGTGAGAGACCGCTGAGTAATTGTGCCGCGTCCATCTTTTTCAGGATTTCGGCGGCCTTTGCTGGAGGCACGCCCGCGAGTTCTCCTTTGAGCGACGGGTTCATATCGAGGAGTTTCTTGACATGGTCGTCGGACAATTTGGCGGCAGGCTGGGAGGATTCTGCGGGTTCGGATGACTTGTTACCGGTCAGAGCGGCGACAAGCTTGGATTTCTTCGACTTCTTCTTTTTCTTCTTCGGTTTTGCAGATGTGGCCGTTTCTGGGTCTTGTGCGGTATCGGTGCCATTTTGGGGTTGTTCTTCTCCTTCGGATTCTGACTCAAGTTGCTCTTCTAAAGGAGCGCCTTCAGGGTGAGAGTCGGCCATGGTGGGAGGTGGTTTCGAAGACTTTGACGAGGGACGGAAGAAGTATGACCAGGGAGGAATGAGAAAAACTAAGAAATGCAAGACGATGGTCAGATGGACAATCTATTCTTATGGCGGCTGAAACCCCACAAAGTTCTTACGGTTCAAAGCATGACTGCGTCGCAACCAAGAAACAACAGTTTGTGAGTTTCTCCGCAGACGTCAGTCAACCCTAACAAAATAGGCTGACCTAAGCAGCAAAACTTAGGACAGGGACAGCCTTGCAGGGTTCAGCCTCGTGAAGTTATGTCTGTGCATAATAGGAGACAAAGAAGGAATGATAAGATACTTTCTGCAAGAGAGTTACATGGTGCCACTCAAAGTGGGAATCTCCATATCTGCCTGTGTCACCCCTGCTACGCACTCATCTCCCACTCATGCCCTGCAATCCACCAAGATCTTGACGTGCTTGTCCTTTTCCTCGATCAGAGGTTTGAATCCATCCTCGGGCACTCGGTCAATCTTGATTTTTCCCGTGATCATTTTCTCAGGCTTCAAAGTACCGTTGGCAATGTGTTCGATTACGCCAGCAAAGTCTTTTTGAAGGTATCCAAGGACTATATAGATCAACCATGTGAGTATCAGATCGCGGTTGAACAGGATATACTTACCACCAACATACGTCTTCTCTCCGAAGACTAGAAGATTTGGGTTGAAGGGAATCTGTGCAATGAATGCGTTAGTCGGCTGATCAGGCATATGCCGAGTTCTTCCGTACCTCTTTCTCCCAGATAGCAATGTTGACAATCGTCCCTTTGGCCTTGACCGCAGCGGCAGCGGCTTTGAGACTGGCAGGCACACCCGCTGCATCTAGAGCAACGTGTGGACCCACGCCATTCGTGATCTCTTTGGCTCGCTTCACCGTATCTTCTTTCGTCGGATCAATCAGATGTGTCGCTCCGAAATGAAGAGCGTGCTCCTGTCTCTGTTTGGCAAGCTCGACAACAATGATCGTGCGGGCTTCTCGAGCCTTCAGACATTGAATGACGGCCAGACCAATCGGTCCCGCACCGAATACCAATGCGTCGGTCTCTCCGGGCTTGACATCGTACTGGTCGACAGCGTGCCAGGCCACGGCCAGTGGTTCAACCAGTGCAGCGACGTCCAGGCTGATGTTGTCAGGCAGCTTGAAAACAAATTGTGGATCGACGCAAACAAAATCCGTCATCCCGCCACCGCCACCACTCAGGCCGACAAACCCTCCCTTTTCACAGGAGTTGATATGTCCTCCATGGCAGGGCTCACATGAGAAACAAGCCAGGGTGGGCTGCACGGCGACTTTATCGCCAGGTTTGAGAGAAGTATCGACTTTCGCACCGATCTCGACCACTTCGCCGCTAAACTCGTGCCCGATAGCAACGGGCATAACCTCTTTGGTGATAGGGTGAGGGGAGTCCTTCCCTGGGATGAACGTTGGGGAGAAGTATTCATGTACTAAGAACGGTCAAATACTGCCTGACGAATATTGGTGTTCGAGTGAAGGCAGGACTTTACAATCAGTTCCGCATATTCCACAGAAAGCAGCTATATTCAGACCACTGTGTCAGCAAGTCTTGTAAAAGCCCTACCATTTGGCATAAAACTGACGTTTTATCTTGACTTGATTATCCCCGCATTTCGGTTCTGGCACGTCGTGCTCCAGGCGGAGGTCTTTGATGCCATGATACCGTAGGGCTCGCATGATGACCTTCGCTTACAACACGAATCAAATGTTGGTAACAATCAGCGATATCAAGCAAGACGTTTGAGCCTGGAAAGAGAAGGAAAGAGCCACCGTTTTCCGATCTCAAGACTACAAAAGCTTTGTCAGTCCCACCTTCGGATGATATCAGACCACCTGAGCAGAATGTGGATAGCAGGATGCTAGCTTGGCAGGCAGCTTCGGCATGTATGACCGAGGATTTGCAGACTTTTGACAGCTTCGGAACGTACATGATGAACGAGGTAGAAAGTCTGTCTAGGTTGAAGAGGTGAGTGGCATAAGGACGAAAGGAAATACAGGCTTCAGGGGAGGAGAGAAGGACCTCGGGAAGCACTTCCCCGCAGACCGAAGTCGCATATAATTGTGGCCACGCAAGGCCGTACTTTGTTCAGCCTCAATGCCGACAGCCTCGTGTGGCTGGTGCTCGCGATATGCATCTCCACAAGGTCAAAGCTGCTGCGCATCATAAAAGTGGAAACACCATGCCATGCCATCATGAAGATCTACGCAGATCCGTGCATCGGAACGTAACGAGGGGCAGGAATTGAAAAAAAAGCAATCGTATTAATTCAAGCACTGTATCTGACCCTTCTTCCGATGCGCATAATACCTGTAACAGCTTCATGCGAAACCACACGCACGCTAAAGGATTGAAATTGCTTTTGCCTGAGACAGCAATCGCAGAACGCTCACAAACCACATAAAATCATCGCTCCCTGCTAATGTCGTTCGCCCCAACGTCCACCAACGTACGATATGAATCGATGTCAAGTCATATGAACATCGATGCGCATAGCAGCCTGTAGAATCGCCACCAATACTAAGTTATTTTTGTGTCTTTTTGCCTCATCGCCCGTGCTTTTCCAGTCCCCTAAGAGAAAGAGTATGTCCAATGTCGAAAGCTCCGGAGATGGACAGTTTGTGCAGGTGCCTTCCTGCCGGGATGTGAAACAGCTTACAGCAGGAGCTTGAATGCTGCCATGAGGACAGCAACAAAAGCTCCAGTAGCGACATGCTGAGTCATGGCGTCACTCTTGGATGTGGAAGAGGCCGAAGCACTTGAACCAGTGGCAGAGCTGGAGCCAGAGCCAGTTGATGCGGCGGTAGCGCCGCTGCTGGATGCCTGTGAAGAAGTGCTGCTAGCAGTGGACGAAGACGACGCAGATCCAGTCTGAGCAAGTGCTTCGGCAGTGGCATTGCGGGTACCGCATTTCTCATTGGTGGCGCAGGTAGCCTGACCCTCGGCATTGTTTGGGTTGTTGTTAATGCACTGGGAATAGGTGGCTTGACAGATGTAGAATGGGAGAGTTTGCGTGAAAGCAGTGCAGTCGGGCACAGTTCCATTGGCACAGATACAGGTGTAGGTGAAAGTAGTCTGAGATAGAATTAGTGTCTGGAATCGACGGGTGAAAACGCTCAACGCACCTGATCACACTGGTTCGAAGAAGCCGAACCGCCGCAGATTTGCGGGCAGGTGTTCAGCTGGGCATGACACCAGGCGACTGTATCTTGATTAGCATATGGTTCTGAAAGGTGTGCTTGATGGTCCATCTCTTACAAGCATCAGAGGAGGTGACATTGCCGGCGTTGAAGCCAGAAGTGGCAGCTGGGGGCATCGACTGAGAGACAGTGGTAGACGCTGCGACCGAAGCGGCGCTGGAGGTCTCGATGGTCTGCGCATTGGCAATGGCGACAAGAGCCGAAGCTGCAAGGATGAATTTGGAGATCATGGTGACGGTGGGATGTGAGGAGCAGATGAGCTTTGTCTGCTTGAGAATGTCAATTGTCAATCTATGCTGGCTAAGAGAGAATAGTTGAAGGCAAGAATTGCAATGAGGAAGAGGAGAGAGAGAGAAAAAAAGGTGCCGGGCAACGCAAGCAAGTGGAATGGAAGCGGGCAAGTAGTGGAGCAAACAAGCGGCAGGATGGACCGAGAGCGAGGTGATCAGTGCAGTGCATTCGACTTGAAAGTGACAGCTGGGGTAAGAGCTACCTTTTAATCGCTGAAGAGGTTGGGTTGTTTGATTATCACTGTCAGAAGTTGAGGATGATGAGAATCAACAATCAATGGGCTGGGAAATGCAAAGGAGAAGACCTGTTCTTGGGGTGATGAGTTGCTGGCCAGTGGCTTTTTATTTTTGCTACAACAATCATGGCAAAAGAAGTCGTATCTCGCCCAACAGCTGCATTAAGCCTATCTCGGGATCCTCACCACCTAGACAACCAACTAACTGGGGTGTAAGAACAAGGGTAGTCTGCACCTAAAAGCCAACCCTCTCCGGGTATTGGTAGGCAGCTCTTGAAAGATCCATCAACTCTAAAACACATTAAAGAACCGCTCCAATCGCGCATCTATCGCGTCCTCCACCGAAGCTTGCAGAACAGTCCGGCCACCAGAACAAACCACTCAGACTTTGTCTTTTGCCGTCGAGTCCACGTATGCCTATGCATGAACCATGCATATCATGATTCCTCCTCCAAATCCATCTTAGTCTCCTTGATCTAAGAAGCTTGTTTGTCCGTTCAAGATCCCGCCACTCATAATCCTGGCTTAAAGGTCGAGCGTCAATTGACGTCTGATAGCGGACTTCACAGTTCTGCCGAGGTACATTCTCTTGGTATCTCCAACTGCGATTCCATATCCACGGTTCAGAGAAAATGTGAGGGAGCAGTTCTACAACTTGAAAACTACTGTCTTCTGCCTGGTTGCTTTGTGAAACTGAAGAATGAGTACACGGTGACACTGTCCTACCACCCATCATGGCCCCCGAAATGGACTTTATGTCCAACTTCATCACTTCCCATCGAGTCCCTGAAGATGCCCGCAAACATTTCGCTTCCCTCGAATGGACGAACAAACACCTCACAAACCCTCTCTACACAGCGATCCCTACCTTCTCCCGAGTCCTCAAAGAATCTGGCGAAGACTACTTCTTCTCACGGACCATCAGCTCCCCCTCCACAATTCCTCACCTGGTCACCATGCAACTGAAAGATTTCCCTTTCCCAGACGAAAGCCCACGGGGAACATTAAAGATGGAACACAGTCATAAAAAGGTCACGGAAGTACCAGAGAACCCAGACTGTATAATGTTGTTGACATTGGGACGGCCTGGTCTTGACGGTCATCCTTCCGTGATCCATGGAGGAATGGCCTGCGCTATTCTGGATGAAATGATGGGTCTTTGTGTAATGCTGCACCACCAACACATATCCGGTCCAAGAGATTCTCTGTTCACCGTCAACTTGAACGTCACCTACCGTGCGCCCGTACCTACACCCAACGACGTCCTCGTCACGTGCTGGCTAGTAGGAAGAGAAGGCCGAAAATGGTTGTCAAGGGGTCAAATCGTAAACAAAGACGGGCTTGTCATGACCGAAGCAGAAGGCTTATGGGTGTTGACCAAAAGACAAGAAAAGTTATAACAACACGATGTCCTCGTGCACAGCTGATTATGTCGCTGATGAGACTTGATCTCGGTACCAGCGACAGCCAGGGAATTATGGAACTATAGGATCCACCCCATGCAAGCGAAGCGGGAACCAGCCACCGACCAAGGACAGCCCCTGGAAGTCTCTTCAGGCTATACCGGATGAGACGGAACAACAAGGTCAATCTAACATGTGCCAAGAGGGCGATAAGCAATTGGTGAATCCGAGCATACTACACCATAGAACTTCTGGGATAGACCAGGCACAAGATACACCAGATATACAGGTAGACGCGTGGTACACTGGTAGAATCATAGACGGGGTGCAGCTCAACTACAAGCTTGTGCGTAGCACAACCAACGATATAAAATCTCAAGATTTCAAGCTTGATGATACCCCTACCAAGGTATGAGTAGCATTCAAGCATTGAAATGAATAAAATAAATTTTCAGGGTACAGCCAGCATCTACAATCCCATAAGTTTACAAGTTGCCGGAACAGCACACATCACTCTGAAGTTCGTACAAAACAAGATCAACGACAATCAATTCTTCGATCCGAGAGAATCATTACAGAAACATAAGTTATTCATCACAGCCTTCCTATCGCTCCAAAACACCTTGCTCCATGGCTCATCAGTGATCACTCCCCTTCATACCCTTCTCCCACGCTCTTATCCCTACTCACAAGAATCTCCTGCATCTCCCCAATACCCTGCCCATCACAGTCCCCCTCAAGCACCAACCCCTTCTCATTTGCAAGATGCAAAAGACAGATAAAACAGTAACTCGTACTGATGTCGCGCATCTGCTGTTCTGGGTACACCGTTCTCAGATCCTGGATGAGATCCGTGAATTTGAGGACTTCAGCACCACCGGCATTTGCATCCACCAGCTCATCCAGTTGTGGCAGTTGTTGTTGCTCCTCGCCACCTTGTTCATCAACGTCCATCATATCCACATCCACATCTTCACCACCACTGACTGGCGCCGGCGCTGGCGGCCTATCAAAAACAGCAATCTGTGACAACTTCCCACTCATCCCCTTCCACAGATTCTCCTTCAATCTCCTCACATCAACCTTCTTCGCCGTTCTCGCATAATTGACATACTCAGGCCTTAAGCGCCGCCCAGCCTGCGTGACAAGTTGACTGCCAAAACTTCCTGGCAATAACTCCAACTCATTCTTGACTTCGGGCTGAAGCGGCTGTTCTTGAGACGCACCATCAACGCCATCCTCCGGACCATCGATCGGCCCCAGCAGGTTCAAATCCGCTTGTTGTCCTTCAGGTTGTGGACTCAACATCTCCCTCGCATCCATAAACGCCTGCCCTTCATCCGCACCACCATCAGCAAAGCCGTCGTCGTCATCATCGTCAATCGGCAACGGCCCGTCAAAGAACGGCATCTGATCGTCATCCGCGAAGAAGTCGGCATCGTAGTCACCCTTTCTGCCCTCATCCTCGTCGTCCCCAACGGGGGCATCCGCCGTGCCAATACGGTTTCTCGCTCCAAACCCTTCGTCAATAACACCGAGTTTGCCCTTGCGCCGTCCAACCCGACACTTGGGCTTCGTCCATAATCTCATGAGTTTTCTCGGATCAATAACCTCATCGTCCTTGTCGAGCAGATTTCGACCCTTCGTCTTCCACTGCGCCTTGGGCAAGCTGATCTGCGAATTGAGCACGGCCGGTGCCTCCAGCAGATCTTGCAACGACTCGGACATGGGACCCACGAAGTCGATTTCAAATGGCTCCTTCTCCTTCTTCTGTCTCGTCGGCGCACTTGTCTCACCCTGTTGAGCTTTCTGAATCTTCTGCATGCGCCAATTTTCCAGCGTCATGAACGCAGTCTTGCCCTTCGCGCGGGAGTTGAACGCTTTGTCGAAATATGCCATGATTGACTCGTGCTCCGCGTCTTCCTGATACTTGTGTTGCAACGACAAAGCATATCCATCTGCATTGTTGCCCTCGATCAAATTGTCGTCAACGTCTTCTGCACTGGCGACCCGCGTCTGTGCCTCGACCGCAGCATCTTTGGCCCAGGCTTCGCCTCCTTCGCCAAATCCAACATTATCGGCCACGTCGAAACCGCCAAGCAGACCTCCGTCGTCGTCATCGTCGTCAAAACCCATGGCATTGCTTCCGTCGAGGAAAATGCCAGTCTGATCCGATAGATTGAGGTTCGCCTCGGCGGTAGGAGGTTGAGGTGTGGCGGCTCCCTTCTTCTGTTCACGCCAGTCGTCCGGAGCCTTGAGAAAGGGGATGTTGAGATCACCAGATGGATCGCCCAGCGTGAAAGACTTCATCGAAGGGCAGATATCCTGGTTGTCCAGCATGCTCATGTCAGGAAAAAACTTGGCCGCCAGAGCTCCGAGGTCGATTTCCTCATCCTGCTCTTGCTCTTGCTGCGCATCTTCTCCTTCTTCCCCTTGCTCTCCAGTCTCGGGTGTCATAGACTGCAGCTGTGTTGGTTCGTCGTCTTGGTTGGTCTTCTCAGCAGCAAGCGCCGCATCACCTGCATCATCACTACTATCAAACACAATCCTTCCATCAGAGTCAATCGACAGATGATTCAGCAAGAGACCCTTAGCCCCTCCTTCATCAAAGTCAGCCGAAGCCTTCTTGAACAGCGGGTCAACGGCAAACTCCAACTCCAGCTTCTTCCCCTGAAACGAGGCAAAACTCGGCGCAAGCGTAGCTTCATGACTCCTCGCAGCCTTCTTTTTCTTCTTCTTGCCCTCGCCATCTTCTCCTTCTTCGCCCTCTTCCCCATCTTCATCATCCTCTTCTTCACCATCCTTAGCTTTCTTCTTGGTCCCTTCCGCCCCATCCGCCAATCCACTTAGCAGTCTCCCTGTCTCTGTAGCCACGGAATCAACTCTACTTGTGTAGATCTTGACACACCCATCAAGCGTACAACTGGCTTTCTGGAAATTCACACCATCCCCCTCCTTCAGCAGACTCATATCGTGAAAATAATCAATCAACGCAAAATTCCACGAATTCGCCGCATTGATCTTGTTATCTGTTGCCATCTTCATCCATTCTTCGAAATTCGCCAGGATTGGCACTCGCTTCATAGGCGTTACCGTACTCCCACCAGGACTGTTGTTAGTCGCATTCTGAATCTGACTCTGTCTGCGCTGTATGGCAATTTTCTTCCGTAGATTTGCGTCCGACGTGCGCGGCGTGCGCGGCGAGTCTGACATGGATGCGCTGTTTGTATCTCTTCTCTGGTTCAATTTGCGGACAGGACTGGCTGCGGCGCGAATTTCGTTCATGTGGATTTCTTGGAGGGCTTGTCGTGATTGTAAGCGTGCGGCTTTCTCGCCTCGGTCATCGTTCAATGCCAGTCTGATCGCAAGTCAGTACATGTGTGTGTTTACAAATGTGGCGCGCCTTGGGGTGACAAGTGAAGTAAAAGCAGGATCAAACCTGCGCTTTCACAAGTGAATTGTTTGAAGGGATACACGTACTTTATCGGTGAACCTTTATTTTTCTCGCGCGCCATGTTCATTACAACCGCCTGCCTACTCGGCCCTCCTGTGGATTGTCTCGATACTCGCGGCATGTTGTCGTCTTGGTCGTGATCGTTTAGATGCGGTCGTTGACTTTACATGCGATGCTGGGACCGCCTTTCCGGTGTCGAGGTTCGTTATTCTATCCGTCCATCAAGTAAATCCCCGTAGCCTCGCCGTGTACTGTGGTCGCGAGTCTGTCCTTGGTCAGTCGTCGTCGATGTATGCGGTTGAACGATCAATCAACAGAGCCATGTTTACTTGATCGGAAAGGGCTTAGCTTGAAATGCGCCAAGTCACGTGGCGGGGATTTGGATTCGCAAGAAGTACGCTCGGCACGGCTCGTAAGAACATGTGATGTGACAATTCCAAGTATTAGCTGCAGCTGCGACCGCCTGGCCGCAGGAGGACGCCTGGCCGCAGGAGGACGCCTGGCCGCAGGAGGACGCCTGACCACCAAAAAATTCTACAAAACCATCTGAAACTTCATCAATTCCATGTATCTCACGTCCATTTCTTCAAAAATGCAAAAACAATCAACAATACGGATTCGCTGGTGGTCACCCACCCAACTACTAACGTATCGGCATATGGCTTAAGTACGGCTGAGCGAACGGGAAGCCCTGTTTTCCATATCCTATGGTCGATTGTGAAGAGAAATGGATTTTGAAGTATATAACCCATGATTTATTGATCAGGAAACCTAATAACCCTGTTCAATTCCCTTTATCGTACTCGTATACCTAAGGCGGTAATAGAAACTAGGTGAAAGTACCTACGCTTCACCGCTTCTATAAGTCATCCGCGTGACCTATAATGATTGCCTCAAGACGAATCTCTTCCTAAGATTACACCTCGTTCCACTACGTTATTCTCACCGGTGAGCTAGGGCAGTAGCGCTCAACCCCTGAACGCGGCCTGGCACGATCTGTCAAGATGGAGGAACATCTGCTTTTATACCTCCTCACCTCGCAGCTCCTTTCCTTTCACATAACAACATATCGCAGCGGAAAGATTCACTAGCTAATAGAGCAATTGGTGCTACTGCCTTTTGCGCATCCCTCATCCCATGCAAACCTGAAAAGGGCGTGGTCTGCAATAAAATGCGCATACAAGCTAAGTCCTGCCCACATTTGCCATCATCTGTTTTTACGAATGTGGCCGTAGTAGACAGTAGCCACAAGCCCGAAGACTGTGATCAAGACACCCACTATTGTAGCGATTTCAGCACTTGCTCAGTCCGGATTCTCCGCCAGTGGTCCCGGTAGGAGTTGGATTTGTGCTAGATGTTGTCGAAGGGGCATTTTGCGGAGTAGTAGTGGTGGAGGATGAGCGCGCATCGCTTGTTGGGGTGGCCGTGGAGCTTTGTGAGCTCATTGTAGGAACCTCTGGGTTTGAGCTTGTCAAAGTTGCCCCTGCAGTTGAAGTCGCGGTCGTTATCGTTGAGGTGGCCCTAGCACTTGTCGTACTGGTGCTCTCAGCAACGCACCCAGCTCCCGCGCAAGTGTATCCAGGACCACAACAACCGCCGGTGCATGATACCTGATCAGAAGCACAAGATGCGACAGTTCCTCCACAATCACTTCCAGGTGAGCAGCATCCGACCGTGGTGATCCCGGCAACAACCCCCATTTCGCATGTTTGAGGAGTCGGACAGCAACCTCCATTGGAAATCGAGGGAAATGTGCACGAAACAAATCCGCTGGGGCAAGCCATGCCGACATCTCGACCCTGTCGTCCCGCTGCTAGTCCTCGTGGCCATATCGACGACTCAAATGCGACGGTTTCGTAAACTTGTAGAACTAGGTGAGCAAACGGGGTGATGATCGCATCTGTGACAGCCTCATCCTTCCCTGTTGGAGCTGAAGCCTCGCTCAGCCTTGCGGCACACATGAGGACACCCATGGAGAATGCTAACATAGCCTCCGCAAGCGTGGTTCGCATCTTCCTCCGTATACGAAACATTCGAAGATCTTGAGCAAAGTAAGAAGTGTTCGTATACGGAGGAAGATGCGAACCACGCTTGCGTTGACAGAATAAAGTGAGGACTTCAGCTTTGGAGTGAATCGCTTTAGCCGGCCTCGAATCTGATTGGCGGCACTGCCACCGCCCTCGGTCCACGCTTTCTCCCAATCCGGAACAGGCCTTCTACTCTACTTAAAGACAGCCTAAACTGACCTAGCGGCATATCGCATCTCTAGAGGCGACACAACCGCTATGGCTATGAAGCTTCGTCTTTATACTAGATCGCTCCAACGGACCATCTGTCTTCGTGCCTCAGCTCTCTCGGGGCTTCCGCCGCATTCAGGAACCCTGGTCCAAGGACGAAGTCCAACTCATAAATTACACGGCAACGAGATCGTTGGATCGAAGTCCTCCAGCATCGGCTACACCCAATCTATGGACGAGCTTGGCCATGTCCGGATCGATCTCTTGCAGCATCTTCTCGCCTGTTTTGGTGTCCGTGTGAGCGCCGTAGGTGAGGCGATAACGGACTTTGTAATACTCGCCATATGTGATAGGAACGGAATCAGTCTCGCCCGGCCGGTCCAGGGGATTTAGCTGTGCGCCTTTGAGGGAGGTTAACCGAAGCGTGGGACAGACATGACTTGGGGGCTGAATGAGGGTGTGAACACTTACTGTTATTGGGCTGGGAAAAGTAAGCCATGCTGTATCTATCCTGTCCTGGGGGAAGGTTTTTCCAAGTGATCCTGTGTAGAGTAGACTTGAGGGTTTTTGCAGTCCACAAGGACAATGCATCGCCAATGTTCACGACGATACCATCGGGCACGACAGGCACTTGAAACCAGTTATGCTGAGGATCTTCGACTTCTAGACCTGCCTGCTTGGTGAAGACAAAGGTCAAACTGCCCCAATCGGTGTGAGTGGACAATCGTGGGAGCCGGCCTTCTTCGGGACGACAGTCAAGCTTGGGGTACTTGATCAACCTCAATGTGTGGCCTGGGGCTTTGTGTTCATGGATCCGGGTAAAGAAGTCGTTGTCGAGACCCAAGCAGACAGCAAAACCGGACATCATGGTGATGGTCAGATCGTAGCACTGAGCTTTGAAAGTTTCGATGGTCTGTCTTTTTTCCTCGTCCCACCAGGACGACAGATTGGTTGAGCTGAGGACGCCGCCGGCTGGAGTTCCAAAGAGGAAGGCTTCCGACGCAGCAAACCTTGGAACAGGTCAGCGATGTTCGGACACGATCTTGAGGTGGATCTAACGAAGTGAATTTCTTGCCTCCGTCGTATCCTATGGCTGATTCATCGACCATCTTCTCCATTTTGTTGTCGAGTGGCAGGTCAAAGAATGCGCGTGACTGTCTCGTCAGCACATCAGTTGCTCCAAAGCCATCCGCATCGCATACTCACAAGCTCGGAAACGTCATCTGCTTTGGTGATGCCATGATCGGTGATGATGAAAAAGCCCCATTTGCACGCTGCGTCGAATAGCTTTCGACTAACGTTGTCGAAATCGGAATGGATGTTGGCAACACTGATAATGGGAAAGTCCATTTTTGATTCTCAACCCAGGATCAGATTTGAAATGTCGCTTTTGGATGCTCTCTCTCCACAAAACAAATTATGCGCACGTAGATGTAGTTGTCAACCAAGGGCCAGTCTTTCCAGCCTTTCGGAGTGGCTTGTGTTGCTTGATGTCTTATCTCCGGCGAGAAGCTCAAACAGAGACTGTGCTCACCGGTGTCACCCTCGGAAGGCAGCGCGAAGTTGAGCTCGTTTCCCGTATTGCTGCTCCGCACTCTTTCGTGATTAGCGTCGTGCCTACAACCAACTAGTTCAACGACCTTATCAAGTCGTGCCGTGTGTTGCCGGTAGCGTTGCCGGATCTTGCCTATCTTGGTTGTTCTCCCCACGCTCGTCCGTAGTCTCAGGATGGACTGCCGGACTGGGGAAAAGGACACTAGAGGGCCAAGATAAGCATTGGCATATCATGCCTTGCCTGTGCCTTGAGTTCCGGATACCGTGATACGGGCTTATAAGTAATTCAACGCGCCTAATCTGTCTCTGACGAACCCTTCCAAGCCACGAAGGAACCTACAGATAAGACCCCCGCGGTCCAGTCGCCAAGCCGGCAGCAATCAGTCAAAGGAGGCCAACTTGCGAGCGAAGCGATAACCATTGTCTATTAAGATTGGGCATGCCCACGCACAACGCACGAGATACTTGTGACTTGTCACTGAGGCTGACTTACCCTCGTTCATATCGTGTATTATTCTTTTCCTCGAATGGCAGACATCGAAGCCTCTTCCGGCCATGAACTTACCGGCAAAGACATGGTGGGCGTGAAGGCCGAGACCCTTGGACAGACATATTCCGAATCGGGCATCTGCCCAGGAGCTGTGGATGAAGTCACCCGTGCACAAGAGATACGAAGCAAGGTCGCCGTGTTGCGGTATCTTGGCAAATTCGAGGAGAAGCTGGATCAGCTCGTCGGGGTCGAAACTCAAGGCGTCGACCGCATCCCAGACGAGAAGCGACATCCGCCATCTCTGATCAATGCTTTCTTGTTGTGGTTCTCGTTCAATGGACACATAGCCACACTGCCCGTTGGGCTTCTTGGACCAGAATTTGGGCTGTCTCTTAAGCTCTCTGTCGCTGCCATCTTGGTGGGAACGCTGTTGGGTTCGTTCTTCCCGGCATATTGTGCCACTCTAGGACCCAAGGTAAGTCCATACTCCGTGAAGCAAACCAAATGGCGGGCAACTGACTTTGGTTGAACAGCTAGGCCTCCGTGCCATTGGCACCGCCCGCTACTCTTTCGGGTTTTGGGGTGCCAAACTCTGCGCCATTATCAATATCGTGGTCAACGTTGGCTTCGCTGTCGTGTCGATTGTCCTAGCCGGACAAATATTAAGCGCGGTATCGGACTACAAGATGACAATCGACGTTGGGTGTGTGATTGTGTGCATTGTTTCTTACCTTGTATCAGTTGGCGGTTACGGCATCATTCACACCTTCGAGAAGTACATGTGGATTGCCGCTTTTATCCTGGAGTGTGTGCTCGTCGGTCAAGCCGCTCCTCACATCGCTACAGACGCTCCCTCATCATGGTCAGGTCTGCCTCTGTCAGCAGCGTTTTTGACCTTCATGGCCATCAGCTTTGCGTATGCCGCAGCATGGTGCTCGACAGCGTCAGACTACTACTGCAACTATCGTTCCACCACTCCGGCGTGGAAGATATTTACCTTGACCTATATTGGCCTCTCAATCTCGACCATCTTCACCCTGACTGTCGGTGCCTGTGTAGGCAATGCAGCATTTACCTACTCTCCTTGGACGGATGTGTATGAGGCGCATGGCCTGGGCGGACTGATGGGACAGATATACCATCCTCACGGCTGGTCCCAGTTTGCGCTCGTCATCTCTACCTTTACCGTTTTGGGAACGCTCGTGGCGAGCAACTACTCGGCCGGACTTGCTGCTCAGCTCGTTGGTGACTACTTTCATGCAGTCCCACGGTTGATTTGGTCTTTCCTCGCAATGGTGGCTGCTTTGATCCTAGCTGTGGCGGGACACGACCATCTATCAACAATCCTGAGCAACTTCTGCAGTTTCCTTGGGTATTGGAGTGTGTGTTTTGCAGTGATCGTGTTTCTGGAGGATCAGTGGTTCCGCCGCAGGGATGGCTATGATCTTCACGCGTGGGACAATGCAAAGCGCCTTCCAGTTGGCATTGCAGCTGTCGTGACATTAGTCGCCGCATATCTTATCGGGGCTCTTTTGGGTATGGATCAAACGTGGTTTGTCGGCCCCATTGCCAAGGCCTTTGGTGGCATAGGAGGGGACGTTGGTACTTATCTCTGCTTTGTACTCTCCATTGTTCTCTACTGGCCTTTGAGGACGATTGAAAAGAAGATGTCCAGGAGGTAAAGACAGAATTAGCAGAGATCCCTTGTTCACTTCATTATGAGATTTCGCTATCATCAAGCTACCGTGCGGAAATGTTTTCAGTTGCGAATGTAACAGGAACTGAATCTGCTTCAACTCTGCCAGATATCCCCCCCCGGCCACAGATTGAAAGCGAGGTCCGAGTCGAGGTTTTCCATCAGAGAGATACCTGAGAGTCCCTGATACCAAGGGTCTTCGAGAATAGAGTCAATATCATCAGGTTCGAGAGCCTCGAACAATCCTGGGTAGTCGGCAGCAGTAGTCGCTGTGAATGCTGGAAACTCATCTTGCGAGGAGTTGAGACGACTGGCTGTCACCATTCTCTCAACTCCAGGATGCTGTTCGCTTTGTACAATCGAATGAGATGCGTAGGATTCTTCTCCGGCCGCGACGCTAGATTCGCCTGCTGCTTGGCTTTGGTGCAAATTAAGTAAATTGTCACTCCAACGCTTTGCCATTGGCCACGCGCATTGGAGGTCGCTCAACAGCCTTGTCGAGCTGTCCGAGATGACGACGGTTCGAGACACTGCATCAGCTGCAGCTTCAACAAGGTCATCAGACTTTTGTAAATGGCTGGCCAATGTTCCACATATGTAGACGCAGTAGATGATAAAGGCCGGAAATCCTTGGTCAGGAGACTGCAGAGAGAAGAATGCTTCAATCTGCTCGTTCAGGACGACCATATTACTGAATAGTTCTGTAGTGATTGGCTCCTCGCATCCTAATGTCGAAGGTGGCAAAGGTCTATTCGGAGTGCTGCTGCACTGAGCATCATCTTTTCCACCAGAAACTTTGACAGAGGTCCTTCGGAGAATGATATTGCTCAGCCTAATCATTGTGACAACAGATAGATAGGCAAGATCCAGTCCCTCCGCCTTGAAGCCACGTAAGTTCCACACAGACCAGCGATGTTTTGCGGGAAGGTTGTCCTCGAAGTCTTTAAGAAGTGTGGTAAGGCGAATATGTTCGCTTTCGCTCAGTGTGGTGTCAACAAATGGACTGTTAGCATGGTGCTGTTGGTTGAGACCGTTTCCTGATGCACGGCGTGCGATCTGACCCCAGATATTATGGCATTGAACCAAAGTCGCGAAGAGCGATCTTGATGGCGATTTCGTGAGTTGGTTGTTGTTGGTAGCTGAAGCTGTCCCCATCAAAGCAGCACGCTCCCTCGGTGCAGTCCCAAAAGCAAACTCTTGCTCTTCGCATGGCAACAGCGTCGTAATGTCATTTAGAGAGAAGGATACAGCGGAGTTGTATCCAGAATGCAAGTTGTCGTGGTTTTCCAACATCCAGAAGGTTCTTCGCGCCACCTCAGACTCGACGATTTCGTCATTGGTTGCATTGTCGGGTAGGACGTATGTCTCTTCTCGATGGAGACGTAATGAACCAGCCATTCGTACAGCAATACCCATGTGCGTTGAGCTTCGATCCTTATCGCCTTTGCCCCATTCTGCAAGGCTGATCAGGAAAAAGCTTTGGATCGCCTCCAAGCTTGGCTTGTACATATGGTCCACCGCCATTCTTGCAGCTTTCTGAAGGAAAGAGTTCGTCGCATTCTGGCCATTTCCATAACGTCGGATGAGGCTAGGCGTGAATCTTGCTGAGATACTGAGAATCCCGAGAAGCAGAAATACACTGATAATTTCTCTTTGTTTCTGAAGTCGCTCGAAGAACCTCGTCTTGGCCAAAAACCCGAGTTGAAAGTACGACCTTATGAAAACTTGAGAGCCCTCGACCACTTCTTCAAGAGGGGGAAGGAGATTCCAGCCAGACTGGGCAGTGGCTGAGCTGCGATCTGAAGCTTGCATCTCAGAACCCTCAAGCGAAACAAGATCTTCCGTCTCGTGCTGGGGCTCGGCTGGGTGTGTGGCAACACTGCGGCCATGAGATCTGGGTTGGGATTCGTGAATTTGCGAGTCTGGTTCTGCCGTCGGTTGTCCACCCACATTCGGCCCTCTTTGGATTCTTTCGTGCCTGTATGCGCGATCGAAATCGGGCTCGCCCCGTTGTGGAAAAATACATTCATGGCCTGTCTGACTGCACGATTCGCAAGGGGGACTCGCACTGACGTGACGGCACCTGACACGCAAACGTCGGCATCGTCGGCAGGCAATCGGAGCTCTTCGAAATTTCGGCTGCTTTTGACGAGATTGCACCAAAGTCGATGGTGGGAGAAACTCCATCGAGGTGATAAATCTGTTTACTTCAACGCCTGTATCTTCAAACCCTCCGCAACGGATGCTTGTGTGAATCCAAGATGTTGAGATCGCATCGGGAAGCAAGGTCTCTGACTTCCGTCGTCGCCTCGGAAGACGGCGATTTTCAATGTGGTTGCTCCCTTGGCTGGCTGAATTGTTCTTATCAGTGAACAGCTCTTGACCGGGATGAAAATCTAAGGCCAGCGATTGCCTGTGTGATAATGAGGGGATGCACAGTGCGATTCACTTGCGACGTGTGCTCCCGTAAATCTCAGTCCTGGCGGATAAAGAGTGCCTCTCGGGTAGCATTCAGACTATAAGATGATGCTGCCAGCATTTAGGACGTCCCGAGGTATGGGAGGCGTCCAAAGGCAGCGGGGTTACTTAGAACCCGAAAAGTACCACATGATGTTGGGGATGCCAAGGCGATGCGAGAAATGGGGAGTGGTAGCCCGTAGGTGCTGCCTCGATCTCTCCGTCTCCACCATAGATAAGCACAACCCTTTGGCCGAGGGCAGCGAGGAAGGGGTGGCCTTGCCCAATCTGGCCAAAGTTAATCTACGTTACAGGGGTCTTTTGGAGCGTAGGTGCCTGGAAAGTGCCAGACCGGAGACCTACAGTATCTACAGTGCGCAGTTCGGCGCTTGTCAGACTATTGCTTCGCAGATAAGCCCAGCTCGGACCTGATGATGCATTTCCTTTTTTTTGTGCTCAAATGTAACACGGTCGCTATGCACCTCCCGATGATTGCCAGTCCCACTATGTGACAAGCCCCCTCAAGGCAATGCTTGGCCGTGTTCTGATTCTATGCGCGACTTCATCAAACTCGGGAGCCCAGCAGTGGCCAAATCCTTTTCAACTTGATCCAGATGTGTCAAAAATCCTCCCTCAAACCCTTCCCAGAAATCGGGTTGAATTTCTATGGTTCCAGTCAGTCTATGATTTCCGACAGCACGACAAGCTTACCATGGAGAGTACCACTGCCTTCGAACGCGTAGCTTGTAAGCGAGATATGACTTGATATATGGAGCATGAAGGCTAGCATCGAGTTAGTCCTGGAGAGCCTGGTGCAAAAGAGAGGACTTTCAGACCCATTGCCCCGTCGTTTATCCGCTCAGGTCCTAAAGTTGTCTCGGTGGCCTCGGTCCACCTCTCGTATGACTCTGTGGCAGGGTCAGTGCATGCTTCATGATTTCCGTCGGTGGAGTGTTCACCTCCGTGCGGCATCAGACTCGGCTCATAGGTGAGACCGCCTGGCTCCAGTATCGTGGCCGAGCCATACCATTTGCCATACACCATTCCCATCAATTCCGTACAAATGTTCCGATGGTAGTATGGAGGTCTGAAAGTGTTTTGAGGTACGCTCCACCTCGGTGTAAAAACTAATAATTCTGTGAGTGCAACTCCGGGAACCTTGGACTTCGCCACAAGGACGCAATATATGGACGGATCACTTTGCTCCCTGTCGACGGTCGCAGAGTTGATGAACTTTTCCATGGCATATTTGTATGGGACATAGTTCCCGTGCCACGCAACAACATCAAATGGGGTGTGGTCTTGCTCGTATTCGAAAAGCTGCCCTGCAAGTTTGCAAGTTATCGTCCATGTGGTCTGGTCGACATCGAAGCTGGCCAAAGGATGTTCGAAGTCTCGTGGCATAGCCATACCGTTGGACCCAATTGGTCCCAGCTCAGGTAATTCATAGTGAGACCCAAAGATTTCCTGGATGTAGCCTCTTGCAACACCGTCCGGAAGTGTAACTCTGAATCGTATGCCTGCTTGGATTACCGCTAGCTCTCCTGGACGGAGCATCATGTGGCCGAACTCTGTCTGAATGTCGAGTCTGCCTTCTTGTGGCATGATAAGGAAGTCGCCGTCGTTGTTGCAGAATGCTGTCTTCCTCATGGATCTGTTAGCTGTGTATATGTGAACCGCAAGGCCTTCCTTGTTGACGGCATCGCCATGGCCCCCAATCGTTTTGAGGCCTTGAACAAAATCAACAGACTCGGGTCCTTGTGGCAGTGGAAACTTCCCCCATGACTGGTCCTGAGGGAGGAACTGGGTATTCTTGTTCGATGTGGAGAACGTTGCTTCCAGGTTTTGGTTTGCTGTTGACTTTCTCAGAGGACGATGCGCTACAGAAGGTCGTATCCGATAGAACCAGGCATGGAGCTGCGATGCTCGTAGGGACACGAACGGAGTACCGTTCAGTTGTTCAGAAAAGACATCATATTTGCACTTCTGAGGCGTGTTACGTCCCTGCGGCAATACCCCTGGGAGGGCTTCAGATGCGAACCTGTTGCCAAATCCAACCTGGTATTGGTATGGGTCGAAGTCGGTCGGGGTCGTTGAAAATGCAGAAAGAGCTGTTGCGCCGCATGAAACTGTTGAATCAATCGCTGTAATCATATTCCCTCATGGAAAACCGTGGCTGCATGCGCATAACAGACAAAATCAGTGAGGCTGTCTGGATTTAATGCTGTTGTCCTGCGTGGGGCTTTTGAGCTTGGAGGCCTACATTGCCCGACCTCGCCACTCAGGGCTCGAAAAAGCGTAATGATTGTATCGGCACAACTTCCGGCCTGAGGATGTACAGCCCCCGTGGGCCGGAAGGATCGCTCAGCTTACTCCAAAATGATGGCCGGCCGGCAACTTATCTCGGCAACGAAAGCTTGTCAGAACGCCAAAGTATTGCAACTCTATCGTCGTTACACAGGACCAGCGCATGGTGCGCGGGAGAAGATGATGCCGGCATGTGCTTCTCAAACTGCTCGATCCGTTTCAAGGTGACGAATGCAGAATCCAACATGAGGGAGACTCATCATACGAAGTCTCACTGTTTGTCTCTTATCTAAATCATTTTCGGACCAATACGCTAAATATATATGGCTCAATGGCCGTCGAAAGATACCACTGAGTGCTGAGACCAATCATCTAGCATCTTACCAGCGAGCAGCAAGAGGCAAAGCTCACGATCAATCTTGCTCCAAGATGTCGTCTTCGCTGGTGTTTGTTAAAATTGCCGTCGCTCTGGGAGTCTTATTTGCTGCAGGCTCACTGTATTATCAAAAGTTCCATGCAAGGCCGAGGTTACCTTTGCCGCCGGGACCCAAGGGAGAACCTATCATAGGTCATCTACGCATCATCCCAGAGTCTCATCCAGAGTATCAATACACGCAATGGGGGAAAGAGTACGGTATGGAATGCCCTTCTGTTCTCTCACTTCCTCTACTGACAAGCCTCCACAAGGTTCCGATGTGCTCTACTTCCATGTCCTTGGTCGGTCTATCATCGTCCTCAACAGCGTCGAGGCCTGTCATGATCTGCTGGACAAAAGAGGACAGAATTACAATGACCGACCGAGATTTGTACTGTTTGAAGTGTAAGATTCTTACTCCTGGATTTCTTTTATCGACACTAACGACGAACCAGTATGGGATGGGGAATCACACTTACGTTCCTTCGATGGGGACCAAGATTTAAGTTGCACAGGAAATTGATGCAAAGCTCCTTCACTCAATCAGCGTGCAAACCCTATCGTCCGATGCAAGAGCAAGAAGCACGCAGGGCAGCCCTAGAAATCTTAGACAGAACCCAGGATTGGGACTCACTCCTTCGAAAGTTCTCGATGGCGGTCGTATTGCGCATTGGATTCGGTCTTGGTATCACACAGAAAGACGACCCCTACGTCAAGATGGCACTTGATGCAGAAGAAGCCACGGGGAAAGGAGGAGTACCAGGAACATCCATTGTGGATTTCCTTCCTGTACTGAGGCATCTGCCCAGATGGCTACTCAAGCTCGATGTCCTGGAGCATGCCAAAGATTCAAAGGCTTATATTCAAACGCTCCACGATGTGCCATGGGATGCGACGGAACCGGAGATTCGCAGCGGCAAAGCTACGCTTCCTTCGTTCATGCGAACACACCTCGAGCGTTATATCGACAACGAAAGGCGACATCAACCAAATGAAGCCACAATCGCAGACATCAAGGGCGCAGCAGGAGCAATTTCCATTGCCGGCGGAAATACCACCTGGTCCACCCTCATGGTGTGCATTCTCAACTTGCTCCGCCATCCAGAGATACAGCAAAAGGCTAGAGCACAAATAGACTCAGTGGTGGGGATGGATCGTCTGCCTTCGTTCGATGACCGAGACAAGCTACCGTATATCGAGCACATCATCCAAGAAACGACCAGGTGGGCTCCACTGTCGCCACTGGGGGTGCCGCATGCAACGATCGAAGACGATGTCTACAGAGGCATGTTCATACCCAAAGGGAGCGTAGTCCTCGCCAATGCGTATGCCATGACCCACGACGAGCGGAGATACAGCGACTCAGATACTTTCGATCCTGACCGGTACGTTGCAAAGGAACTAGGAGGAAAAGGTGAGCCATTTCCCGAGGGACCTTTTGGCTTTGGGAGACGGATTTGTCCAGGTCAGTGGCTGGCAACGGCAGGAGTCTACATTATGATTACGACCTTGCTCGCCACGGTTGAAATGTGTTGTGCAGTTGCAACAGATGGAAAGGAGATCCCACCAGCGGTCGCTTTCACGAACGGGTTATCAAAGTAAGTTTTTTTAAGTCAAACCGGATCAAAGTAACTGCTAACCTCGCGTTCAGTGTTCCCGAACCTTTCGAATGTGTGATGAGATTACGTTCCGAGAAGGCCAGACGGCTGCTTAAACAAGCTTTAGAGGATATGCAGTGAATGAGGACTATTACTTTTGCGACATGGGTGTGATAGATGGAGGAACCTTGCGGCGTCTGACTCCAACGGTATTTCTAGTGCCGCAATATTCAAGGCATCGGTCCATCATGAGCTCCCTGAGACGATTTTTTCACTCGGGCCGCTGAAAGCCTGCTTCAAAACCAGGCCGGCGTCGTCCACAAGTTGTTTCCCTTTCGAAAATATACCTAGGAGAACGGTCAGCCGGATCCACTGCCATGACACGCCGGAGTTAGGCCTACCATTCATGGCCAGAATCGTATGTGTCATTCCCTGATAGACTGAAACCTCAATGTCCACACCCAACGATCGCAACTGGTCTGCAAACGACAGCCCCTCGGGAGCCAGTACGTCTTGTTCCGCCACCGCCATCCACGTTCTCGGCATCCTTGCCAAAACGCTCTCGGTAGCAAGATTGGGTGAGGCGTCCCAGTTAGAAGCCATGTTGATATCAGGGAGATACATTTTCCGGTACCATAGCATTCTTGCTGGAGTGAGCCAAGGTGCCTTTGCCCTCGACAACCATATTGTTTTCACCGTTGCTGTGTTGTCGATGACGGGAACAACGAGTACCTGGAAGGTGATTTTGATGGGTTCTGGCAACAATGACGCCTTCAGCGAGGTCACGACTGAAAGATTTCCACCTCTGTAGAAGCAATTAAAAATTATCCTGGTGCCGTGAATTTCGGGTTGCAAGCTCGAAAACATACGCTGAAGTACCTCCGATCGCGATGCGAGATTCGTCAATGTCCAATACCTTCCGTCCTGCCTCACTATGTGTCCATACGAGAGCCTCGAGGGCGTCCTCGACTGCAGCAGGATATGGATGCTCTGGAGCCAATCGATAACCGACTGTTACGACAACGCAACCTGCGTCTACGTACACCAATGGTCAGTCGGCTGTGAAACCAGGCTGGAAGAGTTTCTACCTCGACACATTCTCGTACAGAAGTCGTTTTCGCTCTCGATGCTTCCCACAGCCCATCCGCCCCCATGATACCAGACCAGCACCGGCCATCCCCTTGTTGGACGCTCCCCATGTGGCCAGAAGACTCGAAGAGGACATTTGCTGAGAGTGATGTCTTTGATTCGGGACACTGCCACTGGTTCAGAATTTCCAGGAAGCTTTCGTGATCTCGTCTGCACCGGATCCCAATCACGTACATCATCTGGCTCGATGTATTGAATGTACTTGTCATGGAACTCAACATACTCCGGGTCTAGAAATGACCGTAAATGGGCGTCAAGAGGTTGGTAGATGGGTTTGTTGCTCGCAGCCATTGTTGCACTCGTGGAATGCTCCATGTCTGTTACGACTTACTTTCCATGCCATTGCATGTGGTCCTAAAATGCGTAATTGTCCAGAGAAGCACGACGTGGAACAGACCTGATAAGGTTGTGAACTGGCCCAATCAGCATTTCTTCCCATGGTACCATCATCGACCAGGGGTATTACCTGTCAAAAGAAGACGTGATGAGGCTGATTCAAACCATTGACCACGGCAATGTGTGCCGGCCGTGCCATTTCGGCTGGCAACCCCTTCATTCCTTCCCTGCCGGAGGACAATTTCAAATCCTGCTTGCCGGCGGCAACGCGGCCTAGTAAGCCTAGCTTCACGGCATTCTGGATGTGGGCTTGCATCTCTTGCACATGCAGATACTAGTTCCTCGAGCGTAGCCGCTTGCACTTTCGTGTTATCTGCCAGCCGCATGCACGTGACCAAGGTCGATTTGGCAATCTGGGAAAATGTGAGGCTGATGTGCCCGTTTGCCGTCTGCCAAAATCAAGATAACGAGGCTGACGACTCCAGATTTGCCCAACTTTGACCTGGTCAACATGTCTTCTACGGTAACTCATGCAGAATCGAAGTTCTACAGCGAGTCAGGGTTTTCAAACCGCATGGGTTGGGGATCTCGACCAGCGCTCATCATCATCGACGTGTGTAAAGCGTACTTCAAAGAGGGCTCGCCGCTTTCACTCTTATCGAATCCAGCAGGTGCATTGTCGTCGAGTTCGATGCGGCGCTTGCTGGAAGTTGCCCGGACAGGCGGCGTCCCTGTCATCTGGAGCCAGGTCGAGTATTCGAGGCCTGATATGTCAGATGCGGGACTGTTCTGGCGCAAGGCGAAATGTCTAGATGTCTGGTTGACCGGAGACTCTCGAGGTCTGTCCGAATGTCTCGAAGGACTCGAGCCGCAGCAGGGTGAGGTTGTTGTGGTGAAGAAATATGCATCTGCGTTCTTTGGGACTTCACTAGCATCGGAGCTACAGGTAAGAAGAAGTCCTCTTTTGCGTGATCAAGCCGACGATGTTTTAGTGCCTAAACGTCGACACGCTGGTGATATGCGGGGTCAGCACTTCGGGGTGTGTGAGGGCAACTACACTGGACGCTATGCAACATGGCTTTAGACCTATGGTGAGCTTCCAGACTGGTCCCTTGCTCGCGACCGAGACTTATAATCCCCGGCAGGTAGTCGCATCTGCCTGTGGTGATCGGACGCCTGAAATTCAGAGTGCCAATCTGTTTGATCTGGACGCAAAGTATGCAGATGTAGTGGAGGAAACCGATGCTGTTCGACATCTCCAAGCAGGATGGCCATAGTGTTGAATGTGTGATAGTCAAGCAGCTGTCTGCATAGCACCTGATCTACTGTAGGACCCTAGGACGTAAAGTAACGCAAGCAGAGTCCTGGCCACCCCTATCCTCTCTAAGCATAATCAAGGGTGGCGTCCGAGGATCGCTCCTGAGTGGTTTCGCTCGGCACGATTTGCTTGCCGGCAGAGGTTGGAGTGCCAATTCCTCCAGCCGAAGTTTAGATAGGTGCTTTGTTCTCCACACTGGCTTCAACTACATATATGCAATCTTTCCCCTCACCACATCGCAGCGGTAATTGTGTTCAGACACTTCTGGTTTCAGATATAAATCCTGCTCATGGGGTCTATCACCGAGAGAACTCATTACGCCTCTGGCGCCGAACGTCTGAGAGCCCAGCTGCAGGATCCTAGCCTGTTAGTGGTGTCGCTGGGAGTTTACGATGGTAGGGCATTTCGAAAGATTGAAGCAGCTCAAATGAATGGCTGGCTGACAGTGCACGACAAATAGGAATATCAGGGCGGGCAGCTCTTGAAGCAAATCCTCCAGCATTGTACATGTCAGGCGCTGCTACCGCTGCCAGTCGATTGGGCCAACGTCGGTTCTCCAATCCCAGCACGAAACAGTGGCAGGAGAGCTAACACTACCATTCCAGCGGATCTGGGAATAGCAACGCAGGACATGTTTATCTCTAACCTGTTCACCCTGACATCCATCGCTGGAGACACTCCAGTGATTGCCGATGCGGACACCGGGTTCGGCTCAGCGCTCAACATTCAGCGTACGGTCCAGATATACGAGCGAGCCGGCGCCGCGGCATTCCACATTGAAGACCAAGTAATGTATGTCCACCGTCTTTCGCATCTCTTCGCAGTCGTGACGAGGATGTGGACTCATTATGACTGACTCCTTCTTAAGGCCTAAGCGATGTGGACATCTTGGGGGCAAGGAAGTTGTCTCACGAGAAGAATGGGCGCAGAGAATAAAGGCATGCGTCGCCGCGAGATCTGGCAAGCCGTCTGCACCACTCATAATCGCCCGCACCGATTCACTCCAGACACACGGCTTAGGCGAAGCTATCGAGCGCATTAGAATTGCCAATGCGGCCGGCGCGGATATAGGTTTCGTTGAGGCACCGTTGTCCAAAGAAGATGCACTGAAAGTGACCCACGAGCTTGCGTCCGAGTTGCCCATGGTTCTGAATCTGCCAACGAATGGCGCAACGCCCAATTTCACCAACATAGAAGCTCTTGAGATGGGCTTCAAAATCACTTGGCATCCTCTCGCTGGTGCTACGGCTGCATTGCATGCCCTGAGAAAAGCGTATGGAGACGTCATGGCCAAAGGCACCGACGTGGAAACTGCTGAAGGAATGGGTCCAAGGGGCTTCTTTCAAGGTCAGTCGGAAATATACTCATATCTGTTCACGCAGACAAGATACTTTTTACTGACATACTTTGCTTCAGCCATGGGTCTGGACGAGGCAATAGCTTTCGAGGGCGAGATATCCGGTGGAAGGTTGTACAAAAAGACATAGAATGTCGACCGGCCATCTTGGTGAATATTATTGCTCGGTGTGCGCATAAGCCAGCCCTATCTCGTCGGATGATCATATCAATTTCCGTGTCTATAAATCTCATGGGAGGCTTAGAAATAGGCAGAAGCTGCCATCGTTAGGTCTCCGAGGGGTATGGCATAACTGACTTCGATATTCAATACTTGATCTAGAAGAACACAAATGTCGGTAGCGCCAGATTTTCTCGCTGATCGAGACCGTGACCGCCACATATTGCCCTGCCATTCGGATGTGTTCATTGTCCATTGAATTATCTAGGAGGCTTTACTTATCATGAACGGTGAGATCTTGGCCCAAAGTCCAACCACACCTTACCAATCAAGCGCCATGTGGCTCTCCTCAGGACGGCAGGATCTCGTGTTTCAGCGCCGCGTGGCGGGGGCAAGGGTCTTGACCTCTCGCTTGTCCTGCGGCATTGACGAGTAATATGGTGCCAGGCACCACCACGTTAGCTTGCCGTCTGTCTAGCTTGTGTGGGTGGTTGTGGTAGAGTCTGCAAGAATTACTCAGTCAACTTCTTGGTGACGTGAGCCTTGATACGTAGATCGCATGCATAGCTAATACAAAGAAGGGTGGTAGACATTCCAAACCGGTATGGTCTAGAACATGAAGTACTATCAAGTATAACATCTGCGCCTCTCTGCGTCTCTCTGTTGTACTGTACCAAATGGGACAGGTCATATTGATCTTGATGCTGGTCAATCAAATTGACATTCTCCCTACACCTGCATCAAGAATCATCCAAGGGCACCAAAGTCTCGTCCTCTCTTTTCCAGAATGGCGCATCGACTGCTGGGTCTCACATTTTCTCGCCTGCAGGCTCGAGGAGACCGACATCATCTCTGGCTACTTCCATTGTAGCAGATCGAAAGGGATCGGCCTGTACCTTTCGGAACCTTCGCGCGCTGACCTTTTGCTCGAATAGAACATCAATCTCCGCAGGCGCAAGCCCCTTCGGCTCAGGAAGCCGGAAGAAGGACCATACCAGAGACACGGCGCAGAATCCGGCCCATACAAATCCACCCTTGCCACGCAGATTCCATGCAGTGGGGTTCAAGATAGGTGGATTCAATTCATTTGCCACAATGCTCGCGATATTGTAAGCATTGCGGGCAAGAACGACGGTTTTGACTCGGAGTCGTGTGGAGGGAATCTCTGCAACCAGACAGTAACAAACCGGGCCAACGGTAAGATCGTAGGTGAAGACGAATAGCATCAGTAGCGTTCCCGATGCATAAGCAAGACCATCAGATTCTTTCGGGATTCCCATAAACCCCACCGCAAGAAGGATCGAAAGCATGACTAGCAATCCCATGATGTATAGGGTTCGTCGCCCAAATCGAGGCATGAGATACCAGGATGCCACCGTGCCACAGAATGCTAAAGCATTCGTTCCAAGGCTGAAGTCAAACGACTTTGCTGGATCGAAGCCGGCTTGCTCGAGGAAGTAGGTGACATTTCCTCCAAACCAGATGCCGGTCCAAACTTGGATGACCCAGACCGCGCATGCGATTTCAGTCCGGCGTAGATCGGTCCCTTTGAAACAGTCCCAGTAGGAGGTTCCTGCGTTGATCTGTCTCTCATGTTCATTCGTCAAAGCAATCATATTCAGAGTATTGTCCAGCATGCTGTCTGTAGCCTCGGCCGATGTCAGCTTCTTCAGGGAGCGGCGAGCATCATTCATGCGTCCTTTTCGGACAAGCCACCTGACCAAAGTGTTAGGGACAGCCTAAACTGGATTAATGTAGGACACTTACCACGGGGATTCGGGAGCAAATATCATGCCGACTATGATGGGTACGGGCCATATCCACTGAATTGCGTACGGAATGCGCCATCCCCATTGGTCCGAACGGCTCAGGACGCCTCTGAGAACGCCTGTATCAAGATCGTCAGTGCTTGTGAACTCATTGAAGCCATCAATTTTCACAACATACCAGCCGAGACGAACTGTCCAATGACCCAACAGAGATTGACATATGTTGTAAGAATCGGCCGTAGTTTGATTGGAGTTACATCCGCCGCATAGGTGGTGGTCAATGTCTGAAAAGCACCCCAAGGCAGTCCGCACAGGATTTCACCTGCGAAGAGCATGCCCACGGATTGTGCAAAGAAGAGAAGGAATATGCATCCAATGACCATGATTAGTGCTCCCAGAATGACTGGCTTGTAGCCGAAACGGTCGGCCAACAAACCCGCCACCATCAGTCCTGAAACCGGTTAGTTTTTTGAAAAAGGCTGGCGTGTTCAGACGCTGATACGCACCCAGTATTTCACCGATTGCAGCCCCATTCGAAAGCCCGGATTGCCACGATGAAGTCAATTGATAGCTACCATCTGGAAGCCGATTTCCGAACTTTTGGTTGAATTGGGGAAGACCATAAAAGGCACCAAGTAGCGCAGTGTCATAGCCTTCCATCACGATGGCAAGAGACATGAGAGCGGAGTAGCCCACGGCCTTTCGATAAAGCTTGGCCGTTTCCCAGAAGCTCATTTCATGTTCCAGATCCGTGGCCGCTCGGGCTTGGGCGGTGACCGTCTCCAAATCTGGTATTGCCACTGACAGACGTTTCAGGACTTCATCGTTGAGGGTGGCGACGTTGTCCACAGCCCGTGCCACCACGATCGAGCTTCGGCGACGGCTGGCCACCTCATTCGGGTGCTCGACATGGGAACTGAAGTTGGATGCCATCGGAGCGGAACAAGATGATAAAAGATTTAGGAGTTGCTTAATGTACGTGAATGAAAATCTCGGACTTTCAAGATGTCTGTTGACCAGATCCAGCAAGTCGCTGGGGAGATGAATAGTGGAAGCAGTGTCGAGGAAGGAAAAGGAGCACCATTATATAAGACCATCGAGAGAAGTTTGTGTGGATGGGCGTGGTAGAGCACCTTGTCCAAGGTCAGTCAATGGGCGTTGTAGCTGTTGGACGAAACGATGGATGTCCCTCCGCTTGGGTTGGTTGTCATGGTCTAGACTTTGGAGCGGCGGATTTGGTCCAGCCTCATTGGCCTCAAAGCCGCAATACCTCAACCAGTCCCTGTCAGGACTTTCTAGGCGAAGAATTCCGCAACCCCGCAACCCCGCGCTCCGAACGACAACGGACCTTACAAGTTTTTGAGCTTTACTCATGTCATCTGACTTAGTCTGGCTAACTTCCTCTCCCCCATTGACTTGTGCAACCATTCTGCGATCAATTCCGCTCAATCCCGCCTCATCTTCGGTATACCAATTCGTCCCAAAACCAAATCAGTAAGGAGTCGGCCCCAGATCCGAGGTACCATCTCGTCTCTCTACGCATGCAGCCAAGCAGTATGTCATTGTCGATATGCGCTTGCCGACCGCTTGTCGTGAATGCCGGTAAGCGACCATCTCAAAGCCAAACGAAACAGGATCCACGCTGAGAAATCTTGGTAGAGTTCGAAAACGAAGATGCACCATCGGCGTGGCTGGCGCACGATGCACCCTGTGCATGACAAAAGATCTAGATTGCGATGGTGCGCAGAGAAGCTTGCCATCGAGCATCACTACCCAAGCCCTTCTCGCCCCTTCCGCTGTTTCAGACACGTCTCTACCACTACATACATCGCTCACCTGTAGTTCGTTTGCGGAAGAACAAGTCTTGGACAGCCGCGGAGAACTGGTGCCATCCAATGCCCTTCGCGATGAGCTCGTTGAGCTATATTTCGATTTCCTCCATGACAAGCAGCATGCTCTGTTTCATCGAGCGACATTCATTGCTCAGCAACACAACGGGGAAGCACCCGAATTTCTTACCCTTGCCATGATGGCTCTGGTAGCGAGGCATGAACGATGCTAAGTGACCATGTACAGTTCACGGCTAACAGTGACATAGATTCTCCACAAACCCGCACTTCAGCAATGTCAAACCATGGGATCGCGGCCGAGTGTGGGCAGAGCATAGTAAACGATTGTTCGACTCTCGGACAACGGCCGTTTCGGTGACAACTATTCAAGGCTGCGCTTTGCTGGGAAACCTCGCTTTTATCGATGGTGATTCGGCCATGGAGTCACTTTATGCAGCTCAGGCAATACGCATGGTCCAAATTCTGGGGCTGCCCAGAAGACTCAGTGCTCATCGCATTCAACGCGAGGTGGAAATCCGAGGTGTGTTCTTGTCGTCTTTTCACACTATTCCTTGCTAACAGTACTTAGTCTGGTGGACTACCTGGATGATGGACACATGGACTTCGGCCAGCATGGGGATTCCAAGACAGCTCGGCACTGAGCCGGACTATGAAACTCCTATGGAAGAAATGTCCTTTGACCGACTTGACCAAAATCCTGAAATTTCGGTCAACTACGAAATCGAACAAGGTGGGAATTCGCCTCGAGAAATGGGGTTGTGGACACAAATGATTCCGTTGACTACAATCATGGGCGAAATTCACATTCTGAATAAAAAGGCAGTGAGTACTTCGGGACATCGCCTACAAATTCTTGAGGAAGTCAAGCAGCTCTCCTTTAAGTTGGATTACTGGCTCTCATGTCTTCCGGAGTCTCTCCATAATACGGTGGAAAACCTCGAAAGGTACGCCAAGCAAGGCCTTGGTCGGACTTTCGCAGCGTTGCATTTCGGTTACCACTATCACGCGCAACTTCTGTATTATCAATTCTTACATCGTGCTTCCGAACCTTGCAGCAGACAAGATTCGTCCGGTCTCGATGATCGTTCAGGAAGCTTGTTGGCGCACAAGTATGCTGCACGATGCAAAAAGCATGCGTCTGAGCTGAGCAGCCTCATGTGGATTACGAACACGACTCCTGGATTGGAGTGCCTGTGGCCTATTAACGGCCATCTTCTGGTCATTGCGTCCTCAGTCCACCTGCATACCATCCTTTTCGAGGAGGACGCAAGCCTTCTGACCGCGGCTAGATGCATGCTGGAGCATAACTTCATGATGCTTCAACAGATGCAAAAGTATTGGCCCTGTCTCGAGTTTTCGACCTCGAGATTGAACGCGTTTCACCGAGCCTGTCAGGATAGTATGCTTGAGAGTTTCGACATGGATGACTGGATGTTGAATTTCTTGCAAGAATACGCCATGCCAGTATCGGATAGGTTTGGAGGGTTTGGGACAGAATTCGGCGGCACTCCAGAATCCTGGTCTCCGACGCAGTTCTCGGAACTGCATCGTGAACTCATGACTGCAGTCCCGACGAGGGGCGGACTTGGCGACCTGCTTAACAGGGTCTCTTGATGTTACGACTTTAGGCGTTCATTTTCGTGTGGCTCCGATAGTGGTGCATAAACAGGGTTTAGGTATCTTGTGATTTTGAGAGCACCAGTGATTTGACTTCATGGCCTTCTGGAGAGAGCGTCAAGCTTCAGGCATTGACTCTTGGCGGGATTGTGTGACCCCGCCAGTTGGATATTCGTTTGGCAAGCTACACGGTATACTTGAACAGTTACTGTACGTGATACTCAACTTCAACGGCTTTGCTACGTTCTCATTGGTTCTTTGCCACTGGCCTTTTACATGATTAGTCCATGGTTCCCCGCAGTGGCCCCGCATTTCGGCTGGATTTTCCTCATATCTAATTGAGGCCGCAATGCCGCAATATCCTGTCCGCCCCCTCCTAAAGCTGCCTAGGGTAAGCCACTGAGCAGTCAACGTAATGGCTTTCCTACATTGTCATTGGGTCTTTACCACTACACTTGAGAAGATGATCCATGGTCTTTGTAGTCACGTCGTATTCCGGCCGATATGTCTTTACAGCCAGTCAATGCCGCAAAGCTTTGTCTGCTTACCTCTTTAGTAGAAGGGTGAGCACTGCACAGTTCGTGTTGATTGCAATACAAAAGCTAGCAAGCAAGTTTCTGCGCCGTGGAGGTACTCTCCTAATACTCAAAAAGCAAGAAAACTCCCTTGACACCGCTGTGATCTTTTCTAACTCTCGCTACGGGAATCCACCAGCTCTAGAAGCTCATCGTCCAACAGTCCGGTCAGATACGTCTCTCGTCCTTTCAAGGTGAAAAGGATCGAACAACGTCGGCATGCGCGATCCACGGATGGTGTGGTGGAAGAACGCCACATGCTACCAGATCTGGCCTGCTTCGTACAAGGATTCCAACGGTGATGGTATGGGTGACATTCCGGGCGCTATTTCTACTTTAGACTATCTCAAAGATCTTGGGATCGACATGATCTGGCTTTCTCCAATGTATGATTCACCACAACACGACATGGGCTACGACATATCAAACTATCAAGACATCTGGTCAAAATACGGCACAATGGCCGACATGGATACATTTATCCTTGAGACTCATGCACGTGGTATGCGATTGATCTTGGATCTTGTGGTCAACCACACAAGTGACGAACATCGATGGTTCCAGGAGAGCAGAAAAACGAGGCACAATGCCTACAGTGACTGGTATATATGGCGGGATCCCAAATTTGTGGACGGCGTTCGACATCCGCCTAACAATTGGAGGGCATCTTTCGGTGGCAGCGCTTGGGAATACGCACCAGAGCGAGACCAGTATTATCTACACCTCTTTACTTCACATCAGCCCGACCTTAACTGGGAAAATCCTGCCACCAGAAGCGGGATTTATCAGAGCGCCATCGAATTCTGGTTGGACAAGGGCGTAGACGGCTTCCGTGTCGACACCGCCAACTTATACTCTAAAGACCTGACGTACCCGGATGCCGCGATCACCGAGTCTCAACAGACTTACCAGAACGCTGAAGAACATTACGTCAACGGCCCACGGATGCACGAGTGGCTAAGAGAGCAACGGCGAGAAGTACTTGACAAATACGGAGATGTCTTTTTAGTTGGAGAACTTCCCAACACCAAATGCGACGACGTGGTCCAATATGTGTCTGCAAAATCTCGCGAACTCGATTGTGTGTTCGACTTTGGCATATGTGAACTTGGGGGTCGATACGGGCGACAACCGCATGAAACGTGGCAGCATACCTTGCCAGAGCTGAAAGCCGCCTTCCAAAAGACACAAGACTTTTTGAAGATTCCATACACCTGGACCACAGTCTTCGCGGAAAATCACGACCAGCCTCGCAGTATCTCAACATTCGGATCGACACAAGAGTCCCACCGTGTGCAATCTGGCCGACTCCTCGCTATTTTGCTGGCCACCCTGTCCGGCACACTGTTCCTTTATCAAGGCCAAGAGATCGGGATGACCAACATTCCGACTGATGCCAGCGACGACTATTTTCGGGACATCTGTGGTCTTCAATACTTGAATGACATAAAAATCAAGCATGCAGATGATGCGCAGATGCTGGAGCTGGCCCACAAAAGCTTGTGCAGGTGCGGTCGCGACAATGCCCGGACACCAGTCCAGTGGGACAATTCTCCAAATGCAGGCTTCACCTCCGGCCAGCCTTGGGCCAAGGTACATGGCAACTACAGCCAGATTAACGTGAGAAAATCCCAAGCGGATTCACATGGCGTACTTGCCATGTGGAAGCAAATGTTGAGGTTGCGCAAGGAATATGCTGATGTTCTCGTACATGGCGGCTTCGAAGTCTATGATTTCGATAACATGTCAACATTTACCTATTTCAAGAGGTTTGGAGATAATAAGGCCCTAGTGATCCTCAATTTCACGGATGACGAGCAGGAGCTCAAGGTTCCTCCGTTGCAGGATGGCGAAACCTTGGAGCTTCTCGTGGCTAACATAGATGACCTGGGACACGGTCTGAAGCCATGGGAAGGACGGGTGTATTTGGTCAGCTCACCTTAGGACTTAGACTTCACCACGCTACGAAAAGTTGGCAGTAAAGAAATATATTTACTTTTTCGGTGGGATTGGATCCAGCATCCGTCTGTCACGTCGGTTTGGTACTTTGTGTGGGGATAAGAAGGTCGGTTTCAAACGCCCACGGCCCTGGTGTTGGCAAAATGACCTCGAAGTAATGGGACTATGTAGAGTATGAGACTGAGTGCAGACAATAAATTTAGATGGCCGACTCGGTGCCGATAGTCACCTGCCGTTCGTTGGACAGTTCTGGCGTGAGTCTAACGGCAACGGCAGCCTAGACTAACCTAGCTGCATGTCGCTTCTCCAGATGCAGCACAAGCGCTATGGCTGTGAAGCATCGTCTCTATACTAGAACAGTTCGCTCCTATGCCAATCGCACGAACAAGCCGTCTTCGTATTCACACACTCTCGCCATAGTCAGCGTACATGATCCATTGCCTCCTCTAACCCAACACTCTTCCAGCCACAGAACTTGTACTTCGGTCCTTCGTCTCAGTCTTGCGCAGACCTTTACCGAGCTGTATCTCACCTAGTAGAGCACCAATACCGCCACCTCCTGAAGGAGCTGCAGCGGGCATCGGTGGTGGTGGAGGGGGACCACCAGGAGCAGCTCCGGGCGGCATTGGCGGCGGTGGTGGTGGCGCGCTTGGTGCTCCAGAGCTCGGCATTGGTGGAGGTGGAGGAGGTGCTGATGGTGCACCACTATCTGGCATAGGTGGAGGCGGTGGCGCCGAGTCGAAAGCTCCAGGAACCGGTGGCGCGTCTTGAACAGGAGTCTGTGGTTTGCTATCCATGGCGGACAAGGGTCTGGGAGGTGCCATGGTGCCGAACAGAATAGATGCCAAATGTTTGGCTGATCCAGCCGCCGGCGCGTCATCTTCGTTGTCACTGTCTTCATCTTTGTCCGATCCAGCTGCCGACCAGTCATCCTCTTCCTGACGACGTCGTGATTGAGCCCCAGTAAAGGTAGGTGTAAGCGGCTGGGCTGCCTCCTGCTGAGCAATCCTATGGAAGGGATTGGTAGAAGGTAGATCAGCCGGAGGTGGTGGAGGCGGTGCTGCGGCTGGCGGCGAGAAAGGCTGGGCGTTTGGGACAGGTGGCGGCGAGAATACCGGTCTTGCAGCTTCTGATTGTTGGGAAAGCTTCCTGAAATAGGGGTTTCGAGATTCTTCTGCCGGTGGGCTGGAGAGCGGAGTGGGTTCATTCGTCGATGGCTCTGGTGGTAGAGGGATCGCCGCAGGTGGTGGTGGTGGTGAAGACACCGAGCTGGTAAGGACTTGACTCGTCGCTGGAGTGCTTTCTTGTGGTGTGACTTGTTCCGGTCCCTCATCATCATCCGAGGAGTCATCGTCACCCAGCTGCTCAAGCTGCAGCTGGAGCTGTCTCTCTCTTTCTCTTGCGGCTTCGAGCTCTGCTCGCTGTGCAGCAAGTTTAGCCTCCTTCTCTTTGGCCTCTTTTTCGGCTGCTTTCTTGCGAGCCTTTTCTTCTTGCTTCTTGACCTTGCCTGCCTTGACTTGCTCCTCAAGAGCACGCAGACGAGCTTGCGCAGCTTCACGCTCCTTTTCGAGATCATCTTCGCCGCTTTTTGTTTGTGCCCTGCGACGCTTGTTAGCAAACAATACCTTGCCGAAGCCAGTACCGACTCACTCTAATTTCTTCCTCTCCTGTTCTTGCGTTTCTTGTTCGGCTCTGATCTGGGCTGCCGCTTCTTCTTCTGCTTTTGCCCTTGCGGCGCTTTCTGTTGCTTTTCGATCTGACAGGTCATAGCTCTCTTGCCTGGACTTCCTTGTGGGTGGCGGAGGTGGCTTCTTCGCAGACTTGGGGCTTGGGGGTTGTGCGACACCTTCATTGGCCAATCTCTGCTGTCTTTCCTGTTCACGCTTGGCATCCTCTTCTTCGGCCTTTCGTACTCTTTCGGCTCTTTCCTGCTTCTCACGTTCCTGTCGCTGCTGCGGAGTTTCTCCCGAATCGCCAGCAGCCTTGATGCCAGCTGCGGCCAGGCGTTCCTGAATACGCTTCATTGCCTTCTCCTTGGCAGCCGCAACACGGTCCTGTTGAGACATACCAGCTGTGAAGGAAGACGTGGCAGAAGGAGTCGATGTTGGACCAGGGCGAGTAGGCAGATCGCCGTTGGTAGACCTTGGCTCTTCACGAGGCTGGGCAGCTGAGGGCTGCGATGCAGAACGCGATTGTCTGGAAGTGTCAGTGGTGTCACCAAGCAAGATTAGTCGACTTACTCTTCTTTGCGGACCTTGGCCGTCCGGCTGCTCCGTTGTAGGTCGTAGATGAGCTCCTTGATTTCGTCCTCAACGCCGAGAGCTTCCTCCCATCGTCTTCGCTCATGCTCCTGGGTTGCATTCTCACCCTGGTCTCGCAGGCCGTCCTCAAGACTCGATACAAAGTCCTTGACGCTGTCTTCGACATCACGAGTCATGGTTTCATTACGTTCTTGTTCAGACTTGACTTGCGAGGATTCTTGTTCCAGACGTCTTTGAGCACCACCTTCATCATCACCTGCCGGAACCGGGCGTCCTGCAAGCTCTGCTGCGCGAGCCTGCATACGAGCTCTTGCTCGTGCTTTGATCCGATCAGCTTCGGTGACCGCTCCGCCAGGACCAGTGCCGACGATGTTTGAGGCGCTGTTGGGATGAGCTTTGGCATCCTTTAAGCGGAACAGCTGCAGCTTGGCCTCTGCAATATTCTTTTCGATCTTACGGACATCTGAGGCCAATGCTGGTAACCGATCCTGGTATCTTTGCAACTCTCTGCGCATGGATCTTCGCTCTGCACCGGTCTCAGAACCGCCAAATCCTGAGTTGGGATGTGTATCGATGTCATCTTGAAAGCGACGTATCTGGCGAAAGAGATCTTCTGCCTCTCTTCGATCACGGCGGTCGAGGACATCATCGTCATCATTTTGGCGCTCGTCTTGGAAATCCGTGGCATCTAGAAGAACTTTCTTCTCACGAATCTTCTTTCTGATCTGATCAGGGGTCAGATCGTCGTAACTGGTGTCGGACACTTCGGAAGATGGAGCAGGCGACGGTGTTCTCCCTTCCGCTCCGAGCCGGCGTCTGGCACTTGAACGATATCCGATATCATCATCATTATTGCGAAAGACAGTTGCATCTTTTCGTCCAAAGGCTGGGGAACTCGATCCTGCACGGAAAGAGTGGTTTTTGAGATAGCTCACTCCAGTCTTTTGTGGCTGCAGAAACGCGCCCGATTGCTTTCTGGCCTCGGCATCTTGGGATAGCAAGCTCTTGACGGTATCGAGCGAACTATTGATATTTCTGGTGGATGGAGGGATCAACTCGGGTGGAAGTCGATTCGGCACAGGATATCCGTTGAGCTTTCTGTAGATCAAGTGCATCGCAACGGCGAATTCGTCCATGTTCAGTCGGCCCTTGTTATTCGGGTCTGACAAAGTCCAAACCTTTTCGAGGTCAGGCCTATCCAGGCCACTCTGCCCCATAATCTCAATTGCAGTATCTCCGGAGATGTAACCTTTCCCTAGTCCATCCCAAGCGCGGAAGAGTTGATCATAGAGCTTCTTCTCGTCTTTGGTGACAGCCCATGGAATCTTAGCGTCGCCAGAGAGGCCTTGAGTGGTATAACCGCCTTCGCGACCAGCTTGAGGCATCAGACGTTGCTGTAGTGCTTCAATGTTTGGTAGTCCTGTTGCTGGCGCATTCACAAACCCCCACTGACCGGGATTTCCAGTTGGTTGTGCTTGTAGAGGTCCGGTCTGTTGTGGTGACATGTTATTTCCATATCCGGTCGGCATGGGTGGAAGTGTTGGTCGAGGGCCATTGTACCCGGTGGGTTGTGGATATCCTGTAGCTTGAGGCTGCATGCCTGGTTGCTGACCTGGAAATCCAGTTGCTTGGGTTTGAAGTCCAGGCTGGAATCCTGTTGCTTGGTTGAAGAAACCAGTCGGTTGCGATGTAAGCTGTGTCAGCAGCTGCTGATTCGATGCTTGTTGTGGGCGTGGTGCCTGCGGCGCAGGAGGAGAGACGGCATTCTGTCGGAGGGGTGCATCGAAGTCCGGCACATTCGTACGAGATTTAGAGACAGGCTCGTCTGGTATGCCGAACGAGATGATATCTACCATGCTTGACACCTCGTTCTTGATCTTTTCTGGAAGATAAGGTGGCAGGTCTTTCCCGGTCAAACTCAAGTTGCACAGGTACATGGCTAATGCAAACTCTGGAAACAGAAGTTGTCCTGACTTGGTTGTGTCCGATAATATCCATATTTGCGATAACGCGCTCCCTGGCAGTTTTGATCTCAACAGCAGGTCTCTGGCCTTTTCTCCACTCAATGCCTGATTGTCCCCGACAGCAGACTTGAATAACTGCTCGAATTTTGCTTGATCCGTTGCGGTGATGAAAGACAGCCGGATGTTAGGAATCTTTTTGGAGCGCTGGTTGCTCGGCGCTCTGGCCCTGGTTGGGGTGCTGGAGGACCCTGCCGTAAAGGACTGCGCGATCTGGCTGGAGGTCTGCTGAGGACGGAGTGGTGCAGGCGCAGGTGGTTGTTGTTGAGGTGGCGGAGCGCTTTGGTAGGATGGTTGCTGCTGGAAAGGTGGTGGCTGTGGTGCCTGTTGTGGCTGTTGGAACTGAGGTTGTTGTGCTTGGTTCTGAGCAGGAGGATATCCGGTGAACTGCGGTTGTTGCGGAGGTGCTTGAAAGCTTTGTTGCTGTGCGAAACCGGGGAATCCAGTCTGTTGCGACTGTAGCTGTCCGGGGTAGCCGGTAGGTTGCGGAGCGAAAGGTGATGGCTGCTGAGGAGCTTGATTATAGGAACCGCCAAACGACTGCTGTTGCCCATAACCTCCGGGCCCAGGGCGACCGCTACCGGCGCCGCCCAAGAACGAATTCGAAGACGAATACATGATGCTAACGAAGTAAGACAGTGCAGTGCAGACGCGACGACAAGGAAACGAGTGAGACGACAATGAGAATACAATCAACCAAGTTGGCTACCTGCAATGACGCGGATTGGACGCCAGTTGTATTGCGGCGACCGCAGGCTGACGATGGGCTTGGCACGGGGTTAAAGCGGCGGCGATAAGCTGTTATGAACATGCCATTCTTCTTACAGTACCACTGCGACAGAAACCTCAACCATGAACAATTCGGTCACGGTAGATTGGCACTACTAGCAAACATACAGTACAAATGCGTCTAATGCCGCCACATAATACTGAGGCTTCTATCTGCCACCTTCCCAATCTACCCAGACGCTGCCATCAGTAACAAATCCTTCTCCTCCTGAAGTACCAATCAAGCTATCAAAGAACGCCATATCTACACCTTGGAAGGCCCAATCGTCCGCTCCTGCAGTCAACCCAGGATAAAGATACTGCTCCTGGAGGGTGTCATTCACGTGGCTCGAAAAGTGCGGCGCAAATTGCTGATGGGTCTGCATCCCTCCCAACTGTGTTGTCAAGGATGATGTCGGCTCGGGCAGTTGGGGGATCGGCGGAATCTGCGCCATGCTATCGCCGAAGGCTGACTGCACCGATGACAGGACATCCCTGTCTGCACGGTAAGTCGCCTCTTCTCCCATGTATGTATCAACAGAAGTTGCTGCGGACAGCAGATCCTGCTGCTGGATGGGTGGTGACACTGTGGATCGCAAAGGCCGTTCTTTAGACACAACACCATCGCGGCTAATCCTGATCGTTCCGAAGTACGGGATATCTATTAGCAGGAAGTGCCCGTCATCTGTCGTCGTATTGGGCTGGGGCTCTGGTACTGTCGTGCTTGACGCAAAGCAATCCTGGCTCATATTGTCCGCGTTGACAGCAGCGGCCGCCGCCTCAAGAATCAGCAGTCTCTTTAACAAGATTGAGCTGCGCTCACTCAGGACATCAGTGCTCAGCTTGGCGACTACTTCCATGCTCTCGAGCACTTGTTCCATCATTGCTCGATCTCCGTTGCGTTGATGTGCAAACACGTTGACTTCGGGGATGCCTGTCCTATGTTGTCTCTGACGTCGTTTGCGGTGCTCGTCGAGGTGCGCTATGAGTAGCGTCATGGCGGCTATGAGTGCGAAGAAATCGACCGAACGGCAGCAGCAAGCTATCCGATTGAAAGAGCGGAACATGATGAATCGTGTCAACAGTTCGCGTGACGCATTTACGCTTGTGAGCTTACTGTGCTCAAACTTGTAGCTGGCAGTGGCCTCGAGGTCGGGTGTGCTCGATCGTAGCATATACGGCAGATGCAGCAGGTTGAGCAAGTTGAAGTACAACATCTGCTCCATCAAGCGCATCGTTTCCCAGAAGGACTTGTCCACGTCATGCGCGACGCTTGCTAAGTTAGGTACTAGCCACCATCTAATGGGCATCTCATTTGCAGCCCTCTGCAGCTCGGCATCGATTTCCTGCAGAGCGGCAAAATCGTCAACCGTGGCGGGGTCCGCTGACTCATTGCGCTCTAGGATGCGAGATGCGATGACCTGCTGTTTGCGCTCGAATCTGCCAGAGGGAGAATCGCCTGCAAGCGCGGCTTCTGACGCCATCGAAACGTCCAGACTGCCTTGTGGCAAGCCTAGCATCAGGCTCAGCTGACGGTCTGTGCAAACAATTCGGTACCACATGAAGCTGGGATTGACCGGCTCATTAGGGTCGAGTACTTTCAGTGGCTGTTGAAGATTACTGCGATGGATGCCCATCATCTGTGCAACCACCATGGCACGTCGGACAGCAAACCAGGCACGTCGAAGGTTGCCACTATTGGCTTGGTACATAGCTTCGAGCATGATGCATTCAATGCCCTCGATAGAGCCCAGGAATTCGTCCTTTGTCGTCACCAAATCGTTGACCGTGTCGATCAATCGACGCATCATCCGGCTTGGGGGTTCTGATAAGCCGTGAATCTCCTCGGCATTGATTTCTGGGTGCATATACTGCAGGCACGTGGCTAGAATGAGTAGATACCTCGCGAGCAATGTTGGGTGGGTTTTTGTACCGGGTATGTCAGCGAGGTTTGCCTTCCATGCGCCAGGCTTCTTAGCCAGCTCGGGGTAGGGGTGTGTGAAGAGTTTATGGAATGAGACGTCGGTGCCTGCCTTGATCATCATGTGTATGTCCTCGCGCGGTGGCAGAGCGGCGTGCAGAGTGGCGGAGATCTTGTCATATTGGCTGTCTTTGACAGCAGTATTGACTTTCGAGGTTGTAAAAGGCTCCGCAATCCGTCTCGCTGGTGAGCAGTTCAATGCTTCTGTGCGACCACTGTCCTCCTTCTCGTTCGACTATGCGATGTTAGGTAGTATCATGGAAGTGGGCGAGTTAACTCACTGCTGAAGGCTTACGAGCAGTCAGTAAGCGGGCTGAGTCCCCGCCGTCACTCGAGCCCGGGGTAGGGATATTCGTGTGCGAGCCTCCATCCTCACTAGTGGCGAAGCCAGTAGCGACCGTAAACCCATCGCTCCCTTTGGCGACCTGCTTGGCAAGGTGCTCAACAAGGGCTTCGACGCGCACGATACGATCGCCCATGTACCGACCCCGCGGCGCTATTGACGCCGCGGCTACAGTGGTCTCATCACGGTACTCCTGGCTGATACAGCTAGTACCACGTCTCCGGCACCCGATACAAACGGCGTCCGACGATGTGGAAAACGAGCACCGTATCTTGCGTCGCTTGCACTCCCAGCAGCTGCGTGTCCCTTTGCGGATCTTCCGTCGCTTGGCGTTCGCTCCAGCGCCATGCTCCGAGCCTGGAGATTGGCACGTCTCATCCGAGATGGCGTCCATCTTCATGAACACTGTTCACAAGTCCTGGAGCCTGTTGGTTGTCATTGATGCAATCTAAGAGAAGTCACCTTAGAAACGTTCCTGACACAGGCAAAGGCGTGCGACGGCGGTAATTCTGGAACTTTGGTCATGGTAGAAAGGATGTTCTCTTCAACATCAACTATTCCCAGTTTGATCTGGTCGAAAAACGGGCAACAAGTCTTGAACAAGGCACTCCTTTGCGAATACGCCGAAGCAACCATGGTGCAAAACATTAGAATCGGATCCGCTTTGATGTCAGCGAGGTCCATGCACGGGCCACTTGACTCCATTTTTCAGGCACCATCGAAAGAGTTCACCGAAGCTCCGAGAATATATCGGCGGACCAAAAGCCCTCCGGGACTTTCCACTTTGGCCGGGTAGTTTCCTAACGGTCAACAACCTAATCTGCACATCAGACTGCAGCCATGAAGATCTCTACAACCCAGAGCTGGCTAGGAGCTAACTTAAGTTATATTATGTATGTGAACGGATGGGAGCCTCGGTAGCCGGCTATAGAGTGACAGGCGGGTTTCGTGTTTTTCCATTTTCTTCTCCGGGCATGGGCAACTCTTCTCATTCCTGTCATTACCATCGTACTCTCAAACTCAAACACGCTACTCTGCAAGATCATTTCTCCTGCAAACCTATACTTGATATCCACGACTCCATGACTCAACCAGAAAATCTTTCACTGGGGCCACTGAACTCCCGGAACGCTCCCCTTGATCGACGAAGTCCATATCCGACATCGTGAGCACACGCCGCATAAATAGCATGGCATCGTCAATGAAGCTCACCAACCGTTCCCACGGCCGACTCCAGATCAGCATGCGGCACAGCCGGTACAGGCTCTGGTCGTTGTTATCTCTGATCGCTTGTCACCCAAGAGAGCTTGTTGCCGAGCGGAGCTTCTGAACCGCCCGGTTGAGCATTGGACCAGCGCATCGAGCTTGTTGCCGAACGGAGCTTCTGTATCGCCCAGGTGAGCATTGGCAGGTCCCAGGTCTCGACCAGCACCTCGAATGCGGCCTGACGGTCCTCCTCCGACAACGACCTGATATATTGCCTCAACTCAGCCGTCCGCCTCGCTGATATAGAGTCGGCCCCGTGCACTTTGACCGGTTCCGGCACTACGGTGTAGTTATCTCCTTGCCGCATTACTCGCCCTTTCACGACTAAGTCTGCCCGGATTCGTTTCATCTTTGTGGCTACCTTGTCCCTGAGAGCCTGTGTCTGGAGATCCGTCCACGTTTCGATCGTGAAGTACGGTTTGAGCGAGTCTGCGATGCTCTTAAACTCCGCCTTAGAGCGGGTATTCAGCACATCAACCTTGAAGAAATTTTTGGCTAGCAAAAGCTCCTCGAGTGCTTCTGTGTGCTCCACTCTCCATTTCTTATTCTTCGACTAGAATAAGAGTGTCAGTGCGTCTGCTTGAGGGACAATCCACCACAGCGGAGGTAGGCCATGGGACAGTATCGCAACGCCCATGACGGATCTGATCTAGCACCAGCTCCCTTCTCCTGAGCCTTTCTCTCTCTTGAGAGCCATGTCCTTTCAGATCCAGTTTCATCAATGATATGGTACAAGCCTCCAAAGACTCGGGATTCGGCTGGTAGACTCCAAGCCTAGGACTTGGGGCGAATAGGGTTTGAGTTCGGAAGTTCAGATCGAACGAAAACTTTCCTACTTACAGTGAGCCAATCCGCGGGCAACATGAAGTCGGGGTCTATGCGGCCATGAATAATATGATCCTTTGGGAGACTCGGGAACAGACGTCTCTGATTGGGCGTCGCACTCGCAGACACATCTGCTCTGTCGGAAACGATTTGAGAGAGATCCATTGACAGGTTGGCAACCTTCGCCAGAATATGTCAAACATACTACGTAGTATGATTAAGATTTACAGGGTGGGCGAGGACGCACAATGGTTGTCTGGTCGACCTCCATGATGCCAGGTAAGTTTAGTGAACCAAAAACAGGGGTAAGGCTTCAGGGCTGAGGGAGCTTGGAGTGATCAGGGGGCGACCACAGGGCGGCATTCAGCCTCGTCCCTTTCGGGTTACTTCGTCTTGGCGGTAGTTGGAGCAAGCCAATCTGGCGACGTAACAACATCTACTCCGAAATGCTCTTTGCATGCATTGATCCTCTGTGAACAAGCAGTATTCGACTCTGCGAGAACATCATGCGGCTCACAAAGCTCCTTTCGCATACGGCCCTGCTAGTCTCTGCCCTCCACTCAACCGCTTTGGCTGCCTCCTGGACTTTCGCAGATGGCTCAGTGAATGTTGCGGCCAAGGGTGCCGGCGTCGGAGGTGGCCTCAAAGAGCAGTACGTGTGCACCCAATTACCTCGAATCTTTCTGCGAGACATTGACTAATATGTTCATCAATCAGGCTCACTCCTTCGACAGCCCTCACCACGCCCGTTAAACTGGGAGCGGCGGATAGCCTCAAAATCGCGTTGACCACACAAGACGGCAAGACCGCCAAACGTCCACACCAAGCATTCCTCCTGCTGCAAGACTCGTCCAAGAAGCTCGATGTCTCTTATCCATTCAGTGTGAAAGAGTCGGGAAAGGCCAAAGTTGAGCTGGTAGGTTACAACCATGTCAAAGGTCTTGACGTCTCAGTGCTTACGGTCATTCTGTCCAGACTCACAAGGATCTCCCATCACAATTACTCCGGTCCACAACCCCACTCTCCGCAAGCATCGTCATTGCCTCCTTTGGTTCTTCAGCCGGATACAACAGCGAAGCATTCCCTCTGACCATCGAACTCGATCCCAATGTTCCCCTTCCTGCAGCCGAGACACCAGAACGATACGGCAAACTGCCCGAGATCCACCACATCTTCCGCCCTGACCCCAAAAGCCCCAATGTCGCCATCAGTGGGTTCTTCTTGTTGGCCACTCTAGGCACTCTGCCAGCTTTGTTGGGAGTTGTAAGTCACTTGCCAGTCTATGCTATGATTCATGTGCTGACGAATAATTACAGTGGTTGTATCTCGGGGGCAATGTCAACCATCTTTCGAAAGCTCTGTCCGACGCTCCTCTGTCGCACGCACTCTTCCTTGGCTCCGTCATCGGCATCGAAGGCGTCTTCTTCCTCTACTACACTGCATGGAACCTGTTTCAAGCTTTGCCAGCCTTGGGTGTCTTGGGAGTTGTTGCGTTTTTCTCCGGAAGCAGGGCACTTACAGAAGTCCAAGAGCGAAGATTAGCTGGTCTACGATAAAGCTGGAAATCAAAAGTGAATTAGAAATCTATTCTGTACAATAGACGCCGCGTGGTCATCAACCCAATGCCCGCATATAAATCTGAATTTTGGCGGATATAAATCCATGAATTACGAGCAAGGTCTCGACAAGCTCGATGAATATGTCCAAAGTATCTCCACGCTATGCTTTTCATATCCCACAATCAATGCACCGTGCCGTCAACGATGCTGATGCTCCTGCGCCATAATCTGCCTCGCAATCTTACTCCTCGCCCTGATCTTCTCCCCATTAAACACCAACACCCACGGCACAAGCGTGAGTAGCGCCGCAATCCCTCCCAACAAACTAGCAGCAGCACCATACCCAAGCCCCGTGAACATCTGCTCCGCGAAGAGCGGAAACACCGCCGCCAACACATTCCGACAGAAACTCTGCGCCGCCAACGCACTGCTCGCATACCGATGATACACATCAGCCAGATAATTGAACACAGCAAGGTAAATCACAAAGATCCCCATCTGCGCACACCCCAGCCCCAACGCCGGCGCTATCCAGGGGACATCTCTGAACGTCGTCCATCCGAACCAGAACAATCCAATCGGTAGAAGCGCAGCCTCCAAACAGGCAAAGTACAAACGTCCCTCCGGGGAAGTCGTGAGTTTAGGCCAGACTCTTTTCGCCCATTTCTCCTGATATATACATATGATCGTTGCGAGGATCGAGCCGATGCTGATAGAGGCGAACACCGCGCCATCTTGTTCCGTGTTGAAATCGTGTCTCGTCGTGAACACAAACGGAATGACATCGAAAGTCATGTACAATAACCCCCAGGCGAACGCGACCCACAGGCTGAAAAAGAAGACAACCGGTTCAGTCGCCAAAAGCTTGAAAGGGATGGTGAGTGACAGGTACAGCATGTGTGCTAGCGAGGACCGGGATTCGTCGGCGGCGACTTTGTATCGCAGTCTCACACCCTGGCCAGCTGGTCTCGCTTTCTCTCCCTCCACACCATCGACATCGGCCTCTGCGTTGGCGTCGTGGTCCCTACCTCTCTCCCCACCACCGCTGGCGTTAGTCGTAGCCTCGGTGTTGACCTCCACCTTCTCAAGATACTCATTCAGCACTCTCGCCTTCCGACTCAACAAGACACTCGCCCTCGTCTCGCTAAAAAAAACCACCACGACAACAAGCATAACCCCCAAATTAACAACTTGATGATAATATACCCACCGATAATCCGCCCGTCCAATAATGAACCCCGAACACAATGGCCCAATACCCGTGCCCGTAAGCGCGCTGCCACTGTACACAGCCATCGGCGTATTGCGATCAACGCTGGTATATAAATCACTCACCACGCCACCAATCAGCGTCGCGAATGTACTTGCTCCGGCACCCACGAAGAACCGCGCAACCAACATCCCGGCAAAACTCGGTGTGGTGGCGCAGGCGATTTGACCGGCGAGAAATATGACGGCACTGGCTATAAATACGGGTCGGCGGCCGTTGATTTCGCTGAACGGCGCGAGAAACATGGGTGATACTGCGAAGCCGAGTGCCCAGGTTGTGACGCCGGTTTCGCAGGCCAGAGATGACAAATGCCATCGTGCGCGTTGGGGGTCCGAGGCGATGGAGTAGGCGCCGGCGCTGTAGGCGGCGGAGAAGGTACACCAGCAGCATAGGACGAGGATGATGGTTTTGCGGGTTGATGACCATGAGGTTGGGGTGTCGTATTTTTTCAGGTTCGGGGCGGGGACCGAGGGTGAGCTGGGAAGTTCGTCAAGATTAACAGCAGTTTCGTGTGTGAGGTTTTCGTAGTGGATGTCATGATCCTCCCTGTCGCCATCCTGAGCTGTGTGGTGGTGTGGCGGTGGTTCTAATGCTGGGACTGGTTCTTCATTAGAATCTATGCTCTGAGCCTCGATTTTCTCATGGTCATGGTCATGATGTGTTTGTGACGATATGAGTGATGAGTTATGCTCATGCTGGATAGTTTCGGCCATTTTGAGGTTCTGCTCGTATTCGGCGTTGTACCGGAGAAATCTTTTTATCACTGATCATTCGATTGTATTGCCATCTCGTTGTCATACATATCACCGACTATTCACGAAAAGACCAAGAACATTACCAACCAAGGAGAGGGGTTGAGGAGGTCGTAACATGATATTCGAGTCAGAACTCCAGATTCTCTCAAGGTGCTTTTTCACTCCCAAAGATTCGCCATACCCCATTGTTGACCGGAAATCGGCAGAGAGTGCGGTTGTGATGTTCCCCCGCCCATTAAGATTATGACGGAGTGCTTACCTGGATCAAGAGTCCCAAAGGCCTAAGACACCCTGTGATTGGGTTTGACAATACGCACGGTGCCACTATCTTGCAGCGGGTGGCAGCTAGTTCAGGCACGGAGAGTCACCGACAAGTGCTGACACCGAGTTATGTCCGCAAGCCCTCAAAGGGTAAGCTTCCACTCCCCAGACGCCGTACATTGCCGACTATTGCCATGGCTGCGCGGGACCAGCGTAATCAAGAACATGTAGTCATGATATGTTCTGTTGTTCTCAGTACCACAATGTCTGTTGTATACAAGGCCGTCTTCCAACGTCCAGGTAATAATAATGACGCCGACTCCAAAGCTATGAGGAAAGGAAGCGCTATGCAGATACTGTTGATCCGTCCGTGTGTGAGTCCCGGTCCATGCGTCCATCTTTACCTCCTGGCGCCTTTCGTTATTTACATAAATCATTGGTCGACATCTAACACCTATTTTGTATTCCAACCATGCTATGCATCCCGCCGTATATGCAAATGAAGGCTAGGAAAAAGTCCAGCAGTCGTATGCAGCGGATCAAACTGATGTTACCACAGCCATTGCAGCTGCGGCTGCAGCAGCCCAACGATTGACCAATTTGGTGGAGCCTTTGTTCGAAATGTTCAACTCTCCAAGAATAGGTTTGGGCTCGTAAGCTTTTGGTGTGCTTGAGTCCACTGTACCGTTCCAGCAAAACGTGTCGAAGCACTTTGTGCATACTTCAGGAACATCAGTGCCTGTGCGGTGAAGGCTGCGACTTAGAATAGCACAGCCAACACATGTCGGCCAAGTGCTGTCGACGGTCCCATTGCCCATTGTGGCCACATCCATGCCATTGAGGATGATGGCGTCTCGATATGAATCGTTGGTAGAGAATGTAAAGGTGGACTCGTTGCTGTAAGTCACGTAAGGTGAGTTGGGAATGTAGACGATCAATGGCGGAGTATGAGACCCTTCGGTAAAGTTAGAAGCATTGCAGCCAAAGAATGTCGGATGCGTGTTGAGTCCTAGGTTGACAATAGTGTTCTGATCTGGAATACTGGGGAAGAGGGTATTGTTCGAAATGCTGCTCTGAGCGCGTTCATAGCTTGCGACCAGTGCCGTGGCATTCGGCCAGTTGTAGGTCGTATCCGCAGAGGAGTCCACGGCAAAGATAACATCAACATTGCGGTTTGGTTGGATGAGCGGATGAAGGGGAATATTCTGCAGGTCTTCTCCGCCATCAACAAGCGTAAGCCTGGTTGAGTTTGCCGAAAGGTTATCTTCGAGATTGTAATGATAGAATGGATTTGGAGTATAGTCGGCGATATCGTTGTTGTCCTCACCAATGTCTGCTAGGAGGTTTCCGATCAACCCTTGCAATGTATCTGGAAGATCGGTTTCGTTGAGCTCGAGTAGGAATTCATTGAAGAGAGAAGATGAAGTTCCCATTACGTAGCCAGCGTTGTCGAACCCAATCACACACTTGTCACCGCTTGGAACCTCGCCAGCTGTGAAGTTGGTGCCCAGGTATTGGGTGGGTACGAAGCCGTACGTGGTAGGATCCCAGGAGCCCATCTCGAAGGCGTTGAACTCGAATACCGTGGTGTTACCAGGTATCAAGACTTCACCGGGAGCTCGTCCATCAGCCACGAGAATCGGGAAGGGCGAGGTCGCATCGAGGAAAGGGTTGGTGAGTGCCATCGAAGAAAATGTGTATGCAGGGCCGCCGTCTGTTGCGTTGATGAGCTGGTATGACAGAGCACGACCCCACAGGTCAGTGATGGACAGATCGAATCCCGCATCGGACTTTCCGTCAATGTCGGAGACAAGGTGAGTGTAATATTCAGCCGTGTCGAATATTTGAACCCCGCCGGTATCTGGTCCTTCCAACACTGAATTTCCGAATTCCCAGACCGAACCAGATGTATCTGCTTGCAAGGCACCAACGGTGGTGAAATTGTTCATGAATAGTGACCCTACTAGCCAACCACCTCCGCTAAGCCCAGAAAGATAAGTGGCCGACTGAAGGAGCCCTCCAAGTTTGCCTGATCCTGTGTTGTTCTGTGTTCGAGAGTCGAATGCCTTGATCGCGCCCGCGCCGTTTGTCAAGGCTCGCCACCCTCCACCAGACACAGCAATTCCAATGTTCGGCAGAGCAGAGGCATTGCTCGAGTGGTTCTCGATGTACTGACTCGCATTGAAACCAGTTATATTGAGTCGGGCCAAGAGTGTCTGCATGGGTGCAATGGTGTTGTTCCTTCTTTTCTCCAACCACGCAGTTTCATTTGCTGAGAGAGAGCCGGCACTTCGTACGGACGGAGCGTTCTTCGGGCAGGTAACCTTGGAAGGAGTATATCCATCTGGCGAATTGGGTAGGGCTCGAGCTACATTGCTCACAGCCTTTAGCGCATCGAGGCGGGCATCGTCTGCAGAAATGGCATATGCTTCCATTTGTTAGTGAACGGTCCTGTCAACGATCTGATACTTTCACATACCCTCTGCATCGGCAGCAATAGTGCTCAGGACTGTGGCCAGCAGGGCGAACTTCATGGTTCCTGTCCTTGTCTAGTGGCGCGGCAGATGCGCGGGGTGTCACACGAGCAGGCAACAGAGGGAGAAACAAGAGTAGAAATAGGATGAAGGAGGGGCTACCGCTTCGATGATAGACGAGTGCAGCGGGATTCAAATAGACAAAAGGAAGTGCATCAGATGGAAGAGTGTAATCCGGTAATCATAGAGTGAATATCTTACCTACATGGTGAGAGAGGCAGTGATCCCACGATACTTACATGTCGCCCAGGCGAAAATACTGCTGATGATGTCAATAGCAACTGCGGTCAAACAATATGGTGGAGCCTTGCGATGAATGCCTGGGCACTGCATGTATGGTGACCCGAGTCATCCGATCTGGTGGAAACAATGGATGACAAGAATAATATAAAATAGGTGGGTTTGTTGGCAGGTGACGAGGCTCCAAGAAATATTATAGTCCAATTGTCCAGGCTTAGTTAGCACTTCGGCAGACGTACATCGGCAGGCACGGCAAGCCTAAACCTTAGAGCTCTTTTATGCAATCAATACGAGGTCTACGAGATCGCACCTCCGTAGGTGGCGTCAACATGTTGTATAACTTTGGTTGTGCAGCCTTAAGTCGAAACATACTGGCATTCATTGTTTTGTACTTGTCTTTGCACCTTTAACATCACACATACGTCGATTGTATAAGCTGTGAGATTTCAGGGTCCGACCGAGTAGCCTTCTGCCTGAGCATTGCCTCTTCGCCATGCTGCGCCACAGTACGCGCATGACTTGCCACTGTCACAGAGGCTATCTACCTAGGTAAGTATCACTCGCGATAACTTACTATCTTGCCGAACGTGTCGGCCATACCCCAGATACCACTTCTCAGACACGTCAACTTGATTTCAAGCCAATGCTGTGCACCTTGTCAACCAGTCGCAACCAGTCATCTGGTGGCAAGGACGGAAATCCAGAAGACAGTTCACCCACGTCGAAGCCGATATCCTTACATTTCCGCAGGTACCTTTCCATGACCGTAGTAGCATCTGGTTGTGTAAGGATATGTTCGGCCCAGCCACTGGTGGACACATACCCATCGTGCTGATGTGCAATGCCCACTTGATCGACACTCTCGGATATCTCCAAAACCACCTTACCTGTTGAAGGTAATTTGCGAGACCCCGCGACCTTGGAACCTTTAGGCTGGTGGCCTCAACTTCAGCCGCAGCATTATCTGCAGATTTGGGCTGCGCTAATCCAAGTCTTAAGGTCCATTCCTCAGAGTTGGTATGATTGTTGGCTCGAAAAGCGCCCGATGTGATAGTTGAAGTGAGATTCGGGGTGCCGCCTGCTAGGGGCTTCAGCCAGGAGACATGTCCTTTTTGATTGTTTGTTGAACGACTTTCGAGGCTGACGGGGTGACTTGCTAGAGACTCAAGTCCTAAACCAAGGAAAAAGTGCCTCTAAAGGACTTGTTTCGAACCGCTCTTCTTATTTTCCATCCGTTTCAACCTTCTTTTGGACAGTAACAACAACCGATATGGTGGGAGGCATCAGTACAGGCTGTGCCGCGTGCAAACGCCGCAAAATCAAGGTACGGCCCGGTAGCTGGGAGTCGGAAGAGATCAAAGCCGAACTGACCCAACCAACAACAGTGTGACGAGCGTCGGCCGAATTGCTTCAAGTGTGAGAAGAGCGGCCGTGAATGTCCAGGACCTGCGTCGACCTGGCGGTCCTATGAATACACTGGATCCACTAGTGTTGCAGTGTCCATGACTCGGCATCCATTACCTGATCGCAGCACGCTACTCTCGATGGAAGTGATTGAACGACTGAAAGCTACTTCGTACCCGGCAGGGTTTCGCCTTCAAGTCCTGTGTGGTTGGTTGGGATTCATCCCTCCTCGCATTGGCCACAGTGCCACTCTTTCCGCCGCACTGAAGTGTATGCTACGTGGGCATGATAGGATTCTCAGTCCACGTAGCATGACCGAGGGAGAGATTCGGGATTATAGCAAGGCCCTGGCCCTCTTGAACCAGGACATAGCATTGAAGCGCGATAAAGCTTCGTCTGAAACGGCTTGTGCAGCTATGATACTGTCTATCCTCGAGGTATGGCTCCAATGTTTGAACTGCGGTAAGTTACCCGGCACCCCTGCTGACAAACTTCCCAGATAGTCGCCAGGCGTGATATCAAGCACTGCTGGGTGACTCACGCGGGAGGCGTAGCGGCGCTGCTCGAGGCTCGTGGGCCAGACTCCATTGTATCAGAATTCGACTTCAGCATCTTCTACCACCAGTATTCTACGATTGTACGATCCCCGATAACACATGCCCGTGTTCATTTGGGCCATGGCCGCTGACAGACTAACGAAAGATCATGACCTGTATCTTCGGTCAGCGAGACTGTTTTCTGACCTTGCCGGCATGGAAATCGCTCCATCAGCGCTGCATTGAGGTGCTGCCGTCCGCAGAACCCATCGTCCTCCGCATCCTGGAAGGTATGGCGCAAGTACCTGCGCTTTTGAACGATCTTCGTGCGCTCATGCGCTCGGGGGCAGAGACGCCAGATACAATCTTCTCGCTTCGATCTCGTGTGCTCGCTTTCCGAAACTTACTCCGCCGAGACAAGGTCCGGTTATACTCAGATCTGCTCGATCCCAACACTGTCAAGTTCATCTCGGATGTATCTGAAAAGCAACATCCACCTTGGCTGGAACCCGGGCCGCTATTCCGATTTCCTGCATCCGATACCGCGAGAAAGTATATGATATACTGGTCCAACCTCATCATCTCATGTCAACTGATGATGCACATCGATGAGCTGTCACCTCATGGAGACAGATATTCAGGTGGCTCGACAGATCCTGACTACTGCTCCGAAGCCCGAGATGCCGCCGATAATATATATCGAAGTGTTCTTTGCATGCACGATCATCGCCCATTCGGGGCATTCCCAATGACATTCGCCTTCTCCACTGCTTTCAGTGTTGACCAAAAAACACTAGATGCAGGAAAACTGTCTGACAGGAGACTATGGATCCTCTCAAGTATCAGCACGCTGTTGGGAGTTTGCGGCGTACCGGGGAGGGAATTTCCGCTGGATGTTCTTGCCAAACATCTGACTGGGAGTTGAATGGCTTGTCTTTTCTTCAGATTGCTTCGTCTGGGAAAGGACACTGAAGAATTCTATTGAACCCTCAGAAATGCTACTACGAATCCACAAAATCCACAAGCCACCACGCTGAATGCTAATTAAAACTCAGTCACCTTGATACGAAATTCTCTCTCCCTGGATTCATCTAGGCTACCAGAGGGA